>OY748296.1:3412491-3765874 GCA_963556515.1 Nudaria mundana
TTTCAGGGGACTCTCATACAACAAACGTATTTTTTGCCTGTTAACTTTACGATGCAATTTTATTACGTGTTAACGGATTAACGATTAACGTTAACTTGCGTTATAATTTCTAAAAAGTAACGCATTAACTTTAAACGAAGTTAACTTTTTCAGTAACGGATTACCGATAGGGAGTTTTACAAGCAAAAGAAACACATTTACTACGCGCACTTAGAAAAGGCAGTTGCTTTACACATAACGGATTACCGATTAACGAAGTTAACTAATTGATTAACGTTGCCCACCTATGATTAAATTATACATATTTGAATTTACAATTAAGTTAAGTCGCAGGCACGACATTTTACAGCTATATAGAGTTATACACCGAAATCAAAACAAAACAACAATAAAGTTCACACGTAGTTTTAAACTCAAGTAAAATTTTCGGTCTGCCTCAGACGCCGCTCACACATCCGGCTAATTACCTATTTTCTCTTTGAATGATTCTGGGTAGTTGCTATGGTAAAACAAATTCAAGAAACAAATTCAAGTATTTATATAATAGGTCATTATTTCTGAACTAAGATAAGATAATTACTCTTTATTGTACATCGTACACAAGCAATAAATAGTAACATATAACATTTGAGAATTAATACACTAACTGACACTTCTGTCAATATTTCAGAGCGTGCACGCCTACTAGCTGTTGGAGAATGGGAGTCAGGGTTATGGATCCAGGCGCTCCCATCGCCCAACATCGGTACAATGTTGGATGACACAACCTTCCGCATTGCCACTTGCCTTCGGCTGGGTACACCTTGTGTATCCCCGCATCATTGCACCTGTGGAGTAGCTGTCGATAATCTGGGACACCATGGCCTTTCTTGTAGCAGAAGCGCAGGTCGTATACCTCGGCACGCTATTCTAAACGACATAATTCGTAGGGCTCTTTCCACCGCAGGTCTTCCGGCCGTACGTGAACCAAATGGTTTAGCACGAAGCGATGGAAAGAGACCGGACGGTATGTCTTTGCTACCGTGGAAGATGGGAAGGCCTTTGGTGTGGGACGCTACATGCTTTGTTTTTGTTTTGTTTTGTTTTTATTTATTGAGAAATTAAACAGTTACACATTAACTATTACTAGTAGAAAAATATAATTAATGATTAATGTTAGTATTAATTATAAGATTGTTTATTATAATTTATAATAAACAATCTTTGGGTGAACGTGGAACCCACACCAATGTCCGCAAAATAATGTTATTGATTTTGTGTAGGTATAATATTATCGTGCATAAAACAGAAATGTATTATATGAGTAACAGAAATAAGGTCTAATGAGATTGTTTTAGAATTTCAGTTGCAAAATTTTTAAATTTTGATTGCGAATATGCGAAATTGCAGCGCAGAGGAGCCCGTACACCGGCATTGGTTCTGCACTGGCCAGTGTAGAAGAGCCGCGGTACGCGCACCTCGCGCCTCAATACACTTCTAGGTACCACGTAACACAATTCATTGGTTAAGCTATTACAATCAAACCTATTACCACATACCTATTACCATGCAACATCATACCCATTAAAAGTTTGCGTCTAGACTCCAGGCTTAATAAGTTGTATTCTACAAGATGATCATGATATGATAATTTAGAGTGGTGAAGCTTATAGTGTGTGGTTCGCAAGAACTTCTTTTGAACCATCTCCAGACGTATAACATACTTGTCGTAGATAGGATCCTAAATTGGAACCGCGAATTCTAACTGAGATTTCACAACTGTATTATATAATAGTAGTAAAGTAGATGGGCGTTTAAAGTCTCTAGAAGATCGCATAACGAACCCGTACATCTGATATGCCTTACTTACAATTGTGTCGATATGTAAGTCCAGATGCAGCGTTGAATCAATGGTAACGCCTAAGTCGCGTACGCTGTCAACCCTCCGTAAGCCAGTGTCATGTAAGGTGTAATTATAAGTTAATACATTCTTCTTTTTTGTATAAGTTATTGCCTTACATTTAGGGATGCTGAGGCGTTTATTACGAGAACAGAATAGCGAGAGTTGGTTAAGGTCGTCCTGCAAAAGTAAACAATCTTGCAGGCTATGGCACTCCTTGTATATTTTCATATCGTCAGCGTACATTAAGAAGTGTGAGTGGGTAAAGCAGTGTCCAATATCGTTGACAAATATAATAAAAAGGAGCGGCCCGAGGATTGAGCCTTGGGGCACCCCAGAAGTGACGGTTATAGAGTCCGATTCGAAGCCATTGATCACAACCTTCTGAGTCCTATTAAAAATGTAAGACATGAACCAGCGTAGTAGGTTACCGCGAATGCCATTGAAGATAATCTTGTCTAGAAGTAATTTGTGGTCTACCTTGTCAAAAGCATAGTATCATAGAATCTTAATCAAAAAGTGTAAAAATGTTAACTCTAGTTTAAAATTAAGAGAACAAGCTAAATTATCTATGTTAGAACTTAAACAAAGTCATTTAAAATATTACACTGACAACGCTTAGTCACAAATAAAAAAATTGCAATTTGAATTAGAGTATGTAACTAAGAAATATGAATGGTCTCTAAAAGACTTTAATAAGTGTTCATCAAGTATAAATAAGGTACTCGAAACATCTAATTATAATACTGAGCGAGTCAAGGAACCCCAAACCCCTCACATCAGCTTCGTCAGCAAGGCTAAAGAAGCAACATAGCCACAAACAGACATATTGCAAATTAGACATTTCCTTTGTATAAAAACGCAGTAGCTAATTAAGTTAATCAATAATTGTTTTTGTTTAGTAATAAGCTGTAACTCTGTCCATTTTCAAATAAATATTTTTTTTTATTAAAATCCGTGTTTGAGATCTTAAATAGCGCCTTAATACCTTCATAAATAACCACTCGTGCAACATCAACTGCACAAGTCCTTCTCAATCTTTGGGGCACCAGGCTTCCCTTACAACTTGCTCCCCTTCTACTTCATTAGTGTATGAATTGTGTGACAGTGTAAAAAGTAATAGTCATACTTATACTAAACTAATTTTATTTAGTGATGATATTGGAACTGATTTTGGTTCTTTTCTGATACAACAATTTAATTCAAATTGTTATTCAATTATTAATAACTGTTATCCAGGTGCATCTTTAAATGAAATTATGCAAAATATATTAGAATATAATTTTGACTCAACTGTAAAATAATTATTTTCTGCTCAAACAGGGGTAAAATTAACAAAAATGAACTATCCCTATACTTTGACAAAATGCAAAACTTAAATGTTGAACATGTAGTAATGTTTACATTACCATATATAAAAGGTGTGCCAGACGTGGAAAATTCTCTTAGATATAAGATAAATTTACAACTCAATTTAACTTGCCAATATAATAATAAATGCCATGTAATTGACTTTAATTCTGTTTTTAAGAGAACTGTATATAAATACAATTTGTCAACTTCTGACAGTAAGTTTAATGATAACAAACATATTGTTTATGTAAACAAAGGTAGGCATTTTCTACCAAAGCATTATAAGAGACAAATAGCAAGTTTGCTATTCAATTATTTTTCACTTCAGCCAAGAACTTGGCTGACAAAACTGCTTTTATTGAGCAATGTAGATTTAGTGTTAAGACTTTGGAATCTGTTCCAAGTAATTTAAATTAAGTTCAATGACAACAGAGGCAATATTATCCTTTAGCAGACATAGTCAATTAATTGAATTAAATTTAGTTACAAATATTAATTATGTTAAAAAATGCCCTCCAAATCAAACCAAATCAAAAAATGTAAATTATATCAACATAGGGCATCAAAATATTGGTTGTTTAACACATGGCAAAGAGTTAGAGTTGGAACTGTTAATGAATTTAGATAAAATTGATATTTTTTGCATTACAGAACATATGCGTAAGTCGAATGAGCTCATGTTCAATTTCAGTAATCACCGGGTTGGTAGTGCATTCTGCAGGGTGACCACAGTACGGGGGGGATCTTTGATTTTATTAAATAAAAAACTTAAATTTAAAGAACGGAAAGATATTGTGTCTCTTTCTGTAGAATGTAAAGTCGAACTGTCGTGCGTGGAAATGGAGCAATTCATAGTAGTATGCGTGTATAAACCTGGAACCTCACCCTTTTGCGAATTTGAGGAACTTATTGACAAAGTTCTATGTAAACTTGGAAAAACTAATAAGTACCTAATAGTATGTGGTGATTTTAATGTCGATTTACTTGTTAATACGCCTATGAGTTATAATATTTTAAATTTATTTAAATCGCACAATCTTACAAATTTATTTTTGGAGCCTACTAGATATTGTGATACAATAGCCACTTGCCTGGATAATATATACAGCGATATGTTGCCAGAAAGTAAAAGTATTATAAAAAAGCTAGATTCAGACCATTGTGGGCAAATAGCATCTTTTAAAATCACTAAAGAAAAATTTATAAAACGTAAAATATTATGTAGACCAATAACTGGTGACCGCTTGGAACGTATGAGGGTTGGACTTTGCAATAAAATTCCATTCTTAGACACTGGCTTAGATCCAAATATACTCTATCTTTTTACAACGAGTTCAACTCCATATTCAAGTCTAAGGAGGTCATGATTAGTGATAGTCCTACTTTCAGTGAATGGGTCACTGAGGGTATACACAAAAGTAGACAAAAACTTTATGAACTATACTCAGTGAGACAGCTTAATAGATCAGTTGAATTTCTAGATTATGTTAAAACTTATTAAAAAAAGTTTAAAGCAGATTGTTTAGCAGCTAAATCAAAATATATAAGTGATAAAATTCTCAATAGTGCAGACAAAGTTAAATCTACTTGGAAAATTATAAACGCGGAAAGAGGTCAACAAAAATTAAATGATAATAATTTTAAACTTAATATAAATGGTAAAATAACTACATCAGACTTCGAGGTCGCTAACGAATTTGAAATTTTTTTCTCCTGAATTCCTGTAGATTTGACAAAAACCCTAGGCTCTTCAACCCCCATTGCATAATCTTTGTTAAAAGCAAACGTTCCTTGTTATATTCCTTGTAACGTTTTATTTAAATTCAGTAAAGTTAACATAAACACTATCTTAAAAACTTTTAAATCTTTAAATATCAAGAAAACAGCTGACCTCTGGGGCATCTCTGTGTATTTAGTAAATTCTTTTATTGAAATGGTTGCCCTGAACTAGTAATAATATTTAATAATTGTGTTGATAGTGGTGTGTTCCCTGATTTAATGAAATCTAGTAAATTAATTCCCCTGTTTAAATCGGGTAGTACTTCAGATCCGTCCAATTTCCGTCCCATTTCTGTACTACCTACATTTTGTAAAATTTTTGAAAAAATTATGCTTAATCAAATGCAAAATCACTTTAACGTTAATAAACTATTACATACAAAACAATTCGGTTTCTCTCGTGGTCGGTCCACCAATCAAAAATCGAATTAAATTATTAGAGTGTATATACAGGGCCTGGGATGAGTCATATGATGCTTATGGTGTATTCTGTGACTTATCTAAGGCCTTCGATTGCGTTCAGCACCAGACTTTAATTAAGAAACTTGATCATTACGGAATCCGGGGGACGGCCTTGAATTTCGTCAATTCTTACTTAAGTGATAGGGTCCAGAAAGTAGTGATCAATGGTAAACAGTCACCTGGTTCTCCTGTAGCAATGGGGGTACCGCAGGGTTCAATTTTGGGACCTTTTCTTTTTCTAGTATATATTAATGATCTCCCTCACCTCATAAGAGACGACCACGAGGTAGTTTTGTTTGCTGATGACACTTCTTTAATATTTAAAGTTAAACGTGGACAGCGCGAACTTGACGATGTAAACATTGCCCTCTCTAGGATAGTCCACTGGTTTTGTGCTAATAATTTATTATTAAATGAAAATAAAACTAAATGTGTAAGATTCACCTTACCTAATGTAAGACTTGTTAAAACCAGTGTTAAGGTTAGGGATGATATAATAGAATTGGTCGATGACACTGTCTTTCTGGGCATAACGTTAGACTCTAAATTGCAATGGGGGCCTCATATCGGGAAAATTTCGGCCAGGCTTATTTCAGCAGCCTATGCTGTCAAAAAGATCCGACAACCAACATAACGCTGCCGATATTGAATGCATCTTTGTGTTGCAGAAGAGGGCTGTCCGGACTATCTATGGAATGGGGTCTCGGGAGTCATTAAGAGATAAGTTTAAGCATATTAACATCCTTACAGTGTATTCACAGTATATTTATGAAATTTTATTGTATACCCACAAGAACAAAAGTAAATTTGTGAAAAATAGTGAAAATCATAATCTAAACTTAAGAAATAAGGATAAACTGACTGTTCCTAAATTTAGGCTTCATAAAGTGAGTAATTCTTTTGCGGGGAACTTTATTCGAATGTACAATACATTGCCAACCGAAATAGCAAATTTATCTGTCAATAAATTTAAAAAACGAATAAAAAGTAAATTGTGCCATAAAGCTTATTATAGTATTAATGATTTCTTAGATGACAAGGCTGCCTGGTTGTAACACGAATTGCTCCTTTCTAAATAACTCTGTATTAGATTTAAGATGAAATATTTTGAAAAAAGCCGAACTGAGTTTCTTGAGGGCTCTTCTCAGTCTCGTTGCATTTTGGAAACCTCGGTAGAGTCACACCAACTTTTGACGAATCTCAATAATTTGCTAAAAATTTCAAAGATAATAAACGTTATTTTATTTTATTTTATTTTAAAGCTTTCTGGAAGTCCGTGTATACAGCATCCACCTGAACCCTATCATCCATATTTTCAAACAGAAAGTTGGTAAGCAGCGTAAGATTAGTAGTGGTGCAGCGGCGTTTAACAAAACCGTGCTGCTCAGGTATAATAATATTGTGGATGTGTGGGTATATTTCACTGTGAACGAGACTCTCAAAGAGCTTCGACAAGGCAGACAAAATCGAGATGGGACGATAATTGAGACTGTTGTTTTTATCACCACTTTTGTAAACTGGTGTTACGAAAGCACGCTTCCAGATTTCAGGAAATACTCCTGCGCTCAAACATTTATTGAAAATTATAAAAAGAGGATGTGCAATGTGGTAAGCAGTTCTCTTGAAGAAAATAGGTGGTATGCCATCAGGACCAGGCCCTTTGTTAATGTTAATGTTTTTAACGGCTGTTAATATCGCGTCCGAGGTTAAAGTTACGTTTGATAAGTAAGGTGAGTTGTTCACAAACATTGCAGGTGCTTGCCAGGGTTCAAGAGACGAAGCTTCATATACGGACGCGAAGTACTTTAAGAACAAGTTACATACAGCAGTTGGGCTATTAGAATGCTCATTGTCGAGATACATGTCTGCAGGAATGTTCGCTTTGCCCTTTCTATGTGAAATGTACGCCCAGAAATGTCTTATGTTTAGTGGAATACTGTCCTCTACCGAATTAATGTATGATTTAAAACATCTGTTACACTCAGATTTAAAGTGGTTACGGTAGGTTGAAAAAGTTTCGTAGTCTGATATGTTGCTATATTTTTTCCACTTCCTCCACGCCTGTTCCTTCTGCTTAAAAATACGAATGAGGGCAGACGTGAACCAAACAGGAAAATGTGAATTTCGGGGTCTACAGAGAGGTACATGTAACTTCACAATACCGTACACAACCTCGTAAAATAACTCAGCTGAGTCCTCAGCAGGAACATCATTAAGTAACTCATCCCAGTCTAACTTTAGAAAATCATTATTTATTAAATTGTAATTGACTTTATAGTAGTTGTGTCTGGGTCGCGCGTTACGAGTCATATGCGTATGTGTAGTGTCAAGGGAAGTTAATACACAAAAAGGGGGATGAGCTTTGTCAAGAGTAGTAAATGCGACACAAGTACTGGAGTGACATTCCACATTTGAAATAAACAGGTCCAATATGCGGTCAAGATTATTCTTGAATATATTGCTTTGACACCTTAGCACCTTCACACCTTCCAAGCACATCCGGATGTGCCGGCGCTGCTGCTGCATCGGCTGAAGGCCTTAAACGGCGTAAATATGCTAACCTAGCAGGTGATTACATATTTGAGCCGTTTGGGGTTGAGACACTGGGGTCATGGGGTCCGAGTGCTCGCCGCCTTTATAGAGACATTGCTAAACGCCTAATCGATGCTTCTAAGGACCAGATGGCTGGCTATTTTCTGGCCCAAAGAATTAGTATCGCCATCCAACGTGGCAACACAGCCAGTATTTTGGGAACCTTCCCAGTCGGCAATGACGCGGAGGATTTTTTAAACGATATTTTGTAATGTAAATATTTTGAGTCTATAATTATGTATATTTTGTATATTGTAATTCTTAACAAATAACATACATGCCTTAAAACTAATGTACAAAGGTCGGCCTTATCGCTAATAAGCGATCTCTTCCAGGCAACCTTTGGATGGAAAGATGTATACGATATAATGTGGGTTTCTTTGAATATGTAAATCCCAATGATATTATAAAAGTATTCCAGTCGCTTAGCTCAAAAAAGACAGTTGACTTGTGGGGTATTTCTGTAAAATTGCTTCAGTCCATTATTGTGAATATATCTCCACATCTAGCTGCAATATTTAATAAATGTGTCAATAGTGGAGTGTTTCCTGATCTCATAAAATACAGTAAAGTGATACCTTTATTTAAAACTGGATCAAAAAGCGACCCTGGTAATTTTAGACCAATTTCAATACTACCTGCCATAAGAAAAATTATATTGCAGCAATTACAATTACATTTTAATTGAAATATGCTACTATATAATGAGCAGTATGGATTCACAAGAGGTCGTTCTACCATTCATGCAGGGGTAACGCTTCTGAAGCATATTTTCAATGCCTGGTAGAATAAGCAAGATGCCATTGGTATATTTTGCGATCTCTCCAAAGCTTTTGATTGCGTTGAACATAATACCCTATTACGGAAACTCAATTATTATGTTATCAGAGATTCGGCACTGGACCTAGCTGTCTCATACCTCCGTGATAGAATACAACATGTTGATATCAATGGTAGTCGGTCTTTAGGGGCTTCTGTAGCTATGGGCGTGCCACAAGGATCAATTCTAGGTCCGTTTATATTTTTAGTTTACATTAATGATCTACCGTTCTATGTATAGAACTTGTGCGAAATTGTTCTATTCGCCGATGATACATCACTTATTTTTAAAGTTGATCGCAAGCTGAGGAATTTTGACGAAGTAAATGTACTTGCACTAGTTCTGGATTGGTTTACAACCAACAATTTACTTCTGAACGCAAAAAAGACGAAGTCTGTTAGATTTAGTATGCCTAATCTTCAGAACTATGGTACTAATATTATTTTGAACGGTGATACCTTTAATCTTGTAGAATCAACCGTATTTTTGGGTATTACTCTAGACAGTAAATTACAGTGGAACGCCCAAATATCTGGTCTTGCAGGGAAACTTAGCTCTGCGGCTTTTGCTATTAGTAAAGTCAGATAGCTCACGGATGTAGAAACTGCCAGGCTGGTATATTTTAGCTATTTTCACAGTGTCGTGTCGTATGGGATTTTACTGTGGGGCAAGGCAGCTGATATAGAGATAATTTTATACTCCAAAAGCGAGCTATACGTGCGATTTATAAACTGAATGCACGAGTTTCTCTTAGAGAAAGATTTAAAGAAATAGGCATTTTAACAGTTGCATCACAATATATATATGCGAATATTATGTTCGTTAAACAGAATATACATTTATACAGTATTAACAGTGACATACATGCAATAAATACTAGAAATAAGCACAAATTGGTTGGGACGTATTATCGTTTACAGAAGGTTCATGACTGCTTTGCAAGATTTGGTGTGCGTTTTTATAACAAAATTCCTCTAAACATTATGAAGCTTCCTTTGAATAAATTCAAAGTGGCTGTTAAGACACCTCCTAAAAAAGGCAAATTATACTATTAAGGATTATCTAAACATTACAGAGAAATGGCAATGAGTTGCTTGCTCATCACTCGAGCTACATAGGGGCTACTTCTGTTTGAATGTTGTTTTATTGCTGAAACTCACTTATTATTGTTAAATTATTAGTATTATGATATTGTTGGGTATGGGTACTTTGAGATTATGTGGCACCTTTAACTAGTATTTGACTTTTTTATGGATAACAGAGATCCATAATTTTTGAGTTCACTTGGTCCACACATGGTCACGTACTGCCCTTGCCCTCTTTTTATTGTTGTAACAGAATCATTGTATTTACTGGCGAATAAAAAGAGTGGCCGTGAGTTTCTCTTGCCAGGTTTTTTCCTTACAGGCTCTACCCATTGCCTTGCGAATCTGGCGGTAAATGTAAATGTAGAAGCATTTTCTTTTTTTGACGTTCATAAGTGTTACTTTGTGACCTACATGAATAAAGATATTTTGATTTTCATTTTGATTTTGATTTTGGTAGTGTACAATTTATAAATAACTTAAGTAATAGATAAAACAAAGGTGGGGAGAAAAAAAACAAAGATGAGAGGAAGAATGGTTTGCGAAAAATCCGATGAATAAAATAATTACATAGTAACCTACTTATAATTCTTAAATACAAAAATATGAATACAATATATAAAATAAGTACAGTTTTAGCTACAGAACGTAAGATAATATTCTTTAGTCAAAAGTTTGAACGATCCAAGTGTCTGTGCACGCCTTACATGTTCCAGATGCGGACTGCTTGGACAGTAAAAGATTTGTCAGCGAAACGCGTGGAGTGCATAGGCATCTCCAGTATTAAATTTTCGAATGACCTCAAAGACCTCGAATGTGTGTCATGAAGGAATTTAAATCGTTCTTTAAGATATTGGGGAGTAGAAGGATTGAACAGTACACTGTATAATAGAGAAAGGATATGAGTATTCCGTCGAAGACGAATTGGGAGCCACTTGAGCTTTTCACGGAAATCAGATACATCATATTGATCATATTTGCGTAAGCCAAATATGAATCTAATACAAACATTTTGGAGACGCTCAAGCTTATCTAGTTGCTCCTCGGTGAGATCAAGATAGCTGACGTCAGCGTAATCAAGTAATGGAAGCATTAGAGATTGTGCCAGCGCAATTTTGGTGGAAATCGGTAGCAACATTCTAAGCCTGCGAAGTGACCCCGCAGATGCAAATACTTTCCGCCCAACTTCTTGTAGCTGATGATCCCAAGAAAAAGTGTTGTCCATGTATATGCCCAGGTTCTTCACAGTGTCACTAATTTTGATAGGGGTACCATTCAAACTGACTTGGGGCAGCTGTGAACTGTCCAGGCGAGATATGAACCAGGGGCTGCCAACTATGATAGCCTGAGTCTTCAACGGATTCACCTGAAGTCCATAACTGATACTCCAATCACATATACGCTCCAGGTCCATATTAGTTGTACTAAACGCAGTAGGCAGCTGATCCGGTGGCGTTTGTATATAAATCTGAAGATCATCTGCATAAAGGTGGGATGAAAGTAAATGTTTTGATATAGAATTAATAAAAATAACGAAGAAGAGTGGGGATAGAACGCCACCCTGCGGCACCCCGACCGTAACATCGCACCAAGAAGAGAAAGATTCCTCTATACGTGTACGCTGCCGGCGGCCAGATAGGTAACTTTGAAACCAGTCAATCACCGTTGGAGATATGTTAACAGACCGTAGTATACCCAGCAAGATTTGAGAATCAACGGTATTGAAGGCATTACTGAAATCTAACAGACACAACACCGTGAGATTTTCCGCCTCCATACCGAAACTGATATCATCCGTAACATTCGCTAGGGCTGTAACGGTGCATTGCCCAGGACGGAAACCAGACTAAAAAGGATTGAAAAGAGAGTTTTTATTAAGGAAGGCGGTAAGCTGGGTGTGGATAAGATGTTCAAGAACTTTAGAAAGGAAAGGTAAGATAGATATAGGACGGAAATGGGAATTGGGATTGCGTATCTTAGGCACAGGAATAATTTGTGCCTCTTTCCAAGCAGATGGAAAGTGACAACTAGATAGATAAAAGTTTAGGATGTGAGTGATGATGGGAAGGATCTGGTTGAGATATGTAGGATCGTGTTACGACTGATGCTGTCATTCCCAATTGCATTCGAAGTTATAGATATAATGCTCTTCTTAACACTACAATCAGTGAATTGATCAAAGAAGAAGGCTGGAAATTCTGGAGTTGGAAGTGATGCGAGTTTGTCTAGTGTGTCTTGCTTAGATGTTGCTGTGAAATTAGACGACGAAGAGAAGTGCATGTTAAGTGCTTCGAGGTCAATAGCTTTAGGAGGATTGTCTGGCCTAGATTTTCCAACTCCAATGGTTTTTAGAAACTTCCATACTTTACATCTAAAGTATAGACATATATCCATAGCTCAGTAGAAAACGGAGACTGATGAGTCTCCGTTTTCTACTGAGCTATGGATATGTTGGCGTTGTGCATTCCTACACACCTTATTGCGGTGATTTCTAATTTTGACGTATTTTTCTAAATTGCTAGAAGTAGGTTTACACTTATATTTATATTTTGCTGCGGCTTTCTTCGCCATGACCTCTCTAATGGGATCTGTGATCCACGGAGCAGGCCGGTGTTTTACTTTAACGGGGCGGACAGGTGCATGTCAAAGAGGCCCAGCAGAGAAGATGAAAAAATGTCTACCTTTTTATCAACAGTGTCTGAAGCAAACAGAAGACTCCAGTCGATTTTATCAGCATCCTCACGAAGACGATCAAGATTCATGCCACTAAAATTGCGCTGCCATAGGATTCTAGCACGTGCCTTGGGAGGTCGAAGTTTGTAGGAAAGGAATAAAAGGTCATGATGGGAAAAAGCGTCAGCATTACACTGGCCATACCCACTGGCCAGCTGTGAAGATGACACTAGGATATGATCAATGAGGGATGGGTTGCAGCCAGGAACATGGTGAGTGGAGTTAAGTGGAAGTATGAACTGAATTTAAAATAGTAGAAATCAAATAGATTTTTTTTAGCTCAAAGAATAAACATTGCCATACAACGTGGCAAAGCTGACAGCCTTCTGGGAACATTGCCAGTCGAAATATAATTAAATTTTGTCTATATTTATTTCAATAGTGTTTGAGTGTAATTTTGCAATGCAATCTATTGATCCTCGGTGTTTGTCCTGTTACATTAATTAAATATAATCTTAGGCGTGTTTTTCGTTAAAACACGGTAAACAATAACATTTTTGACAATCAGTGCATTCTGTGAGTATTATTTGATTTAGTGTCAACCTCACGACTTGGTAAGAGGGTGCAAAGTTTTTCATAAAAAGATTTATTACCCTTGTTTTGTTTTTTTCAATCAACAATGTTCAAAACACTTTCAACAATCACAGTGACGTTTTTTCTTGTTTATTTCTTATTTTTCTTTACATCTGGACAAATTAGAGTCATCAGTAATTGTACAATTAGATATCGACATATTCGTCAGCAATATTATTATCTTGTTGCGTGCGCAGACTCGAATGCGTTGCACAACACTGGCCGCGTGAAGCTAGCGCTAGGTGTGGTACGAGGCGCGAGGGGATACGAGGTGTTTCCAACCTCGTTCAGCACTGTA
Organism: Nudaria mundana; assembly: GCA_963556515.1. Classification (NCBI taxonomy): domain Eukaryota; kingdom Metazoa; phylum Arthropoda; class Insecta; order Lepidoptera; family Erebidae; genus Nudaria; species Nudaria mundana. Next base: position 3,426,066 of record OY748296.1, read on the forward strand.
TTGAAATTTTATTTATTCAGTGCGGCACGAGGTGTAAAAAACCTCGCATAAAAGTAGGTATACCAAGGAACTCGGAATCAATAGTACATCTCAGATATATAGTTATCACTTTCCTACACTGACCCAATAGGAGTTACGCCTCCCGCACGACTGAGAAGCTTAACTTTTTCCATACCGCACTAGAGGTGAGACACGTACATGGTGTTTTAGACCTCGTATCGCACTGAACGTGTTAATACAGTTTGCTAATAATTTGATGGTCCCAACGTAATAGGGAGCAAGCCTATTATTGTCGTTACTGGGCACTATACAAAAGATCGAAGAAGTACAATAATAATAATAAAAGATGAATGGTATTCAAATATTGTTCATATTAGAATACCATTCCTCTCTTCAATAATTCCACTGGTCACGTTCTGTCGTTCTAATTGCCAATAACTCACGTCATGAAAGCCTGTGCTGTTGTAAGCTAAATTCACCGTTTGTTTACGCACCGATGGCAATTTCGATGTCACTGGACAAACAGTGACCAATTAAGGATATTCACTGTTGTGAATATCCCTAATTATTTCGGGTGTTCCATCTAGCCTTTGAATGTGAGTCGTGCGAACCCCGTTCAGGGGTAGTTGTTCCCACCATTTCTAACAAATTTCACTTTGGACCAGTTAAAATATTCGGAACAAAATAAGTAACATAGGCTATATACGAGTATTATCACGACAGAGAATAAGAACGGACCAGCATTGCGTGTAGACTATAGCTTCTTGGACGTTAATAACCGCAATCTCTCAGAAATGGTAATTCCTAGGAAAAAAGTTTCATCATCATTCATTCATTCATCATGCATCATTCATTTCATTCATCATTTTTGTAGGTTATTTTATAATCTACAATTTTGTACAAAACTATAATTCACTGTTTACGAGAAAAATCCAAAAAACCGATTTTTTTTAACTTTAACCTTGAATAACTTTTTTAGCACAAGTCGGATCGATGGGAACTTTTGAAAGATTTATACGACCTATATGTGTACGACCTGCGCCAATTTGCACTATACAAATTAATGCAACCTCACAATTTTGTTCCGAATATTTTAACTGGATTACTCTGTTAGCTCTGAGTTTTTTTTTTAAATAGGTGTAGGACTCAGTAACAAAATGAGCTTGCTGTTAATCAATAAGTTTCAATGTTCTAGGGCCACACAAATAAGACATCGAGGTTTTTTTTTTGTTGACGCGGGGAATGCATTTAGGCACCGTCATCCCTGTTGCGGGGCAGCATGGTGTGTGGGACTCACGGACCCAAAGAGGAGAGGGCCCGTACTACCCACTAAACCACCGCGGTGTTCCGCCTCGCCTCAACCGGGCCGCAGGTTCTTTACCAGAAGGTTTGCACTGCGACCCAGCTGAGAGGACGGCCCTGACAATAGGGACTCTTCTCGGAGGGGCTGCTCGGGCAGCCCCCCACTACTGTCTACTCCTCAGGGGAGCCGGTTTGAATCGGCCTTCCCATCAGCTCCCTCACCCGCAATAAGACATCGAGGTAATCTAGCTCGTACCAGGTCTCACAGGGCGCCATACTGGACCATCTTCCGTAAGCCTTGGGATCCTAAAATTTAGAATTTTTTTTTTTTTAATTTTTAATGATTCATTTAATTCAGGCTACATGAGAACAGATATTATTTACTTATCCTAAAGCCCATAGATAAATAACTTAAAACTAAGAATTCATATAAATACTTATAAATATTTCATATTACGCACTACAAGAATATAAACACAGAGCTGTATTTTGTTTAGACGGGTGTCGTGTTACACTTCTTGTTAACCATCGCGAAACGTCTATAAACGACACCTTTCGGCCAAAATTATTCCTTGAGTAATATATATTCGCAGTTCGATTTTTGCTGAGCGCGTGGCTGGTGGCTTTATAGTTTACCTCGTGCTCTGCAATAATCGGGTTTCCAGACGCCCAATTGTAATACCGAACCACGTTTCTTTGTCCCGCACCGTGAACTAGTTAAGTAATTAGTTCCTCTGTGCGAGAAATATCAAGCATCGAGATGATGAGTTAGCACCCTAATCACGAACGACTTACAACGAATATATGTTACTAACCTCCATTATCCTCAGAACAGGTACACAAAAGGTATTAACGCCCACATTTCGCCAATAACTGTTGGATTACGTAATAAGGGGCATAACACGACACCCGTGTAAACAACAGACAGTTTGAAAACAACAACACACAGATTGAAAAGTAATCGGCCTAACCAAGAAAATAAATACATAATAAATGAAATATATTTTTATTTTTCAACGTAATCACTATCAAGTTCAACGCACTTTTGCCATCTTCCCTTCCAAGCATTTAGCCCGTTGAAAAAAATTATTCTTCCTTAGAGTCAAAATATGCGTCTACTGCTGCTTTGACCTCGTCATTTGTCAAAAATCTTTGACCTCCCAAGTGCTTTTTTACATTAGGGAACAGAAAAAAGTCTGACGGTGCCAGATCAGGTGAATAAGGTGGATGCGGTAACAGTTCAAAGCCACAGTTGTGAATTTCTGTCATTGATTGGACAGACGTGTGAACACGAGTGTTATCTTGATGAAACAGGACTTTTCTTCTGATCATTCCTGGACGTTTCTCTTTTATTTCCTCTCGTAAACGACGTAGTAAGGTGCAGTAATAATAAGAGTTTATAGTCTGACCCCTTTCAAGATAATCAACCATAATCCAATCTTCGAGTCCCAGAATACTGAAGCCATCACCTTATTTGCCGACATAATCGAATTGGGTTGGTGAACCAGGTCTTTTCCACTGTTTTGATTGTTGTTTTGTTTCCGGTGTACAGTAATGGACCCATGTTTCGTCCATAGTAACAAAACGATTCAAAAAATCACATTCATCAGCTACAAGTAATTCCAAACAGTCGCGTGCAATAGTCAATCGCATCCTTTTTTGCTCAACTGAAAGCAGTCGCGGAAATCACCTCGCAGACACCTTGTGGAAACCCAGCACGTTGACTATTATGTTTTGAGTACGTTCATAAGAGATGCCTATAATCTCGGCTATCTCTCTAATTTTCAATCTGCGGTCTCCCATAATTAAGTCGAGTATTTTTTTAACATTTTCGTCAGTAGTGGAAGTCGAAGGCCTTCCAGAGCGGGGTTCGTCTTTCACACTCTCTCTACCACGCTTGAATTCTGCTATCCATTTTTTGACGGATGAATATGAAAGAGTGCAATCCCCTAATGTGCTGACCATATCATCATGGATGGCTTTTGATGACAGCCCCTTCTTATGGAGGTACTTAATGATGGCACGCTGCTCGATTTGCTCCATTTGCGGAAATGATGTCAGATTGCTTTGTTAATAAATTTATAAAATTAAAGGTGTCGTGTCGTGTATAGACGGTTTCACGGCACGTTACCTTACGCGAAGTGTAACACGACACCCGTGTAAAAAAACAGACAGTTTAGTGTTATATTATAAGATATAATAGGCTTGTGTCCTAAATTTCAAAAATTTATTAAATCTGTAGTTTTGAATCTAAAATGTATTATTTTGATTTAAAACAAACATTTACATAGTTTATTTTGCGATATAAAGAATGTATTTAAATAGGCTTGTGTCCACTAAGAATAAATCGGATTGGTGTATGTTTCTTATGACTATTTCCAATGAATGGACAACAAAAAGTAATATAAATTAGTAGACAGAATAAAGATTAAAACAATGGTAAGTAAAATGTTTTAAGAAAAAACTTTTTAAAATTATATAATAGCATTAATTTTTCGCAGAATCAAAAAGACAACAAAACGTCGTCAATTGTTTCGCCAGCACAGCAAGCTAAGCTGTTCTCTCTGAGACAGTCTTGATAATGCCTCGTTTAGAGGCGAAACAATTGTCGACGTTTTGTTGTCTTTTTGATTCTGCGAAAAGTTAATGCTATTATATAATTTTAAAAAGTTTTTTCTTAAAACATTTTACTTACCATTGTTTTGTCATGGATTTTCGCCATTTTTTTTGAGAATAAAGATTACTATTATTTTTAGAAAATAAGTTTGGATAAATTAGGCATTCAGTCACGTGACATCAAACACCAATCAGAAAATATGACGTCACACGTTGTGCTCTCACACCATAGAGTAAGTATGTATGAAGAGCTGACTTCTTGTTCAAGTTGTGTCTGTGTAATTTAACTGTTCGTACGTTTTTATTAATTTACGATTTTTTGTTAATTTTAAAGTTAAATTGTTATAAATCTAACAAAAGTAGATTGGACAAAACGCAGTTTTGGCGCATTATTTCGATGTGCATTTTCGAGACAACCCTTGAATCAAAATATTGCTAGGCACATATCAAAGTTAAAGGGCTAACCAACAGAATTTATTTTTAACTTTCTGGAGGTTTTTAAATTATTTTATCCTTTTTTCAATTGCTTTTTAATCGTCGTGGGTTTTTCAAAATTTTTAATTTTATTTTAAAATTCTTAAAGAGCATAAATATGTTGCGCCTTGTAGTAAGTTGCTGACGTTACACCTATTTAAGAACCCTCACTAATCAACTACAAATCCATTCCTAAAAAAGCCGCATCAAAATTGATTTTCATCACAAATAATGTTAGCTGTAGCGCCCCCTGATGTCACCGTAACATCTATCTAGAAACCTGTACCAATCTAACTCAAACCCATAACTGACAACTGCATCAAAATCGGCAACATTGCTTTTCACAAATAATGTTCGCTGCAGCGCCCCCTGGTGAGTTGTCATCGTAACATTTATCTAAGAACATGCATCAATCAAACCTGAACCCATAACTTAAAACTGCATCAAAATCCGACCAGTAGTTTTGGAGAAAAATGCCAACATGTATTTGCACAAACATCCTCTTACCCCAAACCCATATACCGTTCCGTCGTAGGTAAAAAGCTAAGCGTGTCCAGTCTATAGTGTATAATCCTTACAAGTGACATGTTCTTGGAATACGTTGAAGGAAACGCGTAAGCGCCATGATATTCACGGCGCTTTTGACCTTTTGGTCGTGAAAAAACTATAACTAATAAGCGATCTTGCGCTTGAATATTTATATTACGATTAGACGACTAATTTATGGCTTAATCGCTGCAGCGAACTTCGTTCGTTTTTTGGTCAGGATAGCTTAGTCAAACACATTTTGATTTGTTTCGCAACGTGTGACATCGCCCAAGGCGAATGACAGATTGGAGCGTTTTCGTTACCAATTTAAATACATTTTTTAGATTGCAAAATAAACTATGTAAATGATTGTTTTAAATCAAAATAATACATTTTTGTGACTATATAGATTCAAAACTACAAATTTAATCAATTTTCGAATGTTTGTGCAAATACATGTTGCCATTTTTCTCCAAAACTACTGATCGGATTTTGATGCAGTTTTTAGTTATGGGTTCAGGTTTTATTGGTGCATGTTCTTAGATAAATGTTACGATGACAACTCACCAGGGGGCGCTGCAGCGAACATTATTTGTGAAAAGCAATGTTGCCAATTTTCTCAAAAACTAGTAGTCCGATTTTGATGCAGTTTTCAGTTATGGGTTTGAGTTAGATTGGTACAGGTTTCTAGATAGATGTTACGGTGATAACTCATCAGGGGGCGCTACAGCTAACATTATTTGTGATGAAAATCAATTTTGATGCGGCTTTTTTTAGGAATGGATTTGTAGTTGATTAGTGAGGGTTCTTATAAAGGTGTAACGATAGCAACCTACTAGAAGGCGCTCTTTAAGAAGTTTAAAATAAAAATCAAAATTAAAAATTTTGAAAAAACCTACGACGATTAAAAAGTAATTGAAAAAAGGATAAAATAAATTAAAAACCTCCAAAAAATTATAAATAAATTGTGTTGGTTAGCCCTTTAACTTTAATATAGGTGCCTAGCAATATTTTGATTCAAGCGTTGTCTCAAAATGCACATCGAAATAATGCGCCAAAACTGCTTTTTGTTCAATCTACTTTTGTTAGATTTATAATAATTTAACTTTAAAATTAACAAAAAATCGTAAATTAATAAAAACGTACGAACAATTAAATTACACAGACACAACTTGAACAAGAAGTCAGTTCTTCCTACATACTTACTCTATGGTGTGAGAGCGCAACCTGTGACGTCATATTTTCTGATTGGTGTTTGATGTGACGTGACTGAATGCCTAATTTTTACAAACTTATTTTCCAAAAATAATAGTAATCTTTATTCTGTCTACTAATTTATATTACTTTTTGTTGTCTATTCATTGGAAATAGTCATAAGAAACATACACCAATCCGATTTATTCTTAGTGGACACAAGCCTATTATATGTATTTTTAGTTTTAAGGTATGTATCTATGGGCCGTAGAATAAGTTAATATAAGATCTGTAACTTTTCTAACGTAGCCTGATAATAAATGAATAAATAAAAAAAATAAAAATAAATAAGTAGGTATAATATTATTACAATAACTTTTCATATGAATTAACACTCATTTTTATTCCACGTCTGTTTCTGTCGAGAACAGAATGCCATTTTTAAAACCACCACTACTACACATTCACATAGATTCATTTCGTTCACTCTGTTCGAACTTATTTTTTTTTTATGAACTTACTTACATACAAATCAAATACATTCATTGAATCACATCACGTCGAGTATAATTATTTGTTAAAAATATCTACTAAGTTTACCTGACATTGTTAAACAATATTAAATAATCAACAATTCATTACAATATGATTGATAGGGGTGAATTGGATGATAGAAGAAAACTATAAACTTTGTTAATTAATATATTGAGTTCAAACTAATGGTACTAGCCCGAGACGCCCAGGACTTTAATTGGCTGTGCCATAGCGGCTGGCACGTAAGATTTTGTTGCCTTTTATCAAAGGTTTCAATTTTTTTTCAAAATTACAGTTTTGCTGCTACTTTTTATGAAATTCATTCGGCCATTTTGGACATAACCCATTATATGTGTGCCCGGTGACGGCAATAGGCTTGCCCCCTATTACGTGGGACTAAAAGTACTGGCAAATTGTGGGTGTGCAATGAACCTCTGCCTACACCTTCGGGATATAGGCGTGATATGTGGGTGTGATTTAAAATTTTGCTGAAATGAAGTTTACGGTGGAAATCTTCGTTTACACCGAACAAACACCGTTTAGCTGAAGACATCAAAATCGCAATCTCTCATTAATCTTTTTACGACTTTGTGTAATGATTTAGTTATTTTTCCCTAAAATGTCCACATCTTTCCCTCATCTTCTTCAATCTGGGTGCTTGTAGACACCGGAATCGGAGAAATTGTTTATGTGGGTGTCTACAGATCGCACAGCGGAGATCAGGACACAACTAGGCTATTTGATCATCTGAGTGAGGCCGCCGATGTGGCTCAACCATAGAGATATTTTAAGAGTAGAGGTGGTGTAATACAATTTTCCTATTAGACAAAGTGTGACTCTTCGCGGGTGTGAAGGAGTGGTGAAGAGGGGTATAAGGAACCTTAGTCTCGCCCACTTCTTTATTTTCCATCTCGCGGTCAATAGCAAAACTACTTACTTCATTAAAATGTCAGTTTACTATGTAGTTTTAACTATCTCACACTCCTAACAGGGACGTAGTCAGATTTTTGGTACAAAGCAGTTTTATATTTTTTGAATTGCAAATATACCTATCTCAAACTGAACTGTCGAAATTTGCCGTAGGGGTTATATCCACGTCTAAAGCATAACGGGGCCCTATACGGGGCTCCCTTATGGGCGGGTAGATTGACGGCCAACAACGTGTCTATTTTAAATAGACCGTTGAAAACATTGGCTTCATTAAGTATCTGTTTCGCATCCATCGTGAGGTAACACCCTAGTTTCAACACTGCGAGGCCTCCGACGGAGACACTGCACTCCACACGTTGGTGGAGTTCTGACCGTGGAAGAGTTAGCGCTGGGACCTCATAGTGGGTCTGGGCGTGGATACCCTCTCGCTAGAGTCCATGCCTCAAGCCATGGTCTACAGCAGGAGTAGGTGGAACGCGGCCGTGTCCTTCTGCGAGCAGGTCATGCTCGCGAAGGAGGCGGCCGAGAGAGTGAGGAAACGTACCCTCACCACTGAGTTCCGTAGTCAATGGCCAGGGCGCCGCAGACTTATTTACGCCCAGGACCAACGATACCTCGGGTTATGCTCCGCTGTACCACTGGTTTATACCATGATCGGGGCCTGAGGACAGCGGGATAGCCACCCACCGTCATAACACTTTTCCCTTAAGTGATCGGCAATGGACGTATGAGAGGCTGCGGCTTTTGGTCGCGGAATTAAAAATGGATGGTCTCAAAATATACTATTTTCTCGTTTTTGCTCCGCTCCTATCATTTTAAGCGTGATGTTATATAGTCTATAACTTTGCTGACGTGGAGGTACCTTATTACAAGTATGTGCCTGAACTCAAGAACTGGTTCTTGAATTAAATTTAATATTTAGCTATACTTTGAATTATAATATTCAATTGTACAGCCCATTATGAAACAGTCGTAGGAAACTTGTCTTGTAAAATTATCAGTTTCTAATTGCGGCCCTGCATTTTTGAAGTTTTATGTTTATTGTTGCCAGTTGTCAATAGATGGCGACTTAGACGCGGACGGCTCTATATAACTACAGAGAAATATTTTAGCAATTAAAAATCACTTACGAGTTAACGTTGAACGAATTCCTGTATATTTAATTAGTATAAAATGTTACTAGTAAAATATAAGTAGCTATTTAAATTACGTGTTCGTGAAATAAAACGCCGCCATCTATCTTCGAGTAGTAATATATTTGAAGATGTCAAAAAGGTCAAAAGTGAGAGATGTTTTTAGAACAATTCTACAAAAATACAATTAAAATTACTTACGCATGAAATGTGATGCGATTCTTAGCATCAGAACGTCTATCTGAATATTTTTTACATGATAGAACACAACACTTCATTTTTATCTTCTTTTGTCCTTTTATTTCCACAAAAATTCTGGGGGACTTTAATGCCCACCACGAGTAGTGGCTGTTCCCTAACCAGAAAACAGACCAAAGGAGGTTCTCAAAATACTACGCACTCTGGATGTGAATAAAGCCAATGGTCCCGACGGTATTCCTGCCATTGTTCTGAGGAACTGCGCAGCCGAGTTGTCTCCTGTCCTGACACGCCTGTTCCGTATGTATTTTCGGGCTGGTAAAGTTCCGAAAGCTTGGAAGGTAGGTAACGTACAGCCAGTACCAAAAAAGGGTAGTCGTGCAGACCCTGTCAACTACCGCCCAATTGCGATCACCTTCGTTCTCTGCAAGGTTATGGAGCGTGTAATAAACAATCGTTTTTTTTTTTTTTTTTTTTTTTTTTATATTTGGTTCGTCAAATTGACGCCGCCCGCCTGGTGGTAAGTCGTGACGACGTCTAGCGATTGTGGGCCACTCTCACAGCACACATTACTATTGAGAGTGGCCCTCAACTTGACGACCTACTGATGTGCCTCTTCACGCTCCGCTTAAAGAACCCAGGATTATATGTGGGAGGAAACACGTGCACAGGCAGGGCGTTCCAGGCCACTATCGTTCGGCAGAGAAACGAACGTTTAAAACGTTCGGTTCTCGCGAACATGCTATCCACTGTGTGGGGGTGGCATCTCTGCCCGGCACGAGTCGTTCGGGATCGGAAGGAAGAGGGTGGGATCAGATTGAAGAGCTCTTCAGAACACTCGCCGTGGTAAATACGGTAGAATGCGGCCAAGGAAGCTATTGTTCGGCGCTGAGCTAGCGGCTCAAGGCTTCCCGTTACCTCCGGACAACCAATAATACGGATAGCCCGTCGCTGCATAGCGTCGAGAGCGTCCAGCAGATACTTCGCGGAGCCGTCCCAGAGGTGAGAGCAGTATTCGACGCAGGGTCTAATCTGCGTCTTGTACAGCAGACACCTCTGGTCCGGTGTAAAGAATCTCTTTACCTTATTCAGTATTCCTAGTTTCCGCGAAGCTAGCCCTATACATCTTTCGATGTAGTTTTTATTATTGAGCTCTCGACGAACGTCTATGCCAAGGATATCAAGGTTGTCCTTCATTGGTAATAATGCATTCTGAAGAGAGGGTAGGGGAAGGAAAGGGGATTTCTTCGCAGTAAATGCACACGCCTGTGTTTTGCGGGCATTGAACTCGACCAGGTTCTCGGTACCCCATTGAGAGATACTGTCGAGGTTACGGTCGAGATCAGCCACGAGTCGTCGTCTCTCCTCCTCAATCTCAGATCGCCCCGCCGTCGGACGAACCGAGTAACTCCCGTGCAGTGTGCTGTCATCTGCATAGCAATGAATGTTCCCGAGGGATAGCATATCATTGATATGCAGAAGAAAGAGAGTTGGTGATAGTACGGACCCCTGCGGTACCCCGGCATTCACTTGCAAGAAGCGAGAAGCCTGGCCATCGCAGAGGACCCGCACTCGGCGCTCGTTTAAAAAGCTGGCAATCCAGCTGCACAGTTGAGGAGGTAGACCATATGCCGGAAGCTTGGAAAGGAGCGAAGCATGCCAGACCCTATCGAAGGCTTTGGCGATGTCCAGGCTAATAGCCAAGGACTCGCCGTGCCTTTCCATAGCCCCACCCCAGACATGCGTTACGAATGCCAGAAGATCACCCGTTGATCGCTTTGGCCTGAAGCCGTATTGTCGATCATTGATTAGCGAGTAATCCTCTAGGAATTGCATGAGCTGCTTATTTATAAGGAGCTCAAGCACCTTGCAAATGACTGAGGTGACAGCTATGGGTCGATAGTTGCCTGGATCGGACCGATCCCCTTTCTTGGGGATCGGTTGTACGTTCGCCTCCTTCCAGACCTCCGGCACGAGCCCTGAAGAGTATGACAGGCGGTACAGACGCGTTAATACTGGAGACAACTCAGCTGCACATTTTCGTAGCACCACCGCCGGAATGCCGTCAGGGCCACTGGCTTTCCGCGTGTCGAGTGACCGCAGCACTGCCCGTACATCACATTGCCTGATAACAATATCAGGCATTGTGTGGCCACAGTTGGCGATGGCGGGGGGCTGCAGGCCACGGTCGTCGACCCGGGAATTAGCCGCAAAGAGGTCTGCGAGCATATCCGCTTTCTCTTGGGCTTTGTGAGCCAGTGTTCCATCTGGGTAACGCAGCGGTGGCAGCGAGGGCTGACAAAAGTTAGATTGCACGGCTTTGGCCAGTTGCCAGAATCCACGGCTGCCCGTGGGATGGGAAGTGAGCTCCTGACCAAGCCGCGCGACGCGCTGGGCATCCGCTCTCTTAAAGGCCCTCTTACTCGACTTTGTGGCCCGGTTGTACGCTGCTTTGAGGTGGCCCACGTTTGGGTCGCGCACAGCCCGGGCCCTGATCCAGGCGCGATATGCCGACTGTTTTTGTCGAACAGCTTTGGCACAATCTCGCCCGAACCAGGGACGGGCTCTGCGGATACTGGCGACATCAGTGAAAGGGATGTAATAATCCATCCCTAAACTGATCTCGCCAGCAATAGCAGAAGCACTATCCGAAGGAGCCTTTCCTACAAAGCAGCGCTGGCTCCAGGGGACGGACGCAAAATAATCGCGTAGACCGTCCCAATCCCCTGACGAGTAGTGCCATAGTCGTCGTGACGTTTGCACAGGACGTGCAGGAGGTGACACCTTCATGCCAGCGTGAACAACACAGTGGTCGGAACTACCCAGTGGGGCTCCTACCGAAACACTGTACTGGGCTGGGCGACTCGTCAGCAGTAGATCCAGCAGAGCGGGCGCGTGATCTGACCTGTCTGGTATCCGGGTGATCCCGCATACCATCTGGGTCAGACCGTGGGAGAGAGCGAACGCATGGGCGGCTCTACCCGTATGATCAGTCTTGAGGGACCCCAGCCATTCAATGTGATGGCCATTGAAGTCCCCCAGAAACACTAGGTCAGCGTTCGGGAACCGCACCTGCGCTTCATCAGCCGTCTCGCTGAGGTACTGGAAGAGCTTTGTTGTCTCAGAATCCCCTGTGTGGGATCGGTAGACGCACACGTAGATCTGGCTCATAGAGCCATGGTCTACGTGCAGCCAAAGGACGGAATTGGAGGGGTTCTCTAGGCAGCGCAACCGGCGGCAGCAAACATCCGCCCTAACGAACACGCACACCCCGGCTTTGTCTCGAAATTGTTCCTCGATGACATAGCCGGGGTAACACAGGTAAGACGTGTCGTCAGGGCGGCGTATTTGTGTCTCCGTGAGGAACATCACAGCGGGCCGTGCCGTCTCAAGGTGGTGGTGGACGGTATCGAGGTTCGCGTGGAGTCCACGGACGTTAGTGAACTCCACCTCGAAATGTGAAGTTGTGGGGTTTCCTAGGGCCGCTGTGTAACGTTTATTTCTTTTTTGTTGCACTGCCATTGTAGATTTTGAAGAAGAAGCGTGAAGACAGGGCGACATTTGGTGCAGCAGTAAGTGACAAAGCGCAGGGGCTAGCTTTGTCTAGAACCGTGTGGTTAGGTCGGAGCCGACCCGCCGGACGGAAGGGCTCCCAAACCCCCCTGATGCAAGGCCGCCGCTACCCCACACCGGTTACCACCCGGAGCGGCGATCCCACATCAGGATTATGCGCAACATGTGGGGCAGCCTCCTGGGGTGGTTGGCCCCAGGCGGGCCCCATGACTGTGTTGCGGGCGGCCGCGGCAACGCCGTTGCTAAGGGTCTCCCTGGCCGGCGAATCGACCCACACCACCCACACTAGACTCCGTTTCGCCCCCACTGGTCCCATGCCTGCTGCACCATACATCGCCCCGGGCCCGGCGGTGCAGCTGCTGAACCCCTAACGCAACCCAGCCTGGGCTGGGTTACTTGGGGGGCTTTAGCACAGCTGCACGGTGGTACCCCCCCGGACCAACACTGTTGTACCACCTGGTACCCACGTAGGGGCCGAAGCCACTCCATAGGTACCGTAAATTAACGAGCCTCGTCCGTTTATCAGCAGGTGAGGTCGCTGGGGCCCTATAGATGTTGGTAGAACCCCTTTGCACCCGAAAGCCGTTTACTGGCATACCTCGAAGACAATTACCTCCTAAGTGATCGGCAATACAGGTTTCGCCAACGCCGTTCTACTGGAGATCTTCTAGTGTATGCCACGCACCTCTGGGGTGAGGTTCTTGAGGAACTTGACATTTCGAAGGCTTTCGACAGGGTCTTATAGCCAAGTTCCTGCTTACGGAGTTCCGGCTAGTCTATGTGCTTGGATTTCAGATTTTCTAAGGGAACGATCTATTCGAGTGGTTGTTGACGGCTGCTCGTCTGATCTATTAGCAATTAACACTGGGGTACCACAGGGATCTGTTCTCTCGGCAACGTTATTCCTGCTACAAATAAACGACCTGCTGAGACCCGCACGGGACGGTTGCAGAGAGATATTATATACCCAGGCATGTCTTTTCTCCGCCAAAAGAGCCCGTTCACCAATGCTCCTACTTTCCGGGATGTCCCTGTACCTGTGACTCAGCATCTTCAACTCCTTGGTGTGGACTTATCATCCAACCTGAACTTTGGAAGCTACATAGAATTCAGGGCTAAAACAGCTTCGAAAAAGCTAGGCATCCTCTCTAAGGTGCGTAAATATTTTACCTCGAGTCAACTGCTGAGTCTTTACTCAGCACAGGTTCGCTCCTGCATGGAGTACTGCTCGCACCTTTGGGATGGATCCACCCGCTACCAGCTTGAGGCCCTGGAAGCTGTTGACAGACGCGCCAGAAAACTTATAAGCGATAAGGCGCTCACAAGCAACCGACTTTAGAGCCTCGACCATCGCCGTCTGGTTGCGAGTCTGTGGTATTCTACAGGTTACATTTTGGAGAGTGTGTGCAGGAATTGCATGAATTAATTCCACCAGCACCATTTCATCATCGGACATCAAGGCGTGGTCTGAGATTCCATTCGTATGTGGGGTCGATATACCACCTCTTCGTACCTCTCGATTCACTTCTTCTTTCATCATGCGAACCGCTAAGGAATGGAATTCCCTTCCAGCGTCATTGTTCCCCGATACATAATTATAATCTTGAGATTTTCAAGGTAAGAGGAAATAGGCATTATTTGAGTTTGCGTGATTCATCTTAGACCGCATCGTTACTTAACATCAGGTAAGATTGCGGTCAAACGCACTCAAATTTATTCATATAAAAGAAAAAAAATCTTTATCCACCACATCATATTTTGATAAGAATCTAGTAACAAGAAGAATCAAAACGAGTTTAAAGTGTCCTTAAAAAACCTTATTTACTGGACAACGGGAGACGCGTGGTGTTTTTATATTGCATTTGGCAGTTTCCCTTTATGAAATTGAAATTTTTATTTACATAATACGCATTTACAATTAATATTTACATTCATAAAAATCTTAAAACTAAATTAGAAACTGAGTATAATATAATATGAAATTGATACTAAATTTTATTTCTATTTTAAAAAAAGTGTAAATAGTTTGGGCCCCGCGGTAGGGTGCCCATCATGGCGGCGGCATTTCCGCGTTGTATGGCGATGCTTATCCGCTGCGCGAGCGTACCTCGGCCGCCGCGCCGGTACGTTTGGCGGTTGCCGGAAGATAGGTCGCAGCTAGTGTGTCTGCACAAGTGGCGTCTCATACTAGTGGGCGAGCCATCCTCCATGGTATCATCGACATCCCGTCAGGTCTCTTACCATCGTCCCGTGCAATGTGCTGGGGCTCCAGAATCGCAGGGACGTTTACATTGACGAGACACCGTCGCAGGATGTCGTTGATCGCGGCATGGCGGGACAGGCGGCCAGCACTCGAAGAGCAGGTAAGTCCATGGTGACCTAGGCGATCCACACTCGCTCCACAAGAAGCACAACTATGTTCTACACAAACCTCGGCCCCCAGCCGGAGACCGATGGCGAGTCGGAGAGTGTTGTGTTCAATGAAAGTACCAGTGTTGGGGGATGGGTAGGCATGGAGCCAGTGTCCAGATTCCTGTCTATACACTGCTTCCTGCCTGGCGCGATGTTTTAAAGATGACGAGGTATCAATGAGGGTTTGTAAAATATGTTGGCATGAAATGTTATCCCAGGCCTTTTGATTTTTGAGAGTGGGAGAGAAATTTGGACTCGGTCCAGCTAGCCAGGCAGTTTCAGCCTCGACCAAGCTCGCGATCTCACAGTTTGTAGCCACGGGGCTTTAAGGATTTTTCCTGCGAGGTCAGACGAGCTATGGATTGAGGACAGAAATGCTGGCAGTGCTACAGTAGAGATTTTTCGGGGTTCCCAGGCCACCATACCTAATTGGTAGAGAGGCTTAGGTCCATGCCTGATCGCTTAGTTTGATATTTATGATAGCTTCAATTTGGAATTTTATTATATTGTCCAAGTCTTGGGTTAGATCGGAAAATTTCCACACTGGGCAGCAGCGGAGCAGGTACGTGAATTTAGGAACAAATAGACAAAACTTAATGATGAATAGAGCAGAACGGCTGCTAATTTTAAGGAGGCGGTCCGAAAATTCATTATATTTGGAAACCGAATTTGTTAGAAGTGGTGGAATGGCCTCTTCAAAAATAGATGATGCACCAAGGAGGCTCAGACTGTTCTTTGTTACTATTTTGATATTTGGGGCTACGCTATTAAAATTATTAACTATGGATTGAGCAGAGGTTGTGTTTATTTTGTCGTTAATAAAGAGTTCAGACTTATTAAGATTTAAATGTAAGCCAATGACGTCAAGATTGGAAAGAAAATGGGGGGGACATAGTTTGTACGGGGCAACGTGACACCTAAGAAACTACTGCACCGATTTTAAAATTTCTTTCGGTAATTTAAAGCTACATTTTTAGCGAGTAACATAGGCTATATAACATCACGACAGAGTTAATAGGAGCGGACCAGCATTGCGTGTAGACTATAGCTTGTTGGACGCTAATAACCGCAATCTCTCAGAAATGGTAATTCCTAGGAAAAAAGTTAAGAGAACTTATTTGTAAGTTATTTTATTAGCTACAATTTTGTACCAAACCAATTTTTGATATAATTCACTGTTTACGAGAAAAATCCAAAAAACCGAAAATTTTCAACTTTTTAACTTTTCAACCTTGAATAACTTTTTTAGCACAAGTCGGATCGATGGGAACTTTTGATATTTGATCTATAACGATGTACTTAATACCTGCACCACTTTGCAGGTCTATACAAATTAATGCAACCTTACAATTTTGTTCCGAATATTTTAACTGGATAACTCTGTTAGCTACCTGATTTGAGATTTCTTTTTGAGATATATGTGGGAGACTCGGTAAAATAAAGCTACTTACGAAAAATGAGCTTGCTGTTAATCAATATTTTTCAATTTTCTACGGCCCGTGTACTATCATGTTGAGCAAAGGTGCGTACGGAATGCACCGTCGCTTCGCAACCTCCACGGGTTCCGAAGCCAACTTGTACGGGTTCGAAAAGGGACTGAAATTTTGACCGTGTTAGCCGAACACAAATTTTGGCAGCCAATCGCCGCAGAGTGGACCCTACAGCGATCGGTCGTACGCCACCATCTTTTTTAATTACAGCTATTAAATTTGCTCCGTATACGTCACTTCCTGGCACACAGCCCCCTCCACATGATGTTGACTAGTCCAGTTAGGGCCGAGATGACGTGGTCGCCACCTGCGCCCACACCGTGGCTGGTGAGGTCTTTAAGGTGCTGGGGGGAGATGCCATCCAGTCCAGACGCCGAACCTATAGGGAAAGAAGCAATGGCAGCAACAACATCTTCTTCTTTGGCGTGGAGGCATGTTGCAACCTCAGATGGTGGGTCTACAAAAGGTGGGCACTTAGGGCCTGGGGGGTGTTTTGATTGTAATGCTAAGACGGTCTCCGGTGTATTAGGTGCTATGGTGTCATTTGAAAAAAGCAGCCGAGCGGCGCGTTAGAGTACAAGTCTTTAGGTTTGCTATGCGGAGGCCTTGGGGGTTCCACTGGAGGTAATTGAGTGTTAGGGGCAGTGTTATTTTTAATTTGTTGGGTGAGTGAGGTTTTAGTTTGGGGGGTGGCGTGTAGAGTTCTGTAAGCGATTGTCAGGAGGTCATGCCAAGAAGCGGGGTTGTTGTCGCGAGTACATTTTCGAATGGCAAGTATCTGCTGGGCCGAGGCTACGCAGGATCGGGCACCCCGGGGTATTCGTTTTACGATGCTAGTTGAATGTTTCAGTTGGTTAAGGTGTGAGTGTAGGGGTATGGGGGATAGTGGTGAGTTGTTGAAAGTCAGGGGGTCGAGGTTTTGGCTACATGGAGGTGAATTAATGATACGAGCGTGATGAATACGTGATTGATGTACATGAAGTCATTTTGTGCCATTAAAAGATCGTGAACATACTTCACAGACGTGCATACGGCTCGAGTAAAGGAACACTTATTAAATATTAAAATATTAAATTGATTATTATAATAAAAATTACAAAAAAGTTGATAAAGGAAAATAATTGTCAAGGGCTGGTAGTAAAAAGAAAAAACGAAGAAATTCAAAGGGTATTGCTTGCTTGCAAAGCTTTATTCATTCCTTTATATAATCAGAAATTCATTCATAGAATTTTCAAATTTTCAATTTTAAAAGTTTCCATCCAACCATGTCACAGACTTGTTCAAACATGCATCAACATATATGTGCCTCACATAACAGCGGCGTGTTACAATGCAACCGTTACTCCCATTACTATAGTTTCGTCTCAGACTAAAAGAATAACATAGACGGAACATGTAGAATAAACACGTGAAGCCAAATGACACTTTCAATGTGTGCGTGTGACTCCGATTTCCGTGTACCGATACCACTAACGGCGTGTGCGTAATGTTGCCAGCAAATGAAAAAATCTCCTAAAAATCTCTATATAGTGGACATATGGAAAATTAATATTTGTTATAGTAAATGTTATCTGCAATTATTTTGTCATTTACACAAATGATTATTATGATAAGTGCCTAAAATGGGGAAGTGTTAAAATAAAATAAAACTTGATAAACACTGAGTAAACACACTTTAATTACTAGCTTTCAAAAAATTTCTCATAATTAAAATAATCCTTTTTAAGATGAATGAACAAAGCTTCATTCCAGTGTAAGTACAAAGTACAGTCAACAACAAAAGTTGATTAGCACAAAAATATTTATTATTCTTTTTTACATCCCAATGCATGTGCCACAGCAATGTACAAGTAATTTTAGAATCCCCAAGGACAAAGTTAATATATTTCGTGTTTTGTTTATGATTTTGTGATCGGTTTAACAGCTATTAGTGATCAACAGATAAGAATTATTGGTTAAGCTACTTTTGTCGTTGACTATACATGAAGTAGATATCAATAGTCGTTAGGTTAAGACTGAGGCCTTTGTAGTGTTAGACTGAAATTAAACTACTGACACAGTAACATAAATATATTGGATGGCTGGGAGGTCAGACAGCGGTCAATTCCAAGATTGCCGAAATAACCAAGCCACGTATTAAGTAGATCCCGGACACAGATGTGATCGGGAGTTCGGGACTAACGCACGAATGATGATGATGATGATTAGAAACCTCGATGGTTGTCAACATTGAAGACACAGATTTTTTTTACTCAGTACTTTATAAATTCCCATAAATACTGCTAAATATTTTGTGGAAATGATGAAAAAATTATGGCAACTCTGTATGATATGGCGGAGGTTTTGTGTTCCTAGTTTGTGCAACTAAAATATTTAGAAAAATGTTATGAAATCTAATAAGAAATAGTTAATTACTTATGAAACGATAATCCAGCATTCTTTCTATGAATAATTGAAGTGTTTTTACACCTTTTCACCACACAATACGGCATATTTATAATATTTTGTTCAACCGTGATCGCACGTGCGTACACACTCGCTGCTCACAAAGGAGTGCGAGCGAAATGGTATCCCATTGCTATATAGTATCCCTTTTGGTGGCTTCACTCGCTAGTTCTATTCGTTCCGTCTATGTTATTCTTTTAGTCTGAGGGTTTCGTATATTGTTACACTTTCTTTTGCACATATCAATTGTAATGGATTCGGTAATTAGTTCTTTAATATCATTGATAACACTTCTATCACTAAATTAGGCTATAAACTCAACATTTTGATATATTTTACTTGTGTAGGAACGGTATTACATTTATACAGCTTGACATTCAAAATCATGAATCAAAACAGAATCTAGTTCATAGAGTAAGGTAATATATTGATCTAGTTATATCGCGTAACTTATGATCAGAACTTTGGCAATTTCGTGAACCAACCAACAATGCCAAAATGTCGGAATAAAATGCCTTTGTGGAAACAGGCGTGATTTTATGTAAGGAAAAATATTACACTTACTCAGTAGTTGAAAAGCTGTAAATCATATCATCATCATTGACTATAGAAGCATCGCCTGCGCTTTGGGCTGGACCAAACAAACGGAAAATCCACATTATGTCGTCTAAATGACTCACACCTGCAGTTAGTATGCATAAATGAAGTATATAAGTATGAACAATGTTTGATACCTATTCAATCACGTGGAAACTGTGAATGAAATTTATAGCACATAAACAATTTGGGAAAAGGCTCGATGATGATTTTCTTCACGGTGATGTGAGCTCTTGATAATAGGGTACCTATACCCTGTCTAAAACTCGTGTGTAACTCGAATGATTGCCGCCAACGCTTACATTTTTTAGCTCCACGTCACGAGTTTTTAGACAGGGTATAGATGTATAGATGACTAAAATATTGGATAGAAACAGGCGTTACTTGGCGAAAATCCATGACAAAACAATGGTAAGTAAAATGTTTTAAGAAAAAACTTTTTAAAATTATATAATAGCATTAATTTTCTCTCTGAGACAGTCTTGATAATGCCTCGTTTAGAGGCGAAACAATTGTCGACGTTTTGTTGTCCTTTTAATTCTGCGAAAAATTAATGCTATTATATAATTTTAAAAAGTTTTTTCTTAAAACATTTTACTTACCATTGTTTTGTATAGATGACTGTCAAATCTAATCACCACCCTTTTTTTTTAGCTAAGCGCGCGCTGTCCGCTCCTTCGTCCGTTGCCGAGGGCCTCTGGGGAACACGCAGGGAATATCCAGTGGCACCCGGCGGACTTTGGCCGCCTACGTGGCCTCTGCGCTGAGGTTTGGTCGGGTTTGACCCCGCGTCGTTGGGTAGGGTTTGATCCCGCGTCAGCGAGTAAATCTGGTTGCATGTTGCGGGGCAAAGGCCTCGCAGTACGCAACCCTTCTAGCCTGCTTCTGTAAGGACGGCGGGTGGCTATCCCGCCGTCCTCAGGCCCCGATCTTGGATGTCGATGGTCTTGGGCGTAGTCACTACGAGTTCCTGGCGCTGGCGCGCCCAAGCTGAGAATCACCATCCTTTTAAAAAATGTTAAAACGAATGTCTCGACGGTTGATGGCATCTGTATTAGCACAAAGGTGTTACATGACCTGAATTAAGATACTAAGGATATGGAGAGCTTATCATGAGGACGGGGCCTGACAGTATGTGGGTACCTCTTTGTCCAAGGGTTCCTGTTAGAATTATCATCATAAGGTGAAGTCTCTGATTGTCTGCGTAGCGGTTTACATTATTAGACACTTCACCCCTTTATCAGCATTTATGTCTGCAGTACCTACCAATGTCTTTTGTAGCTAGTAACCACATTCAGTTAGCCAAATTGTAAGTACTGCATAAAACTATGAAAATACGCACCCAAATCATTATTATTGTGTGCAACGCACGCTAGTGAAACTCGAGGTTCCTCTGTAGCCATATCTACGAGTATAAACGTAGGTTGGCTGACAAGGCCGGCGGGCAACTGGCAGTGTGTCATTGTACTCAAAGAGAGTGGGAGCCGGCTGGTCCCATCGTTCCTCTGTCTCTTGAAGAAGAGACGGGTCACTGTGGTATGCTGCAAACAATATCATTAAGCGGCTGCTCTCTGGATGTCTCTGCCGGTTCCAGTAGATGCAAGAGACTTCGCTTTCTCTGCTGGTTTGATTCTCTTACGAATGTTCCTGGAAATGCATCAAAATCTTCGCATAATTTTTTGTATTTTAAAGCAATGAGTTTGCTTAAACAGCCTTTCCCTAACAGGGGGAGTGCTCTGACCAACTGAGCTACGATGACCACTACCGACAACATCGAATTTTCCTTAATATCTTCGCATAAGTTTACACATCATACATTATCGTATTTTATTGGCATATTACTGTTCAAAGTTACAAGCTGCTACCAGCGACGTCACCCGTCACTAATAATTATCATGATAATAATAATTATTATCACGGGCTCACTTATATTAATATACAATATTATGTCTGCCTTCCCGAATGCAGAGGCATATTATACGCGTACAATGACATGTCGCCAATAAGTTAGTGGATCCCACATAATAGGGAGCTCGCCTATTGCCGCTTCCCGAAAACTTTTATGTAGGCATAGCCCGGTCCGATGATCGGCAGGTGCGCCAATTGTAGGCGAGGTTGTGGAAATGTCAGAGAGGCAGAATTAAGTAAACCTCACTGATCTCCACTGGGCGCCACTGGAAATACCTTCTGTTGCGTACCAAAGACGCTAACGTGGGAGCTGCCGCGGCCCTGGGCCGAGGAATTAAAAAAAACACCTCACCGATCTTGCAAGTGGTAAACATCTTAGACGCCTAAGTCAAGTGGTGCAAAGGTGACATGTAATGAGACTGCACACTCGCGCCACCAGCTGAGCAGCCAGTCAGAGTAACACTATCAGGGTTTCCACCGAACATTTTAATGTTGTCCTTGACCCAGTGCAACGTGACCGATTGGTCCTTCAACCCATTGTTTCCCGGAACAACCTCGTCAGCCGTGCTCAAGAACCCTGAGGAAAAAACAAACTTTTTTAAAGCCAGTGTAATTCCAAGCCAATATCGTTCTGGAAAAGTCTAAGTGATTTCGTCGAATTTATTATATTCGATTTTTTATATAGGACTAGTAAATACCTATAAGGATAATATAGTATTTCTTTAACATATTCAGCTAAGTTAAAACTGATTGGAGTGGAATGTCTTTTGTAGTTTCGGTTTGGTATACGAATATAACAAAAGCCTGACCCATTTAAAGAGACCTCTTTAGAGATAAGTGGCCCCTTACTATACAGGTTTAATAATATAATTATATATATTTACTTTTACCAATGTGGTTTAGGATCTTGAGGCAATTATGTATATTCATTGTCTTTTTACTAGGTATATAAACAGCAAAATGCGTTTTTGCACACCTGATAATAGGCTCGCATCAGCATCAGTTTCCTGTCAGTGGGCACGCTCAATCGTAATCAATCAAATCGATCAATCTTTTACTATGTAAGTACTATTTCCTATTCTGTGCTTTTACGTTAGAACCGCAAATCTTTCGGATTACGGAAACTGACGAGTCCACAGCCCTAAATCATTTATTAGATTTACTAGCTGTTGCCCGCAGCTCCGCCTGCATGTTACTTTATCTATCTACATAACTTTTTTATTTATGAACCGATTGAAAACCAAACAGCAAATTCAAATCAAAAATTCAAATCGGTTAAGCCGTTTCTGAGATAAGAGTGTCAAACATTCAGACAAACAGACAAAAGTTCTAAAAACCATTGTTTTGGGTTTTATTGCGTTCATAAATAGAGAGAGATATAATAGAGAAACTGTTGTAGGGGGCGACAATACAACAGTTTCTCTATTATATCTTCTATTATATATATACATGGGGCACACTAAAAGTTTTGCACTTCTAGCTAATCGGAACTATTTGAATTTCGAATGTTATATTTTTTTAAACCTTGCAACCTTCTTAGTAATAAAAAAAAACAATTGACGGGAAATCATTTGTCAATTGTTTTTTATCACACATCAAAGTTCTACGTATGCAACGAAAATGGAATTAAGTCGAAAAGATTATAGAGCGATGTTTTTTTATGATTTTAAAATTTCTCTCTCTCCGCAAGACTGTGCCGCTCGTCTTCAAAATGCTTTTGGGAGAGAAGCACCTTGTTTGAGCACCGTGAGGCGATGGTTTGCTGAATTTGAGAGAGGTCGAGTTTCTTTACATGACGAATTTCGTGAAGGGCGGCCTTCAACTGCCGTCAACGAAAATAATGTGGCTAATGTTAAGCGGTTAATTGAAGAAAACCCGCGGATTACCTATGAGACAATTCGAGGACTATTGGGGATTAGTATGAGTCAAATCCAGAAAATTTTACACGAAGAATTGAAAGTTTGGAATCTTTGTTGTCATTGGATCCCTCATGAACTGACAGCGGAGTAGAAGCGGGCTCGCGTGGAATGGTGCTCACAGATGCTACTGAAGTACGACCACGGACATTCTTATGCTGTTTATGACATTGTCACAGGAGACGAAGCGTGGATTTATTGTTTTGAACCCGAAAAAAACAGCAATCTTGTGAATGGGTGTTTGAAAATGAGAACAAGCCAACAAAAGTGAGGCAGGCGAGAAACGTTGGTAAAAAAATGATCGCGTTTTTTTTCTCAGCTACGGGTCCCATCTGTACAATTCCACTTGAAGATCAAAAGAGTGTTAATGCCGAGTGGTATTCTACCATTTGTTTACCCAGGGTGTTAGAAAAAGTTCGCGAAAGACGACCTAAAAGCCGCGTTCTCCTACATCATGACAACGCTTCTTCACACACGGCCAACAAAACAAAGTCATTTTTAGCTTCCGAAAAAGTACAACTCGTCACCCATCCTGCACATAGCCCCGACCTAGCACCCTGTGATTTCTGTATTTTCCCCAAAATCAAAGATTTGATGAGAGGTTTTACTTTTACCAACTCCGAAGAGGCAGTGATAGCGTTCAATCAGCACGTAGAAAACATGCCTTCAGATCTGTGGTCCTCCTGTTTTAAAAAATGGTTCGATCGCATGAAAAAATGTTTAAAATGTAAAGGAGAGTATTTTGAAAAGCAATAAACATAATATTTTGGTTTTAACATGTTGTTTTTTTAAGTTACGCAAAACTTATAGTGTGACCTACGTATACCATAAAAATTCATCTTAAGATACGAAAATATGAAATATTGTTTATTATCTTCGTCGTGTGTGATAGTCCATTGAATTGTATGGCGAGCGATATTGTATTTTAAGTTAAAATATTATAGTATCTTAGCCGTGTGCAGCGCCCCTTAGTGAACTCCACTGCGGGTGACGTAACCTGTTCTGAAGAGCTCTTCAATCTGATCCCACCCTCTTGCTTCCGATCTCGAACAAGCGTGCCGGGCAGAGATGCCACTCCCACACAGTGGATCAGCGTTCGCGAGAACCGAACGTTTTAACGTTCGTTTCTCTGCCGAACGATAGTGGCCTGGAACGCCCTGCCTGTGCACGTGTTTCCTCCCACCTATAACCCTAGGTTCTTTAAGCGGCGTGAAGAGGCACATCAGTAGGTCGTCAAGTTGAGGACCACTCTCTATAGTATTTTGTGCAGTGAGAGTGGCCCACAATCGCTAGACGTCGTCACGACTTACCACCAGACGGGCGGCGTCATTTTGGCGAACCCAACATAAAAAAAAACCTACGACAAACTTATTATTTGCGGTTGGTGGATCGAACCGCAAAATTAAGTTTGTTTTTTAATTGTATATACTTTTCCGGGATAAAAAGTACCCAGTGTGGTGCCCAGGATATTAAAGAATAATTATACCAAGTTTCATCGTAATCGAACCGGTAGTTTTTGCGTGATGCCTGAACTGACAGACAGACAGACAAAACATTTTTAATCACATTTTTGGCTTCGGTGTCGGTCTAGTAACACCCCCTGCCATTTATTTTTTTTGATATTTTCAATGTACAGAATTTTCACTTGTACAGATTTATTATAAGTTTAGATTATGCGAAAATATATCAGTCGTCGCATACTACGCATTGTCGTGCCAACCGATCAACGACACGTGTCGAATTGTTTACAAATTTTTTATACGGTTCTACACATTTGTGCTATTAGAAGTGCTTGCAGTCGTTGTTTTGGAATTATATTTACCAAAAATGAGTTTGTGTGCCAAGTGTAACGATGAAATTACGGACGGGGTATTGTATAGTCAGTGCTGTGCCTAATGTCTCCTAGCCGGGACCCCTCCATGGGACCTGTAAGCGAGAGCCCTTGCGTCATTGTTCCAATGGCGCAAGGATGCGCTGGAGCGGGACCACAGGCTTGCGTCTTGAGAAATCGATGACCAGCGGTCCCAACTCCGCCAGGAACTCATGGAGTCATGGAAAGTGCGACTTGAGCAACCCAAGTGGGGTACCACCATCATCGCAGCGGTGAGACCGATCATGGACGATTGGCTGTAGAGGCAGCATGGTGACCTCACGTATCGTGCGACGCAGATCGTTACCGGGCATGGATGCTTCGGTAGCTATCTGTTTCACATCCGTCGTGAGGTCACACCCCGGTGTCAATACTGCGAGGTTTCCGACGACGACACCGCACTCCACGCGTTGGTGGAGTGCTCAGCGTGGGCGAGTCAGCGCCGGGACCTCGTAGTGGGTCTGGGCGTGGATACCCTCTCGCTGGAGACCATGCTTCAAGCCATGGTCTCCAGCGGGAGTAGGTGGAACGCGGCCATGTCCTTCTGCGAGCAAGTTGTGCTCGCGAAGGAGGCGGCCGAGAGGGAGAGGGAGCGTACCCTCCCCGCCGAATTCCGTAGTCAGCTGCGTGGGCGCCGCAGACTCATCTACGCCCAAGACCATCGACCTCCATGATCGGGGCCTGAGGACGGCGGGATCGCCACCCGTCGTCCTTACAGAAGCAGGCTAGAAGGGTTGCGTGCTACGGGGCCTTTGCCCCATAGCACGCAACCAGATTCACTCAGTGACGCGGGATAAAACCCAACCCCAACGACGCGGGATTCTCATCCCGACCAAACCCCCGCAGAGACCACAGAGGTAGTCAAAGTCCGCCGGGCGCCACTGGAAATACGTACTGCTTGTAACCAGAGACGCCCGGCAACGGACGTTAGAGCGGCCGCGGCCTTAGGCCGCGGAACTAAAAAAAAAAAAGTGCCTACCTACATTTTGGTTGCTCTGGTCTTTTGGAAACTACCTATCGCAGTATGACCAATGAAAAAAAAAGATAACTGGAGTTGCACCAAGATTAGAGGGCATGGAAGGGCGTTTAGAAAGTCTAGAACTGGTTACATCAATCTTTATCTAAGCATTATCATCTTATTAAAATTTATTTTCTACTTTTTAGTTGGATTCTCTATAAAAGCGTGTTTTTTTAGTTTTTTAAACTATTATTTTAAATAAAGTTTTGCTTGGTAAGTATGACATATTTTGTATAACTGAATCATGGCTGAATAATGACTTTTAAGGCTTGGGCAAACCAAAAGCAGTTGCAGTGCGGTAGCAGTGCGGCAGCAGTGCGTCTATGTTAGTAAATAATGTAGTTATATGAGGGATGACACACTGAACAAAGCGGGCCCGCGTTTGTTTAGTGTGTCATCCCTCATATAACTACATTATTTACTAACCTAGACGCACTGCTACCGCACTGCCCAAACCTTTATAGCTGAGAGTATTTTTTTTATTTAGAGACCTAAATATAAAAAAAAAAAAAAAAAAAAAAGTATTTTGACGACAGGAATGTAGTTTTTCTTAGTGGTAGGGATGACACTGTGGTGGGTGCGGAGAGGGGTGGCGGCGTTGTTATTGCTATACGTCCGGAAATGAACCCCGTTCTGCGTCGGGAATGGAATGCAACAGAGTACTCAGACTCAATCAACAAATACCACTTCTGTGTCCATGTTCATATATTTATATCTGCTGCGCATACATACGTCACAGTAACCGTCACATCTCGTGGAATTAAATTAAATTTTTGACTTGGTTAGTAACCTAATGGTACATACAGTACCCGAATGATATATTATTTTTAATTGTTGGCGATTTTAATGAACCTACGCGGATTGGTATTGGGACACTGACTCGAGTTCTATGATGATGCGTTCCAGTGGTGATCGGTTAGTGCAATTAACGGCTGATTTCATGAGCTTCACAAACCTATAGCAGTTTAACTCGTCCTTCAATGTTAATCACAGGTTATAAGATTTAATTTTCTGCAACAACGAGTGTACTGCTGTGACGTGTAATGATCGTATAACCAAAGAGGATGTGAATCACAAATCTATAGTCCTTGAGTTGCTACTGGAGACCTATGTACCGTTACCCCAGAGACATATTAGTAGAAAACTATTTCACAGTGCTGATTTTGATGCGATTCGTGCTGAGATGGTATCCATTAACGTAATTGTTTTTGTGTAATGTTATGTAATTTACTTAACTGCAATTGGCGCCTGAAGCACAGGACTACCTAGTTCAGGCGCAAATTACGTTTATACGACTACCTATTTATAAAACATCTAGATATATATATATATATATATATATGTAAATAGGTATTATTATACCTACATACTTAAGTTACTAATGTACTAACTATAATTTAATAGCGCCCAATTAAAATTTTAGATTCTATGTAAAATTTTAATGTACTATTATTATTACGAAATAAATTTATTATTATTATTTATTGACTGGCACTCTAAACTACTGGCCGTCGCCGGTAGTTCTTGTATGGATTCTATAGTGCATGTGTTCTATGACATTTTGAACGGTATAATTGATAAACATGTTCCGACCCGTAAGATAATTGACACCACTCGCTATCCGCCTTGGTAGACAGTTCCACTCATTAAATTAGGCAAAGAAAAAAGAAAGTACGAGTATCATACCCGATGGAAACGATACGGGAATCCCATAGACTACCAAACATTTTCAACGCTCTGTAAAAGGCAGTCTAGTCTTCAAAATGACCGCCGGGCGCCACTGGAAATACGTTCTGCTTGTAACCAGAGACGCCTGGCAACGGACGTTAAAGCGGCCGCGGCCCTGGGCCGCGGAGCAAAAAAAAAAAGTCTTCAAAATGTCGAGTATCGTTATTATATTCAAATCAGCGAAGATAACATAAAAAATGCCCCAAACTATTCTGGCGTATTCTGACATAACGTATATGTCAAAGCTGCCATCTGGGTCCCGTTCAATAAAGGTTACAAGTCGACATAATTGTCAAAAAGTGACTTAATTGTCAAATTGTCACGCTGAGGCTGTTCAGTAAACACGACAAATAAGTAATAAACCGACAGGTAATCTGTGACAAATTTGACGCTGGAAAACTCTACGTACGTCTGGCACCATTACCAAACATCAGTCAAATTTATTTGACAATTGTTGGTTGACAATTGTCGAGTTGTCGTGACAATTAAGTCAACCAATTATAATATGACTTTAAACTAGTGGTTCTGTGAACCGTAGACTTCGAGAGCGGCTTTATTTAGAAAATTTCTTCTTCAATTTTCTTTATTACTCTTTCATTTCAAATCCAAAAAATATCATTCAAATGTTATTCATTGTAAGCAAGGAGTGTGTGTGTAAAGTTTCATGCAAATCGGTTGATAAATACGGCCTCAAACATGATCTGACAGAACCCGTAGATGTAGACCTTTATTCGCAAAAGGACAGATTCAGGTACAGACGAAAAAAATTCTCCCCAGTCTGCAAGTTGAAACGGAGACTTCGTTCGCTTCGCTCCCTCAGTCAATAACTTTTTACCACAGCCCCCACTCTAGGGTACTTTGAGTATGTTCATCTACCTACATACTTCGGACTGCAGAGATTTTATTTATTAGTTTGTAACATCTGTCAGGACCCTGTTAAATGAATGAAGAAAATTGAAATGCAATGAAATTCGGCGTTCGTTCAGAAAGCTGACCATCCAGCTGCACAGTTGAGGAGGTAGACCATATGCCGGAAGCTTGGAAAGGAGCGAAGCATGCCAGACTCTATCGAAGGCTTTGGCGATGTCCAGGCTAATCGCCAAGGACTCGCCGTGCCTTTCCATAGCCTCACCCCAGACATGCGTTACGAATGCCAGAACCAAACAAAATATGATTAAATCTGAAATAGTGATGTTTTGTGATGAATTAGGGAAATCAATGGGCCAGTTACTTAGTTCATATTTAGAACAAAATGTTACTAACTATTGTATTAACCGGGATTAACTTACTGTAACATTATAAAAAAAATTAAAAATTGTAATTTAAACAGCAACTGTACACTTTTAATTTTGGTGGGAGATAGGGGAAATGCAGACAGAAATGCAATTGTAAATTGTTTAGAATTACTGAGTTTATTAGATGTTAAAAACATTATTTTATTCACACTTCCTTATAGCCGTGGCTTGTCACAGGCCGAAAACAATCTTAGATATTAAGCTAAATCAAACAATACATACATTGACATTTCATAATCCGAATAAATTCCATCTGATTGACATTAACATGTATTTAGAAAATAAATTGTTATTGACGGAAGATAAATTCTATTTGAATAGATATTTTAGGAGACAGATAGCATCTTCGCTATCATATTTTATTAGTTATTCAGCCAAAAACTTGGCTAAACAATCTGCTTTTATTGAGCAGAAAAATGACAATGTTTGTCTTGTGAACTTGGAATCTATTCCAAAAAAGGGTGACAATAATTTAAACTTAGTTGTAGGACAATATAGGAAATCCCTAGCAAATTAAATTTGAGGACATAGGAAAAGTCTATGTTCATGAATATTATTCATCAAAATATTGAAGGCTTTTCTGGCAAAGAGTTAGAACTAGAATTATTTTTAAATGAAAAACGTATCCATGTACTTTGTTTAACTGAACACTGGTTAAAAAAACATGAACTCTTAGTTAATATTGATAATTATAAAACATTAGTGCGTTTACTAGAGATTCCGCTATAAGAGGTGGGTCTCTCATTTTAATTAATGACAAATTAAAATCAAAAGACCGAAAAGACGTAGTAGCACTCACAACCGAGATATTGAACTATCATGTACAGAGCTAGAACAATATATTATTATTAGGGTCTATAGACCTCCTTCTGGAGATTACTACCTGTTTGAGTCCATTATGGAGGAAGCCTTAAAAAACGTATGTAAATGTAAGAAGACTATAGTTGAATGTGGCGATTTTAATATTAATATTTTATATTATAGCTAGCTTTATAAAATATTAAAACTAAAATTATTTTAATTTTAAATTGTTTTATTTTTATGATCGCATGGTACTTTTTCAGAATAATGAGTTCAAACATTCAATCGGTTTTCACTGAATTTAAAAGAATTTTAAAATCTTGAAGGCTCTTATGATATGTATTCCTGGTACATTTGAGGTTTGTGTCTTTTATAATGGATAATCATTTTCATCTGTACTCCGTGCACCCAGTTCACACATTTCTTTATTTTTCATCGGGTCAAAAAAATGTATCATGTGCTTAGTAGGGCACTATGGATATATCTTACCAGAGCCGCTTGGGTCCCTTAACTCTCTTTTATAAGATACACAAACAACAAAAGTACTAGGAGTACAGAACTACAAAAGAGCACTCGCCAACAGTTATCTCGCTCAGTTTGGTTTATTCAAAATGTGTTCTAACAAGTTTTGTTCAGTAACCGTTCACCTTTGATCGTGCTTTAAAAAATGTCCTAGATTCTTCTGTTTTATGCTTTGATGAGGTAGACAGAGCTGTTGTGGATTCTTTGATTTTTCTTTGAATAAAATACTAGGACTACAGAACTACATAAGCACGTAAGTTTCATGCAAATCGGTTGATAAATACGGCCTCAAACATGATCTGACAGAACCCGTAGATGTAGACCTTTATTCGCAAAAGGACAGATTCAGGTACAGACGAAAAAATTTCTCCATAGTCTGCAAGTTGAAACAAAGACTTCGTTCGCTTCGCTCCCTCAGTCAATAACTTTTTACCACAGCCCCCACTCTAGGGTACTTTGAGTATGTTCATCTACCTACATACTTCGGACTGCAGAGATTTTATTTAGTAGTATGTAACATCTGTCAGGACCCTGTTAAATGAATGAAGAAAATTGAAATGAAATGAAATTCGGCGTTCGTTCAGAAAGCTGACCATCCAGCTGCACAGTTGAGGAGGTAGACCATATGCCGGAAGCTTGGAAAGGAGCGAAGCATGCCAGACTCTATCGAAGGCTTTGACGATGTCCAGGCTAATCGCCAAGGACTCGCCGTGCCTTTCCATAGCCTCACCCCAGACATGCGTTACGAATGCCAGAACCAAACAAAATATGATTAAATCTGAAATAGTGATGTTTTGTGATGAATTAGGGAAATCAATGGGCCAGTTACTTAGTTCATATTTAGAACAAAATGTTACTAACTATTGTATTAACCGGGATTAACTTACTGTAACATTATAAAAAAAATTAAAAATTGTAATTTAAACAGCAACTGTACACTTTTAATTTTGGTGGGAGATAGGGGAAATGCAGACAGAAATGCAATTGTAAATTGTTTAGAATTACTGAGTTTATTAGATGTTAAAAACATTATTTTATTCACACTTCCTTATAGCCGTGGCTTGTCACAGGCCGAAAACAATCTTAGATATTAAGCTAAATCAAACAATACATACATTGACATTTCATAATCCGAATAAATTCCATCTGATTGACATTAACATGTATTTAGAAAATAAATTGTTATTGACGGAAGATAAATTCTATTTGAATAGATATTTTAGGAGACAGATAGCATCTTCGCTATCATATTTTATTAGTTATTCAGCCAAAAACTTGGCTAAACAATCTGCTTTTATTGAGCAGAAAAATGACAATGTTTGTCTTGTGAACTTGGAATCTGTTCCAAAAAAGGGTGACAATAATTTAAACTTAGTTGTAGGACAATATAGGAAATCCCTAGCAAATTAAATTTGAGGACATAGGAAAAGTCTATGTTCATGAATATTATTCATCAAAATATTGAAGGCTTTTCTGGCAAAGAGTTAGAACTAGAATTATTTTTAAATGAAAAACGTATCCATGTACTTTGTTTAACTGAACACTGGTTAAAAAAACATGAACTCTTAGTTAATATTGATAATTATAAAATCATTAGTGCGTTTACTAGAGATTCCGCTATAAGAGGTGGGTCTCTCATTTTAATTAATGACAAATTAAAATCAAAAGACCGAAAAGACGTAGTAGCACTCACAACCGAAATATTGAACTATCATGTACAGAGCTAGAACAATATATTATTATTAGGGTCTATAGACCTCCTTCTGGAGATTACTACCTGTTTGAGTCCATTATGGAGGAAGCCTTAAAAAACGTATGTAAATGTAAGAAGACTATAGTTGAATGTGGCGATTTTAATATTAATATTTTATATTATAGCTAGCTTTATAAAATATTAAAACTAAAATTATTTTAATTTTAAATTGTTTTATTTTTATGATCGCATGGTACTTTTTCAGAATAATGAGTTCAAACATTCAATCGGTTTTCACTGAATTTAAAAGAATTTTAAAATCTTGAAGGCTCTTATGTTATGTATTCCTGGTACATTTGAGGTTTGTGTCTTTTATAATGGATAATCATTTTCATCTGTACTCCGTGCACCCAGTTCACACATTTCTTTATTTTTCATCGGGTCAAAAAAATGTATCATGTGCTTAGTAGGGCACTATGGATATATCTTACCAGAGCCGCTTGGGTCCCTTAACTCTCTTTTATAAGATACACAAACAACAAAAGTACTAGGAGTACAGAACTACAAAAGAGCACTCGCCAACAGTTATCTCGCTCAGTTTGGTTTATTCAAAATGTGTTCTAACAAGTTTTGTTCAGTAACCGTTCACCTTTGATCGTGCTTTAAAAAATGTCCTAGATTCTTCTGTTTTATGCTTTGATGAGGTAGACAGAGCTGTTGTGGATTCTTTGATTCTTCTTTGAATAAAATACTAGGACTACAGAACTACATAAGCACTCTCGAAATCGCATTTGAATCTCGATCCCTTTAGTTTATTTAAATGTGTCAACAGGTGCACCGAGTACAGATGAAAATGAGTGTCCATTATAAAAGACACAAACCTTTGTTTGGGTGTTTGGGTGCAAAGGGGCTCTACCAACATCTATAGGGCCCCAGCGACCTCACCTGCTAGTGGCGCACCTGCTGATAAACGGACGAGGCTCGTTAATTTACGGTACCTATGGAGTGGCTTCGGCCCCTACGTGGGTACCAGGTGGTACAACAGTGTTGGTCCGGGGGGGTACCACCGTGCAGCTGTGCTAAAGCCCCCCAAGTAACCCAGCCCAGGCTGGGTTGCGTTAGGGGTTCAGCAGCTGCACCGCCGGGCCCGGGGCGATGTATGGTGCAGCAGGCATGGGACCAGTGGGGGCGAAACGGAGTCTAGTGTGGGTGGTGTGGGTCGATTCGCCGGCCAGGGAGACCCTTAGCAACGGCGTTGCCGCGGCCGCCCGCAACACAGTCATGGGGCCCGCCTGGGGCCAACCACCCCAGGAGGCTGCCCCACATGTTGCGCATAATCCTGATGTGGGATCGCCGCTCCGGGTGGTAACCGGTGTGGGGTAGCGGCGGCCTTGCATCAGGGGGGTTTGGGAGCCCTTCCGTCCGGCGGGTCGGCTCCGACCTAACCACACGGTTCTAGACAAAGCTAGCCCCTGCGCTTTGTCACTTACTGCTGCACCAAATGTCGCCCTGTCTTCACGCTTCTTCTTCAAAATCTACAATGGCAGTGCAACAAAAAAGAAATAAACGTTACACAGCGGCCCTAGGAAACCCCACAACTTCACATTTCGAGGTGGAGTTCACTAACGTCCGTGGACTCCATGCGAACCTCGATACCGTCCACCACCACCTTGAGACGGCACGGCCCGCTGTGATGTTCCTCACGGAGACACAAATACGCCGCCCTGACGACACGTCTTACCTGTGTTACCCCGGCTATGTCATCGAGGAACAATTTCGAGACAAAGCCGGGGTGTGCGTGTTCGTTAGGGCGGATGTTTGCTGCCGCCGGTTGCGCTGCCTAGAGAACCCCTCCAATTCCGTCCTTTGGCTGCACGTAGACCATGGCTCTATGAGCCAGATCTACGTGTGCGTCTACCGATCCCACACAGGGGATTCTGAGACAACAAAGCTCTTCCAGTACCTCAGCGAGACGGCTGATGAAGCGCAGGTGCGGTTCCCGAACGCTGACCTAGTGTTTCTGGGGGACTTCAATGGCCATCACATTGAATGGCTGGGGTCCCTCAAGACTGATCATGCGGGTAGAGCCGCCCATGCGTTCGCTCTCTCCCACGGTCTGACCCAGATGGTATGCGGGATCACCCGGATACCAGACAGGTCAGATCACGCGCCCGCTCTGCTGGATCTACTGCTGACGAGTCGCCCAGCCCAGTACAGTGTTTCGGTAGGAGCCCCACTGGGTAGTTCCGACCACTGTGTTGTTCACGCTGGCATGAAGGTGTCACCTCCTGCACGTCCTGTGCAAACGTCACGACGACTATGGCACTACTCGTCAGCGGATTGGGACGGTCTACGCGATTATTTTGCGTCCGTCCCCTGGAGCCAGTGCTGCTTTGTAGGAAAGGCTCCTTCGGATAGTGCTTCTGCTATTGCTGGCGAGATCAGTTTAGGGATGGATTATTACATCCCTTTCACTGATGTCGCCAGTATCCGCAGAGCCCGTCCCTGGTTCGGGCGAGATTGTGCCAAAGCTGTTCGACAAAAACAGTCGGCATATCGCGCCTGGATCAGGGCCCGGGCTGTGCGCGACCCAAACGTGGGCCACCTCAAAGCAGCGTACAACCGGGCCACAAAGTCGAGTAAGAGGGCCTTTAAGAGAGCGGATGCCCAGCGCGTCGCGCGGCTTGGTCAGGAGCTCACTTCCCATCCCACGGGCAGCCGTGGATTCTGGCAACTGGCCAAAGCCGTGCAATCTAACTTTTGTCAGCCCTCGCTGCCACCGCTGCGTTACCCAGATGGAACACTGGCTCACAAAGCCCAAGAGAAAGCGGATATGCTCGCAGACCTCTTTGCGGCTAATTCCCGGGTCGACGACCGTGGCCTGCAGCCCCCCGCCATCGCCAACTGTGGCCACACAATGCCTGATATTGTTATCAGGCAATGTGATGTACGGGCAGTGCTGCGGTCACTCGACACGCGGAAAGCCAGTGGCCCTGACGGCATTCCGGCGGTGGTGCTACGAAAATGTGCAGCTGAGTTGTCTCCAGTATTAACGCGTCTGTACCGCCTGTCATACTCTTCAGGGCTCGTGCCGGAGGTCTGGAAGGAGGCGAACGTACAACCGATCCCCAAGAAAGGGGATCGGTCCGATCCAGGCAACTATCGACCCATAGCTGTCACCTCAGTCATTTGCAAGGTGCTTGAGCTCCTTATAAATAAGCAGCTCATGCAATTCCTAGAGGATCACTCGCTAATCAATGATCGACAATACGGCTTCAGGCCAAAGCGATCAACGGGTGATCTTCTGGCATTCGTAACGCATGTCTGGGGTGGGGCTATGGAAAGGCACGGCGAGTCCTTGGCTATTAGCCTGGACATCGCCAAAGCCTTCGATAGGGTCTGGCATGCTTCGCTCCTTTCCAAGCTTCCGGCATATGGTCTACCTCCTCAACTGTGCAGCTGGATTGCCAGCTTTTTAAACGAGCGCCGAGTGCGGGTCCTTTGCGATGGCCAGGCTTCTCGCTTCTTGCAAGTGAATGCCGGGGTACCGCAGGGGTCCGTACTATCACCAACTCTCTTTCTTCTGCATATCAATGATATGCTATCCCTCGGGAACATTCATTGCTATGCAGATGACAGCACACTGCACGGGAGTTACTCGGTTCGTCCGACGGCGGGGCGATCTGAGATTGAGGAGGAGAGACGACGACTCGTGGCTGATCTCGACCGTAACCTCGACAGTATCTCTCAATGGGGTACCGAGAACCTGGTCGAGTTCAATGCCCGCAAAACACAGGCGTGTGCATTTACTGCGAAGAAATCCCCTTTCCTTCCCCTACCCTCTCTTCAGAATGCATTATTACCAATGAAGGACAACCTTGATATCCTTGGCATAGACGTTCGTCGAGAGCTCAATAATAAAAACTACATCGAAAGATGTATAGGGCTAGCTTCGCGGAAACTAGGAATACTGAATAAGGTAAAGAGATTCTTTACACCGGACCAGAGGTGTCTGCTGTACAAGACGCAGATTAGACCCTGCGTCGAATACTGCTCTCACCTCTGGGACGGCTCCGCGAAGTATCTGCTGGACGCTCTCGACGCTATGCAGCGACGGGCTATCCGTATTATTGGTTGTCCGGAGGTAACGGGAAGCCTTGAGCCGCTAGCTCAGCGCCGAACAATAGCTTCCTTGGCCGCATTCTACCGTATTTACCACAGCGAGTGTTCTGAAGAGCTCTTCAATCTGATCCCACCCTCTTCCTTCCGATCCCGAACGACTCGTGCCGGGCAGAGATGCCACCCCCACACAGTGGATAGCATGTTCGCGAGAACCGAACGTTTTAAACGTTCGTTTCTCTGCCGAACGATAGTGGCCTGGAACGCCCTGCCTGTGCACGTGTTTCCTCCCACATATAATCCTGGGTTCTTTAAGCGGAGCGTGAAGAGGCACATCAGTAGGTCGTCAAGTTGAGGGCCACTCTCAATAGTAATGTGTGCTGTGAGAGTGGCCCACAATCGCTAGACGTCGTCACGACTTACCACCAGGCGGGCGGCGTCAATTTGGCGAACCAAATATAAAAAAAAAAAAAAAAAAAAAAAACCTCAAATGTGCCAGGAGTACATAACAACATGAGTGCCTTCAAGATTAGAGACACTGACCATAATATAAAGTCATAAAATAATATTTTAAAGGGTTATAAAACCAAAACATTGAAGTAGTACCACGGGAAATTTTCCACGACCAGTCCATTGATGGGTGGAGAGGTAATACCCGTTTAAGTAATGACGTAAAATCAAAAATCAAAATATCTTTATTCATGTAGGTCACAAAGTATCGACATTTTAATTCCCTAGAACCCCGGCTCGTAACAATAATATACAACTTACCCAATTGAATGTATGAACTCATTATTCTCATAAAGTACCAGGCGATCATAAAAATAAAATAATTTAAAATGAAAATATTTTTTATTTAAATAATGTCACCGGTAAAAGTAGTATAAAATTACATGGAACAAATGTGACAAAAATCGTATATTGTAAGGTTGCAAAAGTTCCAAGTGGAACTGGCTTCATGAGTTCCATGAAGCTGAACGAACTGGGAATAATCAGTTTTTTTCAGTCGTAGATATTAATATCACATCACTATTAGTCGGTGGTACCGTTTAACTTTAAAAGACCCACGGTACCACCCCCTATTCCACATATCCCTACTGACATATCCCCACTGGTAGGGATACTTGGATTTTTTTTCCGATTATAGCTACTGGTAGTAGTGGTATATGGAATCGTTTTCTCCATATATCTCCACCGATTTGCACTGGTGGGGATAGTTGGATTTTTATTTCCATTTATCGCTACCGGTAGGGATTCAAATAGTTCCGATTAGCTAGAAGTGCAAAACTATTAGTGTGCCCCATGTATAATGTAGACGAATATCTTAATGATAAAAAATGCATGGTCACCCTAATCTTCTGTTGTTGGCCACTCGTATAATACAATATAAACTAATTGTAACAATGTAAACAAAACAATATTTAAACAAATTGGATAATCTACCTGAGTTTCTTGCTGGTCTCTTCTCAGGAGAACCAACTTACCGAACCAGCGAAAGAATCATTTTCCAATGGTTATTTATGTACTTAGTGAATTTAGTATTTTTATAATATTACTTGACAAAATTGTAAAATTTTGACATTCATAATGTGCTCTTTATGTGCCTAAACTGAATAAATGAAATTGATTCTTTGATTCTGATTCTCTTCTTTGATAGAAGCCGTATTGCCGATCATTTATTAGCGAGTGATCTTCGAGGTATCGCATGAGCTGCTTGTTGATGATGAGCTCAAACACCTTGCAGATGACTGAGGTGACAGCTATGGGTCGATAGTTGCCTGGATCAAACCGATCCCCTTTCTGTGGAGTAAGACAGGCGGTACAGACGAGTTAGTACAGGAGACAACTCAGCTGCGCATTTCCGTAGTACCACCGCTGGAATGCCGTCAGGGCCACTGGCTTTCCGCATGTCGAGTGATCGCAGCACTGCCCGTACATCGCATTGCGGTCGTCGACCCGGGAATTAGCCGCAAAGAGGTCTGCGAGCATATCCGCTTTCTCTTGGGCTTTGTGAGCCAGTGTTCCATCTGGGTAACGCAGCGGCAGCGAGGGCTGACAAAAGTTAGATTGCACGGCTTTGGCCAGTTGCCAGTATCCACGGCTGCCCGTGGGATGGGAAGTGAGCTCCTGACCAAGCCGCGCGACGCGCTGGGCATCCGCTTTCTTAAAGGCCCTCTTGCTGGATTTTGTGGCCCGGTTGTACGCTGCTTTGAGGTGGCCCACGTTTGGGTTGCGCACAGCCCGGGACCTGATCCAGGCGCGATATGCCGACTGTTTTTGTCGAACAGCTTTGGCACAATCTCGCCCGAACCAGGGACGGGCTTTGCGGATACTGGTGACATCAGTGAAAGGGATGTAAATATTCCATCCCTAAACTGATCTCGCCAGCAATCGCAGAAGCAGTATCCGAGCCTTTCCTACAAAGCAGCGCTGGCTCCAGGGGACGGACGCATAATAATCGCGTAGACCGTTCCAATCCGCTGACGAGTAGTGCCATAGTCGTCGTGACGTTTGTACAGCACGTGCAGGAGGTGACACCTTTATGCCAGCGTGAACAACACAGTGGTCGGAACTACCCAAT
This sequence comes from Nudaria mundana, assembly GCA_963556515.1. NCBI lineage: Eukaryota > Metazoa > Arthropoda > Insecta > Lepidoptera > Erebidae > Nudaria > Nudaria mundana. The sequence goes on from OY748296.1 coordinate 3,464,943, forward strand.
GGGGCTCCTACCGAAACACTGTACTGGGCTGGGCGACTCGTCAGCAGTAAATCCAGCAGAGCGGGCGCGTGATCTGACCTGTCTGGTATCCGGGTGATCCCGCATACCATCTGGGTCAGACCGTGGGAGAGACCGAACGCATGGGCGGCCCTACCCGCATGATCAGTCCTGAGGGACCCCAGCCATGCAATGTGATGGCCATTGAAGTCCCCCAGAAATACTAGGTTAGCGTTCGGGAACCGCACCTGCGCTTCATAAGCCGTCTCGCTGAGGTACCGGAAGAGCTTTGTTGTCTCAGAATCCCCTGTGTGGGAACGATAGACGCACACGTAGATCTGGCTCATAGAGCCATGGTCTACGTGCAGCCAAAGGACGGAGTTGGAGGGGTTCTCTAGACAGCGCAACTCTAAATTGTTCCTCGATGACATAGCCGGGGTAACACAGGTAAGACGTGTCGTCAGGGCGGCGTATTTGTGTCTCCGTGAGGAACATCACAGCGGGCCGTGCCGTCTCAAGGTGATGGTGGACGGCATCGAGGTTCGCATGGAGTCCACGGATGTTAGTGAACTCCACCTCGAAAAGTGAAGTTGTGGTGTTTCCTAGGGCCGCTGTGAAACGTTTACTTTTTTTTGTTGCACTGCCATTGTAGATTTTGAAGAAGAAGAAGCGTGAAGACAGGGCGACATTTGGTGCAGCAGTACGTGACAAAGCGCAGGGGCTAGCTTTGTCTAGAACCGGGTGGTTAGGTCGGAGCCGACTCGCCGGGCGGAAGGGTTCCCAAACCCCGCTGATGCAAGGCCGCCGCTACCCCACACCGGTTACCACCCGGAGTGGCGATCCCACATCAGGATTATGCGCAACATGTGGGGCAGCCTCCTGGGGTGGTTGGTCCCAGGCGGGCCCCATGACTGTGTTGCGGGCGGCCACGGCAACGCCGTTGCTAAGGGTCTCCCTGGCCGGCGAATCGACCCACACCACCCACACTAGACTCCGTTTCGCCCCCACTGGTCCCATGCCTGCTGCACCATGCATCGCCCCGGGCCCGGCGGTGCAGCTGCTAAACCCCTAACGCAACCCAGCCTGGGCTGGGTTACTTGGGGGGCTTTAGCACAGCTGCACGGTGGTACCCCCCGGACCAACACTGTTGTACCACCTGGTACCCACGTAGGGGCCGAAGCCACTCCATAGGTACCGTAAATTAACGAGCCTCGTCCGTTGATCAGCAGGTGCGCGACTAGCGTGAGAGGTGAGGTCGCTGGGGCCCTAAAGATGTTGGTAGAGCCCCTTTGCACTTTTAGAGCGACAGGTGACCGGCGACAACTTTGTCGTGAAAAACTTAGACAGACAAAAATAATGAAGTTAAAAAAAATCTTATAAAGAAAATTTCATACTTGACGAACTTTTTTGCGTTGGGGCTCGTTTTAAAATATTAAGATAGAAATGTTATTATTTATTTCACCAAAACGAAGGTTTTGGTGAAATAAATAATAACATTTCTACATTTTTAAATTTTTTTTTGCTACATTTTTAGCGAGTAACATAGGCTATATAACATCACGACAGAGTTAATAGGAGCGGACCAGCATTGCGTGTAGACTATAGCTTGTTGGATGTTAATAACCGCAATCTCTCAGAAATGGTAATTCCTAGGAAAAACGTTGTCAAGACTTATTTGTAGGTTATTTTATTTTCTACAATTTTGTAAACTACCAATTTTTGATATAATTCACTATTTACGAGAAAAATCCAAAAAACCGAAATAGTCAACTTTTTAACTTTTCAACCTTGAATAACTTTTTTAGCACAAGTCGGATCGATGGGAACTTTTGATATTTGATTTATTATGATGTACTTAATACCTGCACCACTTTGCAGCTCTATACAAATTAATGCAACCTTACAATTTTGTTCCGAATATTTTAACTGGATAACTCTGTTAGCTACCTGATTTGAGATTTCTTTTTGAGATATATGTGGGAGACTCGGTAAAATAAAGCTACTTACGAAAAATGAGCTTGCTGTTAATCAATATTTTTCAATGTTCTACGGCCCGTGTACTATTACCTAACCATTGGCGAAAAATACACTTCCATAAATTCTTCGTAGAAAAACAAACTTGCGAATATGATCTACGAGTATTTATGATTTATTTCGTTATTTTACTATTACAGGTCTTTATTGATAAATCAGGTTGTATTCTTCTTAATATTTTATATAAAAAAACCTAACATATATCCATATAATGAAGCAGGTGATTTTATAAACTATAGAGAATGGTTTTATTGCTCTCCTGTAAAATTTGAGCACATTCGCAAGTTTGCCATACAAGTGATTATATATATTTGTAGAATTGTCGGACATTTCTGATAGGAGCTTTACCATCTGTCGCGAAATCATATATTTGGAATATTGAAGTTGTACGAATGTATTTGTATAAAAAACGGTATATGGATGAACATATTAAACGTGTGTTAGCAGTGTGGGGCTGTCTGTGCTAATAATAATGTTTTTCAAGGTCAAAGTTTAAGGTATTACGCCTTTTCTCGTAAACGATGATTTTTATCAAAAAATAGTCAAAGGAAACGTTGTAGATTTTAAAATTACCTTACAATAATGACTTTTTTCCAAATATTACTACTTCTGAGTTATTGCGGTCATAAAATGACAGACATGGTAGGCAGAAGTGCATTTTGTTGGTTCCACGTAATAGGGCAAGCCCAATGACGGTTTTATAATTACATTTAGACACGGGATGCACGTATATTGTGGCTTTTAAAAACGGCGAGTCAATACTACTGTCATTAGTTGCGCTGTGATTCTGTGCAACTGACATATTGGTTTTAAGACATGTGGGGGAGAAAAGGCTACATGAATTAATTCACGTAGTTATATATAGGTAATAGTTAAAATTGTATTAGTTTAAGACATACGTGAAATATAAGTAATAACAAAACTAACATAATTATTGTCATCTTTATTCAAGATAAGAATATATTAGAAGAAATAAATTTTTAACAATACATATTAACAAAATAATCAATGCATAAAATATAATAAAAAAAAAATCATTTAATTCTCTACATTACCCCGAAAATGTCATCTGCATTTCGTCAGTAACTTTACCAGTTCTATGTAACGGGTAGCGAGCCAAAGGCTAGAAAATAATAGTTAGCCAAAAACTAAACTGAAATTTTTAAATATAAAATAACATAAAATCACATTTTTATTGACAGCCTCTGTGGCTCAGTGGTATGAGTATGCGACTGCCGCCCCTGAGGTCCCAGGTTCGATTCCAGGTCGATTCAAATTATTTGTGTGATCCACAAATGTTTGTTTCGGAGTTTGGGTATTTTTTATGTATAATATATGTATGTATTTAGAAATATATAAGTATGTTTATCAGTCGTCTAGATCCCATAACACAAGCTTATATTAGCTTAATTTGGGCTAGATGACGTTGTGTGAGAATGTCCAAAAATATTTATTTATTTATTTATCCTTTAAAAATATAAAATGATCATATTTATTCATGCTAAATTCCTTCAAACATACTTAGTTTTTTTCTTTTTGTCTTCTCGTTGTTTCTGAGCTGTTGTGTGCAAATTATATCCTAAAGTTGATGAATTTTTCAATAATTGCACGGATAAGATTAAACCTGTGGTCAAACGTGGGATGTTGTTTAATACAATCTATACTACTATTATAAAGAGGAAAGATTTGTATTTTTGTTTGTAATGACTAAACTCAAAAACTACTGTGCCGATTTCAGAAATTCTTTCACCATTGGAAAGCTACATTCACCCTGAGTAACTTAGGCTACTTTTAATCCCGGTATTGTGTTCCCACGAAAACCGGGAAATCACGCGGGCGGAGCTGCGGCGATCAGCTAGTAATTAATAAAGAACACATGTACAATTTGCCGATGTTTATATTAAATTAATACCATGACTAGAAAAACATAGGTAGGTACCATAATGCCCTAACCTCCCCTAACATCATGTGACAAACATCGTTTGCCAGCCAAATAAAAATCAAATAAAATACATTTCTGTTAAAACTTACGCATGAAATGACACATTTTTATTTTTGACGGATGCGGTGTAATTTCCAAAGCGTCTAAAACACATAAAGGCATTTTCCACAGCATTTATCGTGAGTAAATAATTTAATTGTAACTGATGGCGAAATTTTGAAGCGACCTGTCACCACTTTGGTTGCCGAGGTAACTAAACAATTATGTTTAGTTACCTCGGCAACCAAAGTGGTGAGTAAAACCTTCATTAGAAGGTTTTACTTTTCACACATGAAAAGTAAAACCGAACAACGCATCTTTTTTTTTTTTTTTTTTTTTTTTTTTTATATTTGGTTCGCCAAATTGACGCCGCCCGCCTGGTGGTAAGTCGTGACGACGTCTAGCGATTGTGGGCCACTCTCACAGCACACATTACTATTGAGAGTGGCCCTCAACTTGACGACCTACTGATGTGCCTCTTCACGCTCCGCTTAAAGAACCCAGGATTATATGTGGGAGGAAACACGTGCACAGGCAGGGCGTTCCAGGCCACTATCGTTCGGCAGAGAAACGAACGTTTAAAACGTTCGGTTCTCGCGAACATGCTATCCACTGTGTGGGGGTGGCATCTCTGCCCGGCACGAGTCGTTCGGGATCGGAAGGAAGAGGGTGGGATCAGATTGAAGAGCTCTTCAGAACACTCGCCGTGGTAAATACGGTAGAATGCGGCCAAGGAAGCTATTGTTCGGCGCTGAACTAGCGGCTCAAGGCTTCCCGTTACCTCCGGACAATCTATAATACGGATAGCCCGTCGCTGCATAGCGTCGAGAGCGTCCAGCAGATACTTCGCGGAGCCGTCCCAGAGGTGAGAGCAGTATTCGACGCAGGGTCTAATCTGCGTCTTGTACAGCAGACACCTCTGGTCCGGTGTAAAGAATCTCTTTACCTTATTCAGTATTCCTAGTTTCCGCGAAGCTAGCCCTATACATCTTTCGATGTAGTTTTTGACGAACGTCTATGCCAAGGATATCAAGGTTGTCCTTCATTGGTAATAATGCATTCTGAAGAGAGGGTAGGGGAAGGAAAGGGGATTTCTTCGCAGTAAATGCACACGCCTGTGTTTTGCGGGCATTGAACTCGACCAGGTTCTCGGTACCCCATTGAGAGATACTGTCGAGGTTACGGTCGAGATCAGCCACGAGTCGTCGTCTCTCCTCCTCAATCTCAGATCGCCCCGCCGTCGGACGAACCGAGTAACTCCCGTGCAGTGTGCTGTCATCTGCATAGCAATGAATGTTCCCGAGGGATAGCATATCATTGATATGCAGAAGAAAGAGAGTTGGTGATAGTACGGACCCCTGCGGTACCCCGGCATTCACTTGCAAGAAGCGAGAAGCCTGGCCATCGCAGAGGACCCGCACTCGGCGCTCGTTTAAAAAGCTGGCAATCCAGCTGCACAGTTGAGGAGGTAGACCATATGCCGGAAGCTTGGAGAGGAGCGAAGCATGCCAGACCCTATCGAAGGCTTTGGCGATGTCCAGGCTAATAGCCAAGGACTCGCCGTGCCTTTCCATAGCCCCACCCCAGACATGCGTTACGAATGCCAGAAGATCACCCGTTGATCGCTTTGGCCTGAAGCCGTATTGTCGATCATTGATTAGCGAGTGATCCTCTAGGAATTGCATGAGCTGCTTATTTATAAGGAGCTCAAGCACCTTGCAAATGACTGAGGTGACAGCTATGGGTCGATAGTTGCCTGGATCGGACCGATCCCCTTTCTTGGGGATCGGTTGTACGTTCGCCTCCTTCCAGACCTCCGGCACGAGCCCTGAAGAGTATGACAGGCGGTACAGACGCGTTAATACTGGAGACAACTCAGCTGCACATTTTCATAGCACCACCGCCGGAATGCCGTCAGGGCCACTGGCTTTCCGCGTGTCGAGTGACCGCAGCACTGCCCGTACATCACATTGCCTGATAACAATATCAGGCATTGTGTGGCCACAGTTGGCGATGGCGGGGGGCTGCAGGCCACGGTCGTCGACCCGGGAATTAGCCGCAAAGAGGTCTGCGAGCATATCCGCTTTCTCTTGGGCTTTGTGAGCCAGTGTTCCATCTGGGTAACGCAGTGGTGGCAGCGAGGGCTGACAAAAGTTAGATTGCACGGCTTTGGCCAGTTGCCAGAATCCACGGCTGCCCGTGGGATGGGAAGTGAGCTCCTGACCAAGCCGCGCGACGCGCTGGGCATCCGCTCTCTTAAAGGCCCTCTTACTCGACTTTGTGGCCCGGTTGTACGCTGCTTTGAGGTGGCCCACGTTTGGGTCGCGCACAGCCCGGGCCCTGATCCAGGCGCGATATGCCGACTGTTTTTGTCGAACAGCTTTGGCACAATCTCGCCCGAACCAGGGACGGGCTCTGCGGATACTGGCGACATCAGTGAAAGGGATGTAATAATCCATCCCTAAACTGATCTCGCCAGCAATAGCAGAAGCACTATCCGAAGGAGCCTTTCCTACAAAGCAGCGCTGGCTCCAGGGGACGGACGCATAATAATCGCGTAGACCGTCCCAATCCGCTGACGAGTAGTGCCATAGTCGTCGTGACGTTTGTACAGGACGTGCAGGAGGTGACACCTTCATGCCAGCGTGAACAACACAGTGGTCGGAACTACCCAGTGGGGCTCCTACTGAAACACTGTACTGGGCTGGGCGACTCGTCAGCAGTAGATCCAGCAGAGCGGGCGCGTGATCTGACCTGTCTGGTATCCGGGTGATCCCGCATACCATCTGGGTCAGACCGTGGGAGAGAGCGAACGCATGGGCGGCTCTACCCGCATGATCAGTCTTGAGGGACCCCAGCCATTCAATGTGATGGCCATTGAAGTCCCCCAGAAATACTAGGTCAGCGTTCGGGAACCGCACCTGCGCTTCATCAGCCGTCTCGCTGAGGTACTGGAAGAGCTTTGTTGTCTCAGAATCCCCTGTGTGGGATCGGTAGACGCACACGTAGATCTGGCTCATAGAGCCATGGTCTACGTGCAGCCAAAGGACGGAATTGGAGGGGTTCTCTAGGCAGCGCAACCGGCGGCAGCAAACATCCGCCCTAACGAACACGCACACCCCGGCTTTGTCTCGAAATTGTTCCTCGATGACATAGCCGGGGTAACACAGGTAAGACGTGTCGTCAGGGCGGCGTATTTGTGTCTCCGTGAGGAACATCACAGCGGGCCGTGCCGTCTCAAGGTGGTGGTGGACGGTATCGAGGTTCGCATGGAGTCCACGGACGTTAGTGAACTCCACCTCGAAATGTGAAGTTGTGGGGTTTCCTAGGGCCGCTGTGTAACGTTTATTTCTTTTTTGTTGCACTGCCATTGTAGATTTTGAAGAAGAAGCGTGAAGACAGGGCGACATTTGGTGCAGCAGTAAGTGACAAAGCGCAGGGGCTAGCTTTGTCTAGAACCGTGTGGTTAGGTCGGAGCCGACTCGCCGGACGGAAGGGCTCCCAAACCCCCCTGATGCAAGGCCGCCGCTACCCCACACCGGTTACCACCCGGAGCGGCGATCCCACATCAGGATTATGCGCAACATGTGGGGCAGCCTCCTGGGGTGGTTGGCCCCAGGCGGGCCCCATGACTGTGTTGCGGGCGGCCGCGGCAACGCCGTTGCTAAGGGTCTCCCTGGCCGGCGAATCGACCCACACCACCCACACTAGACTCCGTTTCGCCCCCACTGGTCCCATGCCTGCTGCACCATACATCGCCCCGGGCCCGGCGGTGCAGCTGCTGAACCCCTAACGCAACCCAGCCTGGGCTGGGTTACTTGGGGGGCTTTAGCACAGCTGCACGGTGGTACCCCCCCGGACCAACACTGTTGTACCACCTGGTACCCACGTAGGGGCCGAAGCCACTCCATAGGTACCGTAAATTAACGCATCTATACATAAAATATCATTGGGCAAGCCTATTGCCGTTCGTTACTATGCTGACTACAATTTTCTTAACAGCAACGTGGTACGTCTTAAGTATGGGTATATTTATGTACATACTACTGGTAAAAATCTAAACATTTTGAGAGGCAACTTCACAAATGTGAAGAGTAGACTTGTGTTTGTGCTAATGCAGATAGTATAATATAATAACGTTAGTCTATTACCTACACACCGCCGCGCCGCCGCCTTCATAAGCGTTCCCCGCTCCCACCAAAGAGAATACGGCTCCCACACGATTATGACCACTGGTGCATAAGTTAGGAACAAAACAATTTGGCGTCTTGACCACTCACTAGACTACATACGCACTATCCAGTTATCCGCAATGCGGTCAGCCGTGCGGTGGACCGTAGGATGCGGTTGCGCATGCGGTAAGCCGGGTGGCGGTTAGCCGCAACCGCAACCGGAACGTGCGGTTAAGAAACCGTCATGGTTTACGGTTGGATCGACTCATTTCCAAGATGGACATCGAAGAAGTCGCAGCTATTTACTACATTTACTCGCGTTATATATAAAGTAAAAGAAACAGAAAAAAGAAAAAAAAAGCTTTTGAACGCAAGTTTCTATCCGAATATTCTGCGAACTTTGTATTCCAGATTGCTGGCCTAGTTTGTATCTCAATTATAAATTTTTCAGTATCGAAATCCATAGTTAATTATCGATAAAGTGCGCGAGCGTCAGTGAACACTTTAACCGTCAATGGCGGGAACCGCACACTAGCACCATCCGCGTAGTGTATATAGCAACCGTGCGGCTGGCCGTCAGTCGGGCCGCAGCGCTCAGAACGACCGGAGCGGTCGGCCGGCAGCCGCATCGCAGTGCGTATAAAAACTACTTTCTCGTACAAATTTTTGATTCCGGTCAGCCGGACGGCTGGCCGCATTGCAGCTAACCGCTTAGTGCGTAGGTACCCTAAATCTAGTTAAGGTAAATGCTCCTATTCCCGTTAACGTCCCAGTGACCGATAACTTGACTCATTTTCTATTTTCACTGCTTTCTACTAAAAATAAATTGTATTTTGTGTATTGCAACATATTTTTAGTAACATTTTAAATCATAATAGTGACAACACACTAGTACAAGTCTAAGGGGGACGGTAGGATTTGACAGCAAAGTTACGTATTTTAAAAAAATTGAAAATTGCGAGGTTTAGATGCTGAACTACGGATCTGCCACGCCGTAGGAGATTGCTCCCCGTGCTATAACGGTTTGATTTATGGTAAAGAAACTCTTTTTTATTGAAACTTGAATAGGATAACTATCAATGTAACCTGAAATATTCAGCGAATTTAGCTGTAAAGTAAATATTATTGCATTTTACATCTATTGGTACTCACAAACCCCTACGTGTCCCAATTCCCGTTAAAAATACCGGATATTAGTACACACATTAGTTTAGCACCAGAACCCGTTAATGTATCCTTAGTGCTTTGACTTAAGTCTCATTTTCCATTGACATAGTAATTTCTTTCATTTCTGGAGGTTAGGACCTAAAGTAGTAATAAAAAGAAATAATTAATTAGATATTTAGCTATAAGCAGGTGGGACCTAAATAGGTACCTGGTCAAACCTTTTTTTTTTAATCCCGCGGCCTAAGGCCGCGGCCGCTCTAACGTCCGTTGCCGGGCGTCTCTGGTTACAAGCAGGTATTTCCAGTGGCGCCCGGTGGACTTTGATCACCTCTGTGGTCTCTGCGGGGGTTTGGTCGGGATGAGAATCCCGCGTCGTTGGGGTAGGGTTTTATCCCGCGTCAGTGAGTGAATCTGGTTGTGTGCTATGGGGGAAAGGCCCCGCAGCACGCAACCCTTCTAGCCTGCTTCTGTAAGGACGGCGGGTGGCGATCCCGCCGTCCTCAGGCCCCGATCATGGAGGCCGATGGTCTTGGGCGACCTCGCCGCTGACTACGGAACTCGGCAGGGAGGGTACGCTCCCTCTCCCTCTCGGCTGCCTCCTACGCGAGCATGACTTGCTCTTATTATTATTTTAAGCCTATGTTTATTCGGTGTTTGGATATACGTCTTCCGTATTTTTAAATTATATTTCAGACAATAATTTTTATAATTATTTATTACCAATACGCATTCTGACAATCGTAGTAAGAAATACCTATTAGGATTATGAATATAGTGTATATGACATTTCTAATTTACGTAGTTTTGAACCAGTCCAGAAAGACATTATCCAGTGAATTGAGATCAAGGCCAGACGATGCCATTCTTCCGCTAAGATGCAGCTTGGCAAATTTTACCGTAACAGCGGTTGCGTCGGCGGGTGCTTAGTATGGCTGGAAAACCTATTCTTTTTTGTGAAAAGTATTAGATAGTGGTTTCACTACAGTCTCTTAATTAAGTCACTTTCATATTTTTTTTGCTGTCACTTTGACACCTTATTAGCAAAAATGGAGCAAAGAGACACCTATCATACCATCCACTCGTTATATGATGAAACGTGGCACGTGCTGTAGCAAGAACAGATTTGCTGCTTTTGGCATAAACTTTATTATTTTGCTAGTTAATAAACTTTTCTTCGACCGTAAAGATTTGTTCATCGGTAAAGATTATCTTTTTCGCATCGTGTCTCATACATAAGCATCATCGGACAACGTTCGGGGCGTAAGTTGCGAAGAAAGACATAGTAAATTAATTTTGAAATAGTTGTTTATGAATCTGTCACATAAACATGGTTATTAGAACACGAGTAGTCCTACGATTGTTCTAATATCCAGTTATGCAGTTTCATACACTACTTTATCTAAACTCATGCGTTTAGGCTATTTTGAAGAATACACATGGAAGCAAACTTACTTGTATACAATATTCTACTTTCATTGTTTTTATTCTTAAATCTTGACCGGCTCCGCCTTACAGTTTTATCAAAGGAGTTCTACACTAACCACTGGATATTATTATTATGTATTCCTTAAACTGATACTATGTATTACTAGTTCCACCAAGTATAAACACTGAATATCGTTATTTATTTCTTTGACATGAATCAGAGAAGTCGTGGTTGCCGATGGACTAGGATGCCCCGTCACTTCCCTCGGTCAGGGCGGCTGCACGTCAAGCGATGTGCCTCCACTTCTGTCTTTGACTTGCACTGCGAGCACATACCACTTCGGTTGAGTGCGTAGTGGATCTGATGAGGTTAATCCAGCGGGATGGGGATCGACCCCATGGTCTTGTGTCCACCACGCGCCTTTGCACGACCAACCTCTCCATTGAGATCTTCATTCTAGTGATGTGTAAAACTTTAATACTCGCAGCTGCACAGTCGACGATAATCTATTTTTCTATCCGAAGCTCATTGAGGATAGACTTATTGGTGCGGAACGCAGTCCAGGGTTTTCTAAGTGACCAGGTTGATTAAAAAAACTCTTCAAACAAATTGTACCAAAAAGTTTATTGCAAGTAGAATTTTATCCAACTCTGTTGTGATAATTTAAGAAGTTACTTTACGATACAGATTTGCAGAAAATCTCATACAAAATCTGTGTCAAAATAAATAATTATAGTACCAGTGTCATAACCATAGGATTTTATCAACTTTTGAAATCATAATTTGAAGTTAAAGACATTCCAAATTCAAAATTGGAAACGAATAAAATAGGTGCCAGTTAGTCTCAAAACTTACGAACATACGAGGTATGACTGTAATCATCAGAATTCCTATTTTTATGTGATGGACCCAATGGGGCCAGCACTAGTAGGACTTTGACTGGAAGTTTTTCGTAAATACCTATTTACGAGAAACTTCCAGTCAAAGTTTTCTTTAAAAATAATACCTCTCAAATATATAACATAGTTGTAAACACATAAATGTAATGTAAAATTTATGTGAACCTTACTGACTCGTGATAGAGTTCAAATTCGTAATTAAAAATAACGGATTTTGGGACAACTTAACGGTTACTGGTACATTTCTAACGGATACTGGTACAATGACCTCCTTTTCTGATTATTGCGAATTATTAAGTATTAATCTGTCTATTAACCAAAAATAAAACAAATGACGAGAAACTAGAATACATTACCTATCCAGTCATATTAATCTTGTTTTTGCTGTCACTTTGACACCTTATTAGCAAAAATGGAGCAAAGAGACACCTATCATACCATCCACTCGTTATATGATGAAACGTGGCACGTGCTGTAGCAAGAACAGATTTGCTGCTTTTGGCATAAACTTTATTATTTTGCTAGTTAATAAACTTTTCTTCGACCGTAAAGATTTGTTCATCGGTAAAGATTATCTTTTTCGCATCGTGTCTCATACATAAGCATCATCGGACAACGTTCGGGGCGTAAGTTGCGAAGAAAGACATAGTAAATTAATTTTGAAATAGTTGTTTATGAATCTGTCACATAAACATGGTTATTAGAACACGAGTAGTCCTACGATTGTTCTAATATCCAGTTATGCAGTTTCATACACTACTTTATCTAAACTCATGCGTTTAGGCTATTTTGAAGAATACACATGGAAGCAAACTTACTTGTATACAATATTCTACTTTCATTGTTTTTATTCTTAAATCTTGACCGGCTCCGCCTTACAGTTTTATCAAAGGAGTTCTACACTAACCACTGGATATTATTATTATGTATTCCTTAAACTGATACTATGTATTACTAGTTCCACCAAGTATAAACACTGAATATCGTTATTTATTTCTTTGACATGAATCAGAGAAGTCGTGGTTGCCGATGGACTAGGATGCCCCGTCACTTCCCTCGGTCAGGGCGGCTGCACGTCAAGCGATGTGCCTCCACTTCTGTCTTTGACTTGCACTGCGAGCACATACCACTTCGGTTGAGTGCGTAGTGGATCTGATGAGGTTAATCCAGCGGTATGGGGATCGACCCCATGGTCTTGTGTCCACCACGCGCCTTTGCACGACCAACCTCTCCATTGAGATCTTCATTCTAGTGATGTGTAAAACTTTAATACTCGCAGCTGCACAGTCGACGATAATCTATTTTTCTATCCGAAGCTCATTGAGGATAGACTTATTGGTGCGGAACGCAGTCCAGGGTTTTCTAAGTGACCAGGTTGATTAAAAAAACTCTTCAAACAAATTGTACCAAAAAGTTTATTGCAAGTAGAATTTTATCCAACTCTGTTGTGATAATTTAAGAAGTTACTTTACGATACAGATTTGCAGAAAATCTCATACAAAATCTGTGTCAAAATAAATAATTATAGTACCAGTGTCATAACCATAGGATTTTATCAACTTTTGAAATCATAATTTGAAGTTAAAGACATTCCAAATTCAAAATTGGAAACGAATAAAATAGGTGCCAGTTAGTCTCAAAACTTACGAACATACGAGGTATGACTGTAATCATCAGAATTCCTATTTTTATGTGATGGACCCAATGGGGCCAGCACTAGTAGGACTTTGACTGGAAGTTTTTCGTAAATACCTATTTACGAGAAACTTCCAGTCAAAGTTTTCTTTAAAAATAATACCTCTCAAATATACAACGTGTTTCATATTAGTGTGGTCATATTTGACCCTCGTTACACATGCGCGTTGAGTTAACTATACGCACGGACAAAATTGCAAATACAAGTTTAGTTAAAACTTTTAAGGTGTCATGTAAATTTAATTGATTTGTTCATTTAATCGATATTGTATAAACCCAACACTACCTAGGGTCAAATTTATTCGTAAGGTTCAGTCCTCTTCGATGAATCGTAAACAACTCTTATTTCATATGCTCCTGGTACAGAATACTATTTTGTAGTAATGATAGGTTGTGGACTTTAAAACAACAAAAACTAACCGATTTCATTGTGCATGTCATCCTGGTAGATAGGTAGGTACCGTGTTCCACAATAAACACAACTAACTCACTAATATCACGATACTTAGATAAACATTATTGAATTTAATAAAAAATACACTTCCTACTTCTAATAAACACAAAACTAAAAAGTAGGTACTAAAGTAACGGCTCGAAATGTTCGCCGCCTTGATCAATGCACAGTTGGGTCCGTCGCATCAAGCTGGCAGTTACATTACACAGCATGTCTGGAGTTACACTGCTAAATGCATCAAATATTTTAGACTCCATATCTTCACGCGTGAGACATACCGCACTGTACACTTTGTTTTGACATAGCCCCACAAAAAAAAGTCAAGTGGTGTGAGATCCGGTGACCTCGGAGGCCAAGGTATGGGACCACCACGTCCGATCCACTGGTTAAACCGCTCATCTAAATACGCCCGTACATCTCTCGCATAATGTGCTGGCGCCCCGTCTTGCTGGTACATCATATTTGTGTACAATGTTACAGGCAAGTTTTCAAGGTCCATAAAATACGGTTCGCGAAACTAGGGGATCGTTGTGCTTCCTCTCGGTACCACTGGCAAAAGTTGAGACGTGGTACGAAATCAGCCGGTGTCAGTTCTTGGGTGTGCCTGAAGTGGTACGGATGTTGACCATCTGCTTTTAGCACGCGCCATACTCTCAAATGATTCATTCCCAGAACAATTCCAGCGCGGCGAGTACTTGTTCTGGGATTGGATTGAAAATGCTCGAGAATACTTTCTTCTTGCTCTGGTGGTACAACAGATGGTCTGCCTTCTGAGCGGGAACCACGGAAAGAACCAGTGTCATGTAAACGGTTCACCATTTTTCGGAAGCACTCCACAGATGGTAACCGCCGCCGTTCACCTTCGAGTCTATTGTCCACAAATCTTTCTCGATAAAGGCGACGAGCTTCACGCAGACTGCCATCGGCTGCCCCGACGCAAAGTATCATTTCATAATATTCACTATTACTTAAATACGCCATGATCGATTAACACAGATTACTACGCACGCCTAATATCAAAGTTTACTTGCAACTGAAAAGAAATTAGATAGTTGTAAGTGTTGCCCAAGTGCAATGTCTTATTTCCTTGAATTACGTCGTAATTTTGGTAAAAATCTAATAAAAGTACCAAGTAGGTACTTAGTTTTATTTATGAAAAAAAGCTAGTAGGTACCTAGTATAAAATAATTTAAGAGATAAATAATAACATAATTATTATTTACCATAAACACAGGATATTTCCCTAAGACCTATGAAATAAAATAAAATTGTTGAATGCCAGCGCGGCGTCGCTCGCATGATAGTATGCATGTAAATACATTTCGAAACCTACTTAAACCCATTTAAAAAAAAAACCGCTTCAAGATCCGTTGCGTAGTTTTCAAGAACTAAACATACATTAGAACAGACAGACGGAAAAAGCGACTTTCTTTATCCATGTAGTCTAAGATTAGTAATTTATTACCAATTGCTAAAATGAACAAATATCCAGCATAAAAAAAGCTAATAAAGTCCCCGTTTATGAAGAACATTGCGTTAACTTGCAACACCGGAATAATATGGGTTTTGCGGTAAAATTTACGTGTTGTGACGTGTACGTCTTTGATATATGCCGACATCGCTACTGATACCTAGTTTCTTCAAAGCGGCTCCAATCAAAAAAGTGGGCGGTTCTCTTTGTAATTTTTAGGGGTCCTTAAGATACATATTAGTGAAACTGACACCAACACCTCCTACTTTTTCTGATATCCTCGTTCAACCATACAAGTTGCCACTTTTAGCGATAATGTTTTATGAACTTTTATGCATCACATTATCATGACGAATCGAGAACCTAAGTACCTACTCTTTTTTAAAGTCGGTCAAAAATAACCAAACACCTTGCAGATCATTTACTTCATGGTAAATGAGTCGAAAGAGAGTTCACGATATGGTAGTGCAGTGACTGGCATCCACGATCTCTCTATCCCGAAACTGAATATATAAATACTACTATACCCACCAGCGTTCTCAACAGCTACAACATAAACTTCTACACAAACAGCAGTTGTATTTTAATTATCTGTGCGGAACCAATTTATAAAAAGTGTAAATTTAAGGAAGACAAGAACATAAATGTTTCTTCTCTTTTCTTCGACAGCAAATGCGTTGCTCCTGGTATTTGAGTAGGTTGACAACAAATTACGTGTGAGTTGTGACATTCACGACAATCACGTGATACATAAATTCATAGAAAAACTTCAAAAATAACTTTGAGTAGGCACTCTTTATTTTGACCCCAAGTTGTGATTCGGAAACTATTTTGTATGATAACTATTGATAAAGTAAGTTTATCTGTTGGTTAAAATTTTGAGTAACAACGAGACTGTCCGAATCTATTTCACTGTTTGGCAAACCTACTTGAGGTCAAATCTAGAGTTCATTCTAATCATATGTTTATTTTGTAGTGCAGTCTTAGAGCTTCATTTCAATGAGCTATCGATAAAAAAGAAAATTTATCGACTACGTCATTATAAGTAAATATTTTATTAAATTAATTAAAGACCCCGCGCAATATATTATTTAGGCCCTACCCAATGCAACCTTGAGATATGACCACACTAATATGAAACACGTTGTATAACATAGTTGTAAACACATAAATGTAATGTAAAATTTATGTGAACCTTACTGCCTCGTGATAGAGTTCAAATTCGTAATTAAAAATAACGGATTTTGGGACAACTTAACGGTTACTGGTACATTTCTAACGGATACTGGTACAATGACCTCCTTTTCTGATTATTGCGAATTATTAAGTATTAATCTGTCTATTAACCAAAAATAAAACAAATGACGAGAAACTAGAATACATTACCTATCCAGTCATATTAATCTTGTTTTTGTGAATTCATTATAAATTATTAAAATAGGCAACTGAAGTCAGCGAAGTTCAAAAATTAACGGTTATTGGGACGTTAACCTTACGCGGCTGATACGAGTATGACATTACACTAAAATGTTCAGTTTTTTTGCTGTAAAAGCGATCTGCTACATCAAGTTTACAAGAAGATGTTTTTACATTTAATTTCTACTAATATTTAATAAAATTATATTATTAATTTCTTTTTAAACCTATTTATTTGCAATAATCAAAGTATTATATTTGGATGTTTCTATCAACATGGTGTCTAAAGTCCGCTGATCGGTCGAACGACTGACATGAGTGTTGTCACTCTTCCTTACCATGGCGCTCGGAAGAGTTTATCGTTATCCAATAATATCGCAGGAAATTTAAAAAAATGTGTTAATTGAGTCACGCGTTCGGAATTTTCTGCTATATCATTAGTTATCGACAAACTCATCCGATGCCATGCTAACAGGAATCCTGACAATTACTTTGTTATATGTCGCCATGACAACACGATTAGATATCGATAAAAAATTGCAAATGCAAAGAGGTTCAATATAAACATTATTGTAATCTTAACTATTGAGGAGGCGCTATAGGCATATAGGTAATTGAGTATGCAAAATATGAGGACCGGCAACTATGGTCGGATTCTTATACCTGAGACCCCAAATAATGAGTCTCCCTTGTTTTGACCGAAAGGAATTTGACAAATGTTCACTTCCCAAAAAAAATTTCGCATAATTTCATTTGCCAAATGATTACTTAGCAAAAAATCTATTCACTAAAAATTGTAACGCAAACCTAATGTTTGGGAAATGAACGTTTAAACTATAACTTGTTTACCAACTAGTACTTTTAACATTTTTTATTTAGTCAAATATTTCAGTTAGAATAACAGTTTTTACGCAAAATCATCGTTTCTGGCACTCGCCGGCCGCTACCGCGGCACCGCTCGCTTCGCTCGCTCGGCTCGTGCGTAGGAGGTCACAGTTTTAACCTAACCTAACCTACCCATTTTGTTTAAAGATGAAATTAACCTAATCTAAATAGTTCAGTTCCGGTTAACCTATTAAAAACAATCTCTTTTTTCTATTAATGCAAGTCGTATCTGGCACTGGCCGGCCGCTGCCGCGGCATCGCTCGCTTCGCTCGCTCGGCTCGTGCGTAGTAGGTCACAGTTTTAACCTAACCTAACCTACCCATTTTGTTTAAAGAAGAAATTAACCTAATCTAAATAGTTGAGTTCCGGGTAACCTACTAAAAACAAATTACAATTAATATTTTTTGTCTTAACAAATCATTTCACCAAACGTTTATTGTCTGAAGATTGTTTGCTGTAATAAATCATATGATTAAAGACCAAATGCCATTATGACATTATACTTGGTAATATTTTGCCAACTAAAAATTTGACCAAATAAAAATATGCGTACTAAAATCATTCGAAATATTGCAATGGTATAAAAAATGGTTGCTTAAATTAGTTTGGGTAATGAAATTTTGTCAAAATCTTTTCGGCAAAACGGCAGGCACCCCCCAAATAATACTAGCGGGAAGGTACCATCACAGCTGGTGTGATCGGAAGTTTACGCCATATAAAAAACACGCCTTCCAAGTTTTAGGTTTCTACGATTAGCGGCTTAGGTTCAGCAGTCAGTCAATCAGGACAAGCATGTTATATAAAGCTACATTTTTAGCGAGTAAGAAATGATTTAATGAAATTAAATGATTTATTTATTTGTATACGTCACTAAATGGCTCTAACAAACGTCAGTAAGTACTTAAAATAAAAAATGTCATTGCTTCTATATTTACATGTACTGCCAGATTCGCAAAGCAATAAGTAGAACCGAGAGAAAGAACCTGGCAATAAAACTCTCGATCACTCTTTTCTTATAATTGACTCATTTACACATTTTCTTAAGACTAAATGTGGACGAATGTACATTGGTCTCGAGTCAAAATCAAAAAGAGTGTATAATACAACAAAAGAAAATATAGTCGCCTAAGTACAAAATATGCTACAATTACGACATTTTAGGAGGCGCCTGCACCATGCTCAAGCCAGACACTTTTATCATTAAGGTAATCAACTGTCTTATAATATGCTTTTTGACATAAAGTGGTCTTTATAAAGGTTTTAAATTTATTGTCGGGCATACAAATGACCGATTCAGGCAATTTATTATAAAAGCGTATACCTTCCCCCTTGAAAGAATGACTAACCTTGCTAAGCCTTTACAATTTCCTAATAATACTAACACGTCGAGTAAAATAATGAACAGACTGTATATAACAGGTGTCCTCATGTAACCTGATTACCGTTGTAAATATCACGGAATTAGGTTTTATGATACAAAATCAAGTTTTCTAATTCCGAGGTATAAAAAATAAAAGATTATTTAATATTATACATCTAAGTTAACGTTTCATTGCGATATCTTCGACATAATATTAAAACATACTCAGGAAAATATCAGAACACATCAAAACAAGTGTGGAAACGGGCTTTCATTACCCCTATTCCTAAAAATGATAAAAGGAGTGATGTGTCCCAGTATCGACCTATATCTAAAGCTAACTTATTCGGTAAAATTCTGGACAAGATAGTGACTTGCTCGCTGGTGGATACACTGAATAATCATATATCTCCTAAACAACATGGTTTCTGTACATGCGTTCTGTCGAAAAAAACGAGGAATTAAAGAAAAAGAAAAAAAAAGGGGGTGTTCTGTTGAGTCTAACATGCTTACTTTTTACCAACTTTCTAGTGGATGCTATGGACAACAAATTACAAGTAGACGTCGTGTATACCGATTTTTCTACGGCTTTTGATAAGATTAATCATTATAGAGTAAAAAGTTTAAATTTCGCGCGCGAGGTAACAATAAAATTTTTGGTAGCACTGTCAAAGACATGTTTCTTTAATGCTTAATACTGAAAAACTATAAGAGCCACATACACCAAAACCTATACAGCAAACCACAGGCTTATATTATACGAGTATCTTTATGCCTTTCAAGTTGATAGGTTAAGAGATGCGCCCGCTGTCGTGTCGCATACATTCTTGATTGAGCCCATCGTTGTGAAGACTCCGCAAGGTCCGTCTTAATAATAGTTAGGCTGCCTTCAAATTAAAGCTACGTAATCAGCTCTTCCAAATGAACAGATAATTGTTTGTTGTTTACATTTCTTTCTTCCTGTTTACATTCTGTGCACGACTTCTGTACTACTACTAGTTTTTGTTTAAGTACTTACCTATCTTTACCTATATTTAAGTTGAATGTAAAGTACTTATACCTACCGTATATATTTTGAACTTTTATGGACCTCTAAGTTTGTAAGTATCTATTGTTTTTATTGATATGATTAAAGATAACAAAATTTTTAAAGATAAAGTAAAAATATTGCAGAAAAAGATTGAGTACCTAGAAAAAGAAAAGAGGAGTAATAATATTCTATTTTTTGGTTTGAAAGAGAAAGAAAATTCTTCTTCATCAGAGTTGTTCCAGAGGGTACAGAAAATTATCAAAGTAGATCTTGAAATTACTTTGGAGGCATACGATGTGTCGAAGATCCACCGCATAGGTCGAGCATCTCACGCGTGTGGGCCCAGACCTGGCGGACAACCAGTACGGTTTTCGTCGGGGACGGTCCACCGTGAGCGCGATCATGCGCGTGAAGACCCTGGCGGAGGAAGCAGTCTCGCGGGGCGAGGTGGTGTTGGCGGTGTCTCTTGACATCGCCAACGCCTTTAACACCTTACCCTGGAGTTGCGTTAGAGAGGCACTGGTATACCACGAAGTGCCTCTCTACCTCCGTCGTATTGTCGGGGCATATTTATCCGAGAGGGCTATAACATACCCTAGCTGGCTCGGGCCAGCTCGGCGAGATGTGTCGTGCGGTGTTCCTCAGGGGTCGGTCCTAGGACCTCTCCTGTGGAACATCGGATACGACTGGGTGTTGCGGGGTGCGTTGCCTGAGGGCGTAGGCGTAACTTGTTACGCCGACGATACGCTCGTCACGGCGCGGGGAGTAACGCACCAGGAGGCAACACTCAAGGTCACGACTGGGGTTGCTGAAGTCGAGTGTCGGATACGGCGGCTGGGACTGGACGTGGCACTGAATAAGTCCGAGGCTCTGTGTTTTCACGGACCTCGGCGCGGGCCACCTCCAGGATCCAGCATAAATGTAGGGAGCGCTAGCATCGGCATCGAGCCCACAATGAAGTATCTGGGGCTTGTACTCGATATCCGGTGGAACTTCGGACCACACTTCCGAAGTTTGGTCCCCACAGTGACGGGGGCGACCGCCGCGCTTTCGCGACTGATGCCCAACTTAAAGGGACCCAACGCTTCCTGCAGGAGACTGTACCTGCGGATCGTGCGGAGTATGGCCGTGTACGGGGCTCCCGTATGGGCGCCGAGACTGACGGCCAACAACGCTGCCATTTTACACAGATTGTTGAGGACCTTGGCCGTCAGGACAATACGAGGGTACCGCACGATCTCCCTAGAGGCTGCATGTCTCCTAGCCGCGACCCCTCCATGGGACCTGGAAGCGAGAGCCCTTGCGTCATTGTTTCAATGGCACAAGGAGGCGCTGGAGCGGGACCACAGGCCTGCGTCTCGAGAAATCGAGGCCCAGCGGTCCCAACTCCGACAGGATCTCATGGAGACATGGAAGGTGCGACTTCAGCAACCAAAGTGGGGAACCACCACCATCGCGGCGGTGAGACCGATCATGGAGGAGTGGCTGCAGAGGCAGCACGGTGGCCTCACGTATCGTGCGACACAGATCATCACTGGGCACGGAAACTTCGGTGAGTATCTGTTTCGCATGCATCGTGAGTTCACACCCGCGTGTCAACACTGTGAGGCTTCCGGCGAAGACACGGCATTCCACACGTTGGTGGAATGCTCAGCATGGGCGAGTCAGCGCCGGGACCTCGTTGTGGGCCTGGACGTAGATACGCTCTCGCTGGAGACCATGCTACGAGCCATGGTCTCTAGCGGGAGCCAGTGGAACGCGGCCGTTTCCTTCTGCGAGCAGGTAATGCTCGTGAAGGAGGCGGCCGGTAGGGTGAGGGAGCGTACCCTCCCCGCTGAGTTCCGAAGTGTGCGGCGAGGACGCCGCAGACGTGACTACGCCCAGGACCATCGACCTCCATGATCGGGGCCTGAGGACGATGGATTAGCAACCCACCGTCCTTACAGAAGCAGGCTAGAAGGGCTGCATGATGTGGGGCTTCACTCCACGCACGACTTCACTCACCGACGCGGGATTTAACCCGACCCCAAGGATGCGGGGTAACACCCGACCACCGACTCTAAGAAGAGAACTAAAACCAAAACTAATAGAAGAACGCGAAAAAGGAAATATTGCATACATGAAGTACGACCAATTGGTAGTAATTGAGGGAAAGCAGAACACAGAAAGAAGGAAACGAGACCAGTCAACCTCGCCAGAAAACCAAAGTCAGACAAAGAAGCCAATGGGCAACAATTTTGCCATAAAAGAAAACAGGAGAAATGCGTTTGATTTGATGAGGCCTCGATCAAATTCTCTCTCTAAGACTCCCAATAAATTGAAGTAGCAACTAAATATTGGCAACTAGAGACAGGACGACCCCAATCCGGCTGGTCCCCGTGGGGTAAGTAGACCACCACCCCCCCTTAGAACATCCTTAAAACAACAAAGAAATTGTAATAAAATGTACATTGCAACGTTTTACGCAAGAATATTAATGTCAGATCACAATTTTGAAGAGATGGAAGAAGCTATAATACATATAAAATGGGACGTCATCGGTCTGTGTGAAGTACGAAGATTTGGAGAAGAGATAAGAGAATATAACGACTATATTTTTTATTACTATGGAACAAAAAAAGGCATACACGAAATGGGATTCCTAGTTAAAAAGTATCTGAAAGACAAAATAATTAGCTTCGAAGGTATATCTGACAGCATTGCAGTGCTTAATTTACAACTACCAAATACTAACCAACCAACGTCGATTATACAAGTACATGCACCCATAGAACAAGATACAAAATTGGCTAAAGATAATTTCTACATAGAACTGATACAATTGATACAAAAGAAAAACAAAAACACAATCCTTATGGGAGACTTTAATGCAAAAGTGGGCAGCAAATCGAATAAAGACGAATTTGTCTTAGGAGAATACAGTAGTGGTGACAGAAATGATAATGGAAACAGGCTTATAGATTTTTGTTATGCAAATAATTTGAAAATAACCAATAGTTTTTTCAAAAAAAGAATATCAAGAAAGTGGACATGGGTGTCTCCAAATGGTAAAGTTAGAAATGAAATAGATTTTATACTCACTAGAAATAAGCAGCTATTTAGCGACGTCGATGTGGTCAATGAATTCAATTTTAATTCTGATCATAGAATGGTAAGAGGAGTTATAACTCGTATATAAGAGGAGTTGTATACAACATAAAAATAAAAAATCAAGAAAATATATTAGCTACTCAAATATAAATATGACAATAACATCGCATATACCACAAAATGTACTAAATGAATTAAAAGACAGATTAAGACGCATTGAGGATACCATGACACTACAAGACAAGTATGATTCTTTGGAAAAAGAACTAATAAACTTAAGTAAATCGAGTCTTAAAAAACAGAAAATAAATAAATTAGGAGAAAAATCACTAAAATTAATGGAAGAAAGAAATAAAATGTTGCAAAAACGAAAAGAAAACAAACAAAATATTGCTAGTATTAGTAAGAGAATTCAATCATCAATAAGGAAAACAGAGAGACTAAATGTATTGAAAGAACAAATAGAGAAAACCGGCGGAATAAAAAAAAGGGCTAAAACAGCTAAGGGAATACACACAATGGATACCTAACGTGAAAACTAAAAGTAAAAAGAAAAAAGAGAAATTAGCAACAAGCAGATTATCAATAGCAAAAGTAGCGCGAGAATTCTATACTAAATTGTACGCAGAAGCAGATACAACAACACCACCAGAGATACAGTGGAATGCTAACGAAGAAGATATACCATACATTTTGGAATCGGAAGTTATAAAAGCTATAAAAACACAAAAAAACGGGAAGGCTTCTGGAGATGATAAAATTTCAAATGAAATACTAAAAGTATCTATCTCTGCGATATCCAAGTATGTAACATATCTTTTCAACGAAATAATGGATACCGAACAAATACCAACTCAATGGACGAAATCCACAATTGTTTTACCACATAAAAAAGGAGATCAAAATGAAATAAACAATTACAGACCTATATCTCTTATGTCGAATTTGTACCAAGTTTTTTCTAAGATTATACTAGAGCGATTGACGAAGCACTTGGAAGAAAACCAACCAAGAGAACAAGCAGGATTTCGAGCTGATTATTCTACCATAGACCACATTCATGTCGTGAAACAAATAATCGAAAAACTAAATGCGTACGGGCAAAAATATTACATGGCATTTATCGATTACAACAAGGCTTTTGATTCTCTGAGTCATAAATATATTTGGAAAACATTGGAGAAACAAGGAGTAGAAACGAAATACATAAGAATTATAAAAGCAATATACAAAAATACCACAGCAACGATTCAACTTGAACAACAAGGTGAAGATTTTTTTATACAAAGAGGCGTCAGGCAAGGTGATCCACTGTCTCCTAAGCTGTTTACAGCCGTATTAGAGGATATATTCAGAAATTTAGACTGGAAAAACTTTGGAATTAGTATTAACGGATCAAATTTAAATCACCTAAGATTTGCTGACGACATTGTTATATTTGCTGAAAGGCCAGACACATTACAAACTATGATACAACTAGATTATGAAAGTAGAAAAGCAGGTTTATGCATGAACTTAACGAAGACTAAAATAATGACAAATGCTTCAAGGGAAAGTATTGAAATGGGACAAGATATTATTGAGTATGTAGATGAATATATATATATTTAGGACAATTAATATCAATTAAAAACCAATACACCAAAGAAATAGATAGAAGAATAAGCAACACTTGGAAGCGGTATTGGTCTTTAAAAGAAATAATGAAAAACGAATCAGTACCAATTACAATAAAAAGCAAATTATACAACGCATGCATTCTCCCTTGTCTAACATATGGGTGCCAAACTTGGCCTGCTATAAGCAAAAGTAGTCAAAAGCTTTTAGTCTGTCAACGTAGCATGGAACGAAGTATGTTAAACATAAGGCTACGAGATCGGTGGACATGTTCAAAAATAAGGAAAAGGACCAAAGTAAGAGATGTATTACGAACTATAAGAAAAATGAAATGGAACTGGACTGGACATATAGTAAGAACAAATAAACGAAAATGGACGAAGGACATAATATAATGGTATCCTCAAAATGGGAAAAGACGACAAGGACGCCAAATTAAAAGATGGGAGGATGACTTGCCAAAAGGATGGAGAAGATTTGCTCGAGACCGAGATAAATGGAAGATACTGGGGGAGGCCTATGTCGAAGGACAACCTGACCAACAAAGTGGTTGCTAAATATTTTATTTTTATATTTTTCTTATATTTTAAATTCTAAGCAAATATTAAGTTTGTACTAGTATTTAAGTCAAAATGTATTGTGGTCAGCGAATAAAGGCTTTTTAATTTAATTGTTTTTATGTGTGTATTTGTATATAACTGTTTGTGTCCTGAAGAAACCAAAATAAAATTAAATAAAATGAGAAGAAAAACTATGCCATCTCATTGCTTAATATAATGATCTACCATTGTGTAGCTCTGAACATAGCTGGGCACTGTTAATCAAATAGTTAACTTCGTTAAACATTAATGAGTTACTTTTTAGAAATTTTAACGCAAGTTAACGTTAATCGTTAATCCGTTAACACGTAATAAAAATTGCATCTTCTTACTGTTGGTTCTGGATGTTAACAGGTTAGAAACAACAAAACCGTACCAAAAATAGGCAAAAACACGTTTATTATATGAGAGTCCCCTGAAATATTGATTTTATTTGGTTTTTGGGTTCCGTAGTTCAAGTATCGGAACCCTTACAGTTTCGTCATGTCCGTCCGTCCGTCCTCGGCTTTCCTCCCAAACGGTAAACATGAAACTTTGCATGGCTATGTGTATTTGAGCGACCAAGGTGGGAAACCCCCACCATCGCGGCGGTGAGGGCGATCATGGACGAGAAGCTGCAGAGGCAGTACGGTGACCTCAAGTATCGTGTGTCGCAAACCATTACCGGGCATGGATGCTTCGGTAAGTATCTGTTTCGCATCCATCGTGAGGTCACACCCCAGTGTCAACACAGCGAGGCCTCTGACGAAGACACTGCACTTCACACATTGGTGGAGTACTCAGCGTGGGCGAGTCAGCACCGGGTCCTCATAGTGGGTCTGGGCGTGAATCTCCAACCTCTCACTGGAAACCATGCTTCAAGCCACTGTCTCCAGCGCGAGTAAGTGGGACGCGGCAGAGTCCTTCTGCGAGCAAGTCGTGCTCGAGAATGAGTAGGCCGAGAGGGTGAGGGAGATTACCCTCCTCGCTGGTCGCGCATCTTCCCATCGCGAGATATAAACTCATTTTGAAGTCTATGGTAAGATCTTTGACCACTAATAAATTCTCTATTCTTAATGTAAATTCAAATATTTTCCCGTTTCTTAATGTCACCTGGGAATTTTCAGTATCGCGTGGGAATCCTACTAAGCATCTTACGTTCAAGGATCCTCTAATACAGAAAATTCGCGTCTAGTGCAGAGTATATAACCGTTTAATATTAGCACAAGCTGATAAGTACGATAGTTACGCGTGTATTGAAAACCTTAATTCCACGGAACAGTCGCTGCCGTACGAGCGGTTCATATCCTGAGTTGCTGCTGTCACGAGCCGTTATCTGAACGTTGGCTGACCTAGAGAAAGCTGAGTCTCACTTGTATTAATACTAGTTTAAATCTGAACCTATTATAATTTGTGTGTAAGTGACTTTCACGATTCTCTGCGGCCGGAGTCTGTGTGAAAGTGTATTTATAACCCCCTGCCAAAAGGGACCGCTGGTGAAAAAGTCCAGAAAAGCGGTTGGGTTGCTTCTGTGTGAGGCGTGCATCACTGCTCACCTATTGCGTAGAGCTGGTACTCTCTGTCGTTCTATGGTCCTGTCGAATCATAGAATATATGTTGGTCGTAATTCCCTTGGGTTGCAACAAGCAATGAGATGCCTATTGTATAGTAGGATCGGCATATGACCAGAATGGTGTATGACCGAATAACAACCTACGCCACGGAAAGTACCTCATCTAAATTATTTCTCTGCATACGATTTCCATGCGAATGCAAGGAAGACCCAGCTGATTCCATTCAATTGGAATCAACGGATACTTTCATTTCAGATGGTGAATTTATGCTGTATGTCTTCGGTTATCTACGCGTCGTGTATCTCGATCTGTGATGAATGGCAGATGTGTGAATAAGCTGGTTACCGGGCAATCTTGGAACTAAACATCAAGTATGTAAACCCCATCCCCTTCCCGACATGTAAACCTATCGACTTGAAATTTGGCTGCAGATAGAACACATTAACGTGTTTTGCTGTATAGTTTTTGGTATTGGCTTTTATAGATTTTGAGTTATTAATTATGTTCTCCGTCTTATTTATTTCCACGTAACCGCCCGCGTTCCGGCGAATACCTAGTATTTATATATTATGTAGCCAATATTACTTAAAATCTTTCATAAATAAGTGGCCTTGACAAAATGAAATATTATGTCTTAAATCTTTGTTCCTGTTGTCCCTTGGGTAATCTTGGCAATCTCAATCAATGTGAGTACGAGGTAAGTTTGTAACTCCAGGCTCCTGGCAAATAATATTTATGTTATTTATATCCGATTAAGTGGTTCCCGTGAGAAATGGAAAAGGTACGGTAGGTAAGAAACTATTTGCGACAATGTAATCAAGTACTCACCAATTTTTTTGGAAACACAGGAATTAGCTGGCTTTATTTAAAATAATGTTTTTGACTTCTTTATTACATAAAGAGTAAATACCAAATTTTTTATAAACTACCTTTCATGACCTTGAAATTTTCTAACACAGAGTTGTTTTTTGATAGACAGACATACTCGTACGTAACGCATATTCTAGCGCCCAAGCTAAAAATGGACTGTTCCTGATAATTTCACAGTGTGCATCTACATGGGGCACACTAAAAGTTTTGCACTGCTAGCTAATCGGAACTATTTGAATTTCGAATGTTATATTTTTTTAAACGTTGCATCCTTCTTAGTAATAAAAAAAAACAATTGGCGGGAAATCATTTGTCAATTGTTTTTTATCACACATCAAAGTTCTACGTATGCAACGAAAATGGAATTAAGTCGAAAAGATTTTAGAGCGATGATTTTTTTATGATTTTAAAAGTTCTCTTTCTCCGCAAGACTGCCGCTCGTCTTCAAAATGCTTTTGGGAGAGAAGCACCTTGTTTGAGCACCGTGAGGCGATGGTTTTCTGAATTTGAGAGAGGTCGACTTTCTTTACATAACGAATTTCGTGAAGGGCGGCCTTCAACTGCCGTCAACTGCCGTCAACGAAAATAATGTGGCTACTGTTAAGCGGTTAATTGAAGAAAACCCGCGGATTACCTATGAGACAATTCGAGGACTATTGGGGATTGGTATGAGTCAAATCCAGAAAATTTTACTCGAAGAATTGAAAGTTCGGAAACTTTGTTGTCGTTGGATCCCTCATGAACTGACGTGGAGCAGAAGCGAGCTCGCGTGGAATGGTGCTCACAGATGCTACTGAAGTACGACCACGGCCATTCTAATGCTGTTTATGACATCGTCACAGGAGATGAAACGTGGATTTATTGTTTTGAACCCGAAAAAAAATACCAATCTTGTGAATGGGTGTTTGAAAATGAGAACAAGCCAACAAAAGTGAGGCAGACGAGAAACGTTGGTAAAAAAATGATCGCGTTTTTTTTCTCAGCTACGGGCCATCTGTACAATTCCACTTGAAGATCAAAAGAGTGTTAATGCCGAGTGGTATTCTACCATTTGTTTACCCAGGGCGTTAGAAAAAGTTCGCGAAAGACGACCCAAAAGCCGCGTTCTCCTACATCATGACAACGCTTCTTCACACACGGCCAACAAAACAAAGTCATTTTTAGCTTCCGAAAAAGTACAACTCGTCACCCATCCTGCGCATAGCCCCGACCTAGCACCCTGTGATTTCTGTATTTTCACCAAAAACAAAGATTTGATGAGAGGTTTCACTTTTACCAACTCCGAAGAGGCAGTGATAGCGTTCAATCAGCACGTAGAAAACATGCCTCCAGATCTGTGGTCTGTGTCGTGTTTAAAAAATGGTTCGATCGCATGAAAAAATGTTTAAAATGTAAAGGAGAGTATTTCGAAAAGCAATAAACATATTATTTTGGTTTTAACAGTTGTTTTTTTAAGTTACTTAATTTAATACAGGACAAAAGCTCACGCATAAAAATTACAAAAATCGCCTGATAATGGATATATCTAACTTACAACCTTTTTTTCATGACATATCACTCGGTTGCAGAAACATCATTTAAATCTTAAAGGTGGCTTTAAACTCTAATGTAATAAATAAAGTGTTGCACAAAACTAAATTAGATAGTTTGTAATGCTCCTTTAGGCCTTTTTTAAGTTTTAATTAAAGAAACGTCAAATCGCCAATCGT
The DNA here is from genome assembly GCA_963556515.1 of Nudaria mundana. NCBI lineage: Eukaryota > Metazoa > Arthropoda > Insecta > Lepidoptera > Erebidae > Nudaria > Nudaria mundana. The sequence goes on from OY748296.1 coordinate 3,494,369, forward strand.
CAATCGCTTATGGACCTACGCACTTAGCGGCCGGCGACCAGCGGCCACCATTGGCCGCGGCGTGCAATAGCATGCCCCGCGACCAGCGACCATACGTGGCCGTCGAGATCATCACTTTATTCTGAAATTCATTCAGTGCTTCCGCATCGGCCGCGGCGACCAGACGTGTATCGCTACAGGGTGGTATTATTTTACAATGTCCGATCACAAATATTGGATAGAAACAGGCGTTACTTGGCGAAAATCCATGACAAAACAATTTGCATTGACAAAACAAGCTGTTCTCTCTGAGACAGTCTTGATAATGCCTCGTTTAGAGGCGAAATAATTGTCGACGTTTTGTTGTCTTTTTAATTCTGCGAAAAATTAATGCTATTATATAATTTTAAAAAGTTTTTTCTTAAAACATTTTACTTACCATTGTAATGTCCGATCATTTCGACACGGAAAGGTTCATAGTCGAAGTCGAAAGCAGAAGAGGTTTATGGGATATATCATGTAATGATTATTCTAATAAAGACGTTAAACGGCAGTTATGGCTTGAACTGACCAATATATTAGGCTCAAATCACACCGAAATGGCAGCAGCTGGCAGCGCAGAAGCGAGCTTTTTTAGTGTCATATGATTTTAAACTTTATCTTCATGGTTGTATTACATAGTATCGCTTGAGAAACTTGGAAAGTCTCGCGGCCGCTCGCGACGACTCCTACGCGGCGGCGTCGCGCGACTGATCGAGCGAGCAGTCGCAGGCGTCCGCTGGCAGTGTCTTACCCACCGCGCCCACTCTCCGCAGGCCTCACTCTTCCCTCGAACTGCATCGGATACGGTCATGTCATGCAAAATGGATCACGAAGAAAAGCTTATTTATTTGGTCCAAAAGCACGTGTGCCTTTACAATAAAAAGTCAAAATATTACAGCGATCAAGCACCCACAAGATTTCTTGTTAAATGTAGAATGTAAACTGCGCATAGAAATATCACGAGGCAAGTCGCGGTCGGGTGCGAACAGTCGCGGGCGGCCGCGAGCAGTCGTGGGCTGCCGCGAGCAGTCGCGCCGCTGCCCTGCGCTGCCAGCCGCTGCCATTTCGGTGTGATTTGAGCCTTAGGTAGTGAAACATTAGAAAATAAAGAAAAGGCAGGTAGGTGGTAGGTGTTTTTTATTAAATTTAACTATATAGTAAAAGCTCCTTATTCGCGCTTCCTTCATTCGCGTTTTCACTATTCGCGGATAAAAATGCGACCCAATTCCTATATTCCAAAAAAAAAAAAAAGTGTATGTGTCAGCTCCGACGCACGACTGGAGTTTACTCCTTAAGTACGAGTATCTAACCATAACAAATTAGAAAGTTGCGCACTAGAGGTGCGCACCAAAAACGTGACACGATTTTCGTTACTTGTTAGTAGGTTTTACCCCTCGGATTTTTCTCATACCGGGCGCCTTATATATGAAAATCGATTCTTAAGGAGTAAACTCCAATAAGTAAAATATAAAATCCTTTAGTCTCTCGCATAGTAATGGATGCACCCAAAACTGTTTCTTACGTGAAATCTTCCGTTTTCGTTTTCGCAGTAAATACACAAGCACAGTTAGTGTGATTGTGATCTTCTGAACGTCATCTTGACACACCCTTGTAAGTCGACTGAAAGTATTGGCCGCTCGACATGTCGCGGCAGCATACGCACTGGGCGACCAGGCCGCGAACGTGGTCGCCGCTGCCTGGTCGCTAGTGCGTTGGCGCTCTTAGTGTTGCACAAAACTACATTAGCCCCTAAAGGTCCTTTAATTTGACGTAACTTCAAATTTTAATATGTCATGAATGGTCCATTAAACCCGAAAATACAAATAATATTAAAGGCAATTTTAGAAATTTTGAGTGATGTCTCTCTCCAGTTTATCGTCATTGTCTGATGTTGCCGACATTTCCGATCAAAGAGTTCGACGCGATATTCCGGACAGAGTAATTTTTTTGGAAAAATACCATGGTGAAGATTTCAGAGTGCGGTTTAGAGTTTCAAAGCATACAGCATTTCAGATAGCTGAAATTTTTAACTTGGAGCCGATGACTCTGAGAAATAAAGCAATTGACGGCATAAGCCAGTTGCTGATATGCTTAAGATTCTTCGCCACAGGAACTTTTCAACAAGTTTTAGGGGATCTTATTAATGTACATAAATCCACAGTTTGCAGAATCATTCAAAGGGTAAATTTGTGTTCCACTATAGCTAGTTATATTTTGTACCTATGCTAAGAAATAGGTAAATAATAATTATTTGTATCTTAATTAAATTTTAGGTGACTCGGAAAATTGCTGAATTGCGTCCTGTGTACATAAAAATGCCAAATATAGAAGAACTTCGGACACTATCTGATAACTTTTATCAAATAGCTGGATTTCCCCGAGCGGCTGGAGCCTTGTATATACAATATAATATCAAATATTGGATAGAAACAGGCGTTACTTGGCGAAAATCCATGACAAAACAATGGTAAGTAAAATGTTTTAAGAAAAAACTTTTTAAAAATTATATAATAGCATTAATTTTTGTCTTGACAGTCTTGATAATGCCTCGTTTAGAGGCGAAACAATTGTCGACGTTTTGTTGTCTTTTAATTCTGCGAAAAATTAATGCTATTATATAATTTTTAAAAAGTTTTTTCTTAAAACATTTTACTTACCATTGTTTTTTCAATATAATATATATAATATAATACACAAAAATATGTTACATAGTGCGGACTGCCATTAAATCAAACGATGACAAATGTCAGATGTCAAAGATCCAACGAGTTTACATTTTTTTTTAAATCATTCAGATTCATTCATTCAAATGGTCTCCATTAACTAAAGGCTCCTAAAATTTTGCTAAAGTAGCTTCGTGCAACGTCTAAAAATTAATGAGATCATTATCATTAATAGTCCTTTAATTAATTGAGCTTTAAATAGAACTTTTGTGCAACCGAGTGTTAGAGATGGAAAGGAACCTATTTCCATAGATAAAATTGTAAAATTTTAAGTTTTTGTAGAATTACATTGGGTCTTTAGTACAAATTTAGGTAACTATTTTGTATTCTTTGTGGAGAACAGTGGGTTGTAATAAAAGAGAAATTACCCTTTAAAAATTATAATGTCCATACAATTTCACATAGTAAAAATAATTGGGGCTTCTTTTCGACCTGTTTACAAACAAAACATAAAAAAAACTAAAACTGAAAAAAAACCAAAATAATAATATTAAAATCTAATTTTGTAAGATGAAATCAAAAACCCTCATCGCCGCCCGCCTGACAATATTTCCAGAAGGCTGGCAGCATTGCCACGTTGTATGACAATGCTTATGCTAAAAAGGAACCAGCTTTCTGGTATTGAGAACAGTCGATCATTAGTAAAGATATATTTTTAAACAGGCCGCGAGGGCTCAAACGCAGAGGTCCCATTGTCTCTACACCAACCGAACAAATATGTAGTCTCCTGCTAAATTGGAGTATTTGCACCGTTTGAGGCTTTCCGCAGATGCAGCAGCGGCGCCAGCAGGGTCTTTACTAGAAAGGTGAGAACGCACCAGTTGCGTCCTACACAAAGGGCCTTCCCATCTTACATGGCAGCAACGACATTTCATCATGTGTCTTTCCATCGCCCCGTGTCAGTCCATTTGGTTCACGTATTGCTGGGATACTGGCAGTGGAAAGAACCCGACGGATTATGTTATTAAGGTGAACGTGTCTAGAAATACGACCTGCGCTTATACTGTGAAAAAGACCATGGTGTCCAAGGTTATAGAGTACTGTTCCACAGTGGCAACGATGGCGAGGAACACATGGCGCACCCAAACGAAGACAAGTAATTATATTTGTATTTATTTATTCGCAAACAATTTAAAAATTTGAAATAAAGATATATCACAATGTCAATAAGAATACGAATAATATTAAAAATTAATAATAAGCATGTCAGAATAGAAATGTAAAAGATAAACTAAAATAACATCAAAACAACGGCGAGATGTCAGCTTAGGTACCTAGACTAAATCCAAAATTAATAACTTTATTTACAATATTAAAATACTTGTCTTAAAACTGTTTACAAATTCCTTAACTAAAACTCTTCCAGTGAGTAATAGTGAGTAATAGTAACCCGTTTAATAGGAATCGCTTCAAATTTGTGGCAAACTCTTTTTTGTAGAATGGACTTTTGAGTTCGACCGGTAGTTTGCCGTTCCCCAATTTTTTATTAAGATCAACACCGACAAGTGAAATAACCACACATATACCGAAATAATAACAGAAAATGGAGAAATAAAAGCAATTGAAGAAGATCATGCAGGAACCAGTAGATCGAGAAAAGGATGTAAACGAATAAATCCCCAGCTTAAATCTGAGAGAAAGCATAATAAATATAACAATCTAGAATATACTACCGCTAAAAACAAAAAAGTAAAGCCTAAAATTTTTATTGACTACCGATGTAGTTGTTTAAAAAACTGTGCCACTTTAATTTCAACTGATAGACGAAGAGAGGAATTTGAAAAAAGTGTTAGGCTAGGTTCTTACAACTCTCAGGTGTTGTATAGTGTCGTATGTTAAAGAACACATTAAAAAACGTAGTTACACGATGACTCAGGTGCCTGCGGAAAAAAACCAAAAAAAAATTATCGTGTATATTCAATAGACGATGTGCCGCGATATTATGTTCTTAAATACTTTCCAAATCTCCACTCAGAAAATCACTATGTCATTTAAGAAAAATAGAAGTGGTGAGCCGATAATGGATTGTAGAGGAGTTGACAGAGGAGGCAAAAATAAGTTACCAGACGTTGATTACAAATTCATTGTCGACATTATAAACAAACTTCCGAGATATGAATCTCATTATAGAAGGGCGAATAACAACGACACATTATATTTACAATCCGGAATGATATTACCCAAGATTTATAAGTTATATCAACAGGAGTACATTCAATAGTACGGCGAAGAGAATAAATGTGCATCTTACGACACTTTAAAAAAAGATTTATTACAGAGATTTTAATTTGAAATGTAAAACCCTCAAAAAAAGACCCTTGTAACAAATGTGACATGTTAATAAATGAAAATTAGCAATAGTAAAACCCAAGAAGATAAAGATCTCGCTGAAGTACAGAAGAATCAACACTTAGAAAAGGCGGCGAAATTGAGAAATCAAATGAACTACGATTTCCAATAAGCACAGAGTTTATCTAATGTTGAGTGCCTATCATTTGACCTGGAAAAAACATTACCATTACCATAACATTTTAAGAAGTATTGTATCGGTAATGGAACTAGATAGTGGAATCTCGGGTACAATTTAGGTAGAATCTTCCACATCTTCATCAGATGGTAAAAAATCATCCAAACCGTAGCTTTCCAGCTAAGTTGCTATGTGAATATGAAGTAAAATTATTAAGTATAAATACCCAATGTTCTTTTAATAGAACATACTCGTAACAACCAACAATTACGAGTAGAATAAACGCCGAATGTGCTTGCACAGGAACATAATATTTTGGATCCCATGTCTGTCATCTGGAAATGTAACAAACATAAAAATAATATAAACACGGCCTTTTATTTATTTAACTTATGTTTAACTATGTTTTTAAACTGAATATCTGTTTATATCCATTGATAATTGAAGATGTAAACTTACCTCTCCTAATCTTAATATTTGACTTTATGACGTAATTTGACATATTTACTCCGATTGGTTGCACTTAATTAGTACTAAATAATGTCGTCTACACATCGACCAATCCGACATTGCTAAAAGTGGAAATATGCCGCTAAAGTTTAAAATATCAATCTGATTCTATTATGTTCTCAAGCGCGAACACTGGGTCATTAGGGCTGTCATCGACTTTTTACAGCTGGGCTTTAATCAGTTTAGTATTAAGTTCTTTTGTGAGAACATTGGGCGTCAGGAGGATATATCCCCAAAGAGGTAGGCCGAGGCAGGCTTATGTCACTCACCTAACAACCGCAAAAAATACGTGACGTCAGCGACAACTTGAAGTTGTAAGTCAGTAAGGGTTGTCTCTTGTTTGTGACACGGCACTGACCATAGAGTTGATATTGAAGCATTAACGTCATAATTATTGGTCAAATTATGCTAGTACTTTCCTGACAACACTAATGTTCGAATTATGTTCTGTGTAAACAAAAGAATATGCTTTAATTAACGTCGGAGTGCAAGTTCTGTTTGTGAGTACTATTCCCTATTCTGTGGCCGAGATGCACTTTGCCAGTAATTTTGTTGGTTCCATGGGGACCATCTAGGGGACGCTGGTAGGACTGATGGCTGATGGTGCCAAAATGTCCTCGAGTGGCGACCACGCACTGGTAGACGCAGCGTAGACCTGTCACAAGGTAGACTGACGACATAGTAAAGGCCTAATGCCTAGCAGTGGGGTCAGTTGGCTGAAATGATGATGATGATGATGTAATGGGGGGCGAGGCTATTGTCGTATCTGGGCACGTTAGATATCTGGGCACGTTAGTAGGTGAGGATGACTTTATAGGGTCCCTTAGGACCTAGGGGAGGTAAGGAGGACATCTTTAGATACCTAGGTATGTTTGTCTTATGATAATTGTGACTTCCAAAAATAATAAGTATTGACATTTTAAATAAATGTACCAAAATTGCTATTTATATACTTCATACTAATAAAAAAGAAACGTAATATAATGAAACCGTAAAATCTAATAAAGTTATGTGTAATTAATAAATAACATAAACTTAAATAAATAAAAAAATGGAGCTAGCAAATAAAAATTCTCCTCTCTCTCCAGACAAACATTGTGCTGTGCCCGACACGGTCCATAATCGTAACTATAACTATTTTAAAATCTGTACCACATTATGGAAGCAATAAATGTATTGAGTATTAAGTATTGAGATGTTTAAATAATTCTTAAAAAAATGTGCTATATGTAGCGTTCAATACTCCAGTCCATGGTGTAAGAAACTGGGGTTCCACAATGTTTTGTAAGCTGTAATAAGTATTTCACAAAAACATAAATATACCTTTTCTGCTAGGTTTAGTACGGTTTCTGATGATACCGTGAGGCATAAACGGGCAGTGAGTGAAAAAAAAAAAAATTTGTGGAAAATTAGCTATAGCTGTGTCTCAGAGGGTGTTAGTCGTTACGGGTTGTTGGAGCCCCAAAAATCCGACTGGTCTAACTATATAACTTATCGCCAATGGTTTGTGAAGGTCAGATGGGAGTCACTTAACAGACAATATCTATATAAGACTGGAAAGCCGACCCCCAACTGATTGATGGTATTTCGACGCTGCCAGGCTTTAAGTGGTGTTCAGAATAAATATTTGTGTGATACGCAGATAATAGTGTAAATCAAATCAAAATCATCATCCACCGAGCCTTTTCAGTCGATCGGCTTTACAGTCTGACTGCAAAATCAAATCAAAATCATCATCCACCGAGCCTTTTCAGTCGGTCGGCTTTACAGTCTGACTGCAAAATCAAATCAAAATCAGGTGGTAGTGTAAATCTAAATCCAAGTTTGTGGGGTCCCAACCCTTATGGGTTTTCCGCCATCTTGAAAAAGGGTTGCAAATATGTATCGCTCTCTATCTGGCAAACTATTCATCGCACAAAAAATTCACGATAACATTTTATCGCAAATTAAATTCTCTACAACTTTTTTCTCACTACAAATCATGTGTCAACGTCAGTGCCTCGAGATTCATACGCGGTCGTTATTTAATTTAGTTTCCATGGAAAGTTTGTGAATTTCGATGTGAAATGCAGTGAAATGGTTATCAATGTTTAAAGTGAATTTTGACTCAAGTGTGGAATGGTTTTTTTTAACAAAATACGTTATAAATGCGAAGTTATAAGTGTAACTATATTGCCATTGACAATTGATATACAAGAAAATATCAATATATCAATGTATGATATCAAAGATGAACTTCGAATCAATGTCACCGAGATCGATACGACGAACCATCCTTGGATTGTCACATGATTCTGATTCTGACTTAGAATGAGATAATGCGGAATTTATGGAAAGTAGACCAGTAGAAGAAGAGATATCAACTATGGAACAGGGTGGTGTATCTTTGAAAAGAGTGAGACAGAAGACACCGGAGGAGGAGGGCTCAGTAAATGTCATCACAGATATTTACAGAATTAACCTAGGACATTCGATAAAACCCACGTCGAATAATGAACCACAACCACAGGCCAGCAGCAATAATACACTCCAGTACTACGAAGTCTGTTATAGCTAAAGAACCTTTACCAAAAAACATTGCATTTGCTAAATTTGAAGGATAATAACATAAATGATGCCATAAAAGTTACATATAAAAACCCCCAAAAAATACTAATTAGGCTGTCAACTTCGAAAGCGGCACAGGCTCTCTTAAATAACAAATATTTTGAAGAGAAAAGCTGGTTATGTAGGACTACAGATACTGTGACCTTTACATATGGCGTGGTCAAGGACGTAGATCTAGACATGAAAGATGAAGAAATCAAGGAGATATTAGAAAGTCAGATAAAATATTAAATGTCAAAAAACTACTTAAAAGAGATGTTCAGGGTAAATGGGTGCCTAGTAAAACAGTTAGAATAGCATTCAACGGACAGCCTATAATTGTCATATGAAAGTTGAAACTTACAACCACCCAGTGACACAATGCTCACGCTGCTGGAGATACGGTCACACAAAGAACTTTTGTCCTGCTAAAGAGCAACTATGTCCTAAATGTGGAGATAAACATGAGAATTGCACCACCACAAACTTTAAATGTGTGAACTGTAAGGGAAACCACATGTCCATAATCAAAATAATAATATAATAATTCATTTATTTCAAGCCAAATAGACTCATATACACCAAAATTAATATCACTCAGTCACATAAAATTAGAAAATTATACAATGTCAAAATTAGTAGGTACACAGAATAAAAATGTCAAAAATTAATTTAAAAATAACAATGTTTCTAAAAGGAATTTAGTACACATACTACTGCTAGCCACACACGCCTCCCCCCCACCACGCGCCTAGACCACCTAGACCGAGTCTAAGCTAGGAGACATGCCGCCCACAGCAGTGACGTATAATAGGGCAGTCAAACCTATCCGCTAGCGCAACCAGCATGCTGTTGGCGCTCCCCCGCACCCGCCGCACCAGGGACGCGCTTCTCTTACGCATTATGGTATGGAAGCAATCCACGCGCGCCTCAGCAAACATTCCTGATGCGCTACAGAAGCGGGGGAGCCCCAACAGCACCCTGAACGCATTGTTGAACTGGATGCGTAGGGGGCTGTACGACCTTTGCGTGTAGCCGGTCCACAGACTGCAAGTGTACAGTGTCGTACAGTATGATCTATGAAAAGTATATGCCCGATGTTTAAGAAAGAGAAATACATGGACAGTTATGTCTCAGTTCAACTGTACCTACAAAGTAGCTCTTATAAAACTAAAGGAGACCGACCAAGTTCATAAAGTTGTTGTAGACTGAGGGAGTACATACTGGACCAGACCTAGAGTAGAGACTAGCCAAACTACAGAATTTATATATACTGGCTCCGGCCCACGGAGGTACTCTGAAGTAGTTCGGAAAGAAATCATACAGGAGCCGGCTAATACAAAAGATAACTCTAATACAGATGAAAATACAGAACAAGATAAGAACAATAAACAGACCAATCGTAAACCAAAGCGGACAAAAAAAGCTAAACAGTTTAGGAAACAAAGAGAGGATCTATATTCAGCCGGTGAGGAGGAAATGTCGGAGACCAGTCATGAAAAAGAAAATAAAAGCTCTTTACTACAATATCTATTTAGAAGGATAAAGGAGATAGTGTTATCGAGATCGGAGTGGAGTGACAAGATTAACCAGATTATAAAGCTCGCCATAGAGATAACACAAAAATTTATTATTTAATATTTTAATACCAATACATTATTTAGCTTGATGCAGACTCTAACACAATATCATGGATAATACAACTAAACGGTATAATAGAATAAACACACTACAGTGGAATGCTAACAGCTTAAAACCAAAATTACAAAGATTTGAATTAATACTTAATATTGAAAAAATACATATCGCTATAATAATATTAAGTGAAACTTGGCTTAACAGTGAAGAACAGATAAGGGTCAGTAATTACAGTATTAGTAGAACGGGCTATGTGAACATGGCACCGAACATTTTTTTTTCATGATTTTTTCGGCTTATTCGATAGCTTATCGTAAGTAGTAGAGAGTAGTAAAATCGATTTCGTTTGTAGTTGTGCCAAAAAAAAAATTACCGGTCGAAAAAATGTCATCCCCCCGAAATGCAAATAAAAACTTTTGACTACACATATCTATAGTAAAAGGATAGTAGATGAATGTAGTAAACTTTTTTTCGATTATAGTACTATCAAAAAATAAAATTGTGTCTGAAAAATTGCATACTTACCAAAGTGCAAAAAAATTGATATTTAGGGCTTGTACGGTTACTACAAACGCTTAAAACGACCTAGAAGGACCCCTAGAGGTTTGTAGTGGACATATTTTCGTTTGTAGTAGACCAGAAGTTGACGAAAACAGGTCACTTTATGTAAAACTTTAGTTTCAGATAAAGGGTTAAAAAAACATAATATTTATGGCTTGTCTGATTACTACAAACCCTTAAAACGAACTAGAAGGACCCCTAGAGGTTTGTAATGGACATATTTTTGTTTGTAGTAGATCAGAAGTTGACGAAAAAAGGTCACTTTATATAAAACTTAAATTTCGGATAAAGGGTTAAAAAACATGATATTTAGGGCTTGTACGATTATTACAAACGCTTAAAATGACCTAGAAGGACCCCTAGAGGTTTGTAGTGAACATATTTTCGTTTGTAGTAGACCAGAAGTTGACGAAAATGGGTCACTTTCTGTAAAACTTAAGTTACGGATAAAGGGTTAAAAAAACATGATATTTAGGGCTTGCACCACAAACGTTTAAAATGACTTAGAAGGACCCCTAGAGGTTTGTAGTTGACATATTTTCGTTTGTAGTAGACCAGAAGTTGACGAAAATAGTAATACTTTATGTAAAACTTTAGTTGCGGATAAACAATAGGGAGATACAAACCTCTAGGGGTCCTTCTAGGTCATTTTAAGCGTTTGTAGTAATCATACAAGTCATAAATATCATGTTTTTTAACCTTTTATATAAAACTAAAGTTTTACGTAAAGTGACCTATTTTCGTCAACTTCTGGTCTACTACAAACGAAAATATGTCCACTACAAACCTCTAGGGATCCTTTTAGGTCGTTTTAAGCGTTTATAGTAATCGTACAAGCCCATAATATCATGTTTTTTTAACCCTTTATCCGAAACTTAAGTTTTATATATAGTGACCTATTTTCGTTAACTTCTGGTCTACTACAAACCAAAATATGTCCCCTACAAACCTCTAGGGGTCCTAGGTCATTTTAAGCGTTTGTAGTAATCGTACAAGCCCTAAATATCATGTTTTTTTTAACCCTTCATCCGAAACTTATGTTTTATATATAGTGACCTATTTTCGTTAACTTCTAGTCTACTACAAACCAAAATATGTCCACTACAAACCTCTAGGGGTCCTTCTAGGTCGTTTTAAGCATTTGTAGTAATCGTACAAGCCATAAATATCATGTTTTTTAACCTCTTATCTGAAACTAAAGTTTTATGTAAAGTGACCTATTTTCGTCAACTTCTGGTCAACTACAAACGAAAATATGTCCACTACAAAGCTCTAGGGGTCCTTCTAGGTCATTTTAAGCGTTTGTAGTAATCGTACAAGCCCTAAATATCATGTTTTTTAACCCTTTATCCGAAACTTATGTTTTATATATAGTGACCTATTTTCGTCCACTTCTGGTCAACTATAAACGAAAATATGTCCACTGCAAAGCTCTAAGGGTCCTTCTAGGTCATTTTAAGCGTTTGTAGTAATCATACAACCCATAAATATCAGGTTTTTAACCTTTTCTATGAAACTAAAGTTTTACGTAAAGTGACCTATTTTTGTCAACTTCTGGTCTACTACAAACGAAAATATGTCCACTACAAACCTCTAGGAGTCCTTCTAGGTCATTTTAAGCGTTTGTAGTAATCATACAACAAATAAATATCATGTTTTTTTAACCTTTTATATGAAACTAAAGTTTTACGTAAAGTGACCTATTTTCGTCAACTTCTGGTCTACTACAAACGAAAATATGTCCACTACAAACCTCTAGGGGTCCTTCTTGGTCATTTTAAGCGTTTGTAGTAATCGTACAAGCCATAAATATCATGTTTTTTAACCTCCTATCTGAAACTAAAGTTTTATGTAAAGTGACCTATTTTTGTCAAATTCTGGTCTACTACAAACGAAAATATGTCCACTACAAACCTCTAGAGGTCATTCTAGGTCGTTTTAAGCGTTTGTAGTAACCGTACAAGCCCTAAATATCAAGTTTTTTGCACTTTGGTAAGTATGCAATTTTTCAAACACAATTTTTTTTTTGGTAGTAGGTACCTACTATAATCGAAAAAAAGTTTACTACATTCATCTACTATCATTTTACTGTAGATATGTGTAGTCAAAAGTTTTTATTTGCATTATGGGGGGATGACATTTTTTCGACCGGTAATTTTTTTTTTGGCACAACTACAAACGAAATCGGTTTTACTACTATCTACTACTTACGCTAAGCTATCGAATAAGCCAAAAAATTATGAAAAAGAAATGTTCGGTGCCAAGTTCACATAGCCAGTAGAACGGACCGGGCTGACTCATACGGTGGTCTTTGTCTACTAGCACACAAGTCTATTAACATTATCCATAATTGTTCACAATTCAGGTTCAATGTACAATTATTTAATGTTCAATGTGTATCTCAGGAACATAATCAGTATATACTGCCCTCCCCCTCCTCCAGTACCACACAAAGCGATTGGAATCAGATATTTCAGATGTGTGACGCGGAAACTTTAATCGTTGGAGATACCAATACTCATCGTTTACTCTGGTCATACAAGAATGATGCGAGAGGCGAATACTTATATCAAGGTATGTGTGAGAATGACTATGTCTCTTTAAACGATGGAAGCCCGACGAGAATAAAGATGGTTAACGGAAGACTTCAGCAAACCTCACCAGACATATCATTCGTATCAGCAGATACAGCTACACACTTCTCCTGAAAAACATCTAATGAATGCCTCGGTAGTGACCATCTGATGATAATGATGACCTGTGGTTTTGAAAGACCTACAAGTCAAACACGGAGACGAAACCTAAAAGAAGCGCGATGGACTAAGTTTAGACAGTTATTAGATGATAAATTTAAAAATATGGAATTCAGATTCTGTATTAAGTATATCTTTTAAGCGGCGTTTAGGCAATAGTAAGCACTAAGGTTATAAGGTGGTGTAAACGTAGGAGTGATACTATGAGGCTGACATGACTGGCTAGACTAGTCAAAGCCTCCTTAAAATAAAAACTTTGTTCTATAACTTTTTGCCATAGAATTAAACATAACAAAGTTATTAACAAAATCAGATGGAAATTTGAGAACGAGTTTCCTTTAAAGGTAGACTTTCGAACCAAGCGTCTATAGCGTCAGTGGCGCCGCGACTGTGACGCCACGACAGAGCGACAAATGTATGAAATTTCAAGCAACGACTTTCAAGCTCAGCGACACTAACGCGGCGTCAGTGACGTCACAGTGCCGCTGTGCGCTGTGTTAAAATCTACTTTTATAGGGGTTATAATTTTTTTTCTGATCATTTTACAGTAAAACATTTTTGTAGAGGAGTTTTCGAGAAATTATTTCCAATATTAACATGTCAATATTTATTTATTTATAAGGGTTTTACAGCGCTCCGTAATTAACAGTATTCTCAAATACTCGTAAGTATTTACATAAAAATGAATGATCACACAGTTTTCTCTAATTTTTTTGAAAATCCACCGGATCCGCGTAGCGCATTTCAACATCTTGACCGGGAGGCTCTCCTGGAGGCATCCATCGTGCAGCCCTGGATTTCGGCGCCGGCCGGCCTGCCGATGTGGATGCCGAGGCGGAGTGGTCAGGAGAGCCATGTCGCAAATCTGCGATGCGGCGATGCCCAGGGCTGCGCCCGGTCCTGCAAGGAAGCAGGTGTACTGGTGGTCGTCAGAGATTGCACACTCCGCCAGTACACCAGGTTTCGCCGGAGGCATCGCCGCCCAGACGACGCGGCAGCCCGAGAGGCGGAGCTATACCAGGCATACAGGGAGACTAAAGGCAATATCCAGGAGACGATAAAGCGGGCCAAGACGGCGGCCCACGAGGAGCTCCTGCAGCAGAACCCATGGGGCACCCGTACCTATAGGTCAGGGAGAAACTCTGACCTAGGGCGCCTCCACTGACCCAGAGTCTCCAGCCGCAGCAGCTGGAGCGGGTCATGGGCTCCCTATTTCCGACGAGCGCGGAGGAGCACATCCCTCCGCGCATGGCTCCATCTTTGCCAGACGCGGATAGCACCAGCGAAGACGACGTACCCGAGGTCAGGGTGGGGGAGCTAGGTGCGGCAATACTCCGGCTCAAACGCCGGAAAATCACTGCCCCCGGACCCGACGGCATTCCTGGACCTCGAGGAACTCTGGCCTCGACTGAGGGGGCTCTTTAGCGCATACCTCGAAAGGGGTCAGTTTCCCAAGGTGTGGAGGACGGGGATACTGCTCCTGATCCGTGAGGCGGGGCGGGCGTGGACTCACCGTCCGGATACCCGCCGATCGTGTTGCTCGACGAGGTGTGTAAGTTCTTTGAGCGAATGATCGCAGAACGCCTCTTCGAGCATCGACCTGGCGGACAACCAATACGGTTTCCCTCGGGGACGCTTTACCGTGAACGCGATCATGCGCGTGAAGAGCCTGACGGAGGAAGCAGCCTCGCAGTGCATGGTGGTGGTGGCGATGTCTACCAACGCTTTCAACACCTTGCCATGGAGCTGTGTTGAGACCTCCCCAACACAGCTTCATGGCTCGTGTATCACGACACGCCTCTCTACCTCCGTCGTATTGTCGGGGCCTATCTCTCGGAAAGGGCCATAGCTTACCCCAGCTGGCTTCAGCCGGCTCGGCGAGATGTGTCGTACGGTGTTCCACAGGGGTCGGTCATAGGGCCGCTTCTATGGAACATCGGCTACGACTGGGTGCTGCGGGGTGCGTTGCCTGAGGGCGGCAGCGTAACGATACCCTCGTCACGGCGCGGGGTGCAACGTACCAGGAGGCAGCACTCAAGGTCACGACGGGTGTTGCTCAAGTCGTGGGTCGGGTACGGCGGCTCGGACTGGAGGTGGCCCTGCACAAGTCCGAGGTTCTGTGTTTTCACGGACCTCGGAACGGTCTACCTGAAGGTTCCGGCATAACTGTAGGAGGCGTTAGCATCGGCATCAAGCCCTCGATGAAGTACCTAGGGATCGTACTTGATAGTCGATGGAACATCGGACCACATGGCCGAAGTTTGGTCCCTAAGGTGACGAAGGCATCGGTCGCGCTTTTGCGGCTGATGCCCAACCTTAAGGGACCCAACGCTTCCTGCAGGAGACTGTACCTGGGGATCGTGCGGAGTATGGTCTTATGGCTCCGCCATATGGGCGGATAGATTGGCGGTCAAAGTGAACGTGACTCTGTTAAACAGATCACTTCGAACCTTGGCCGTCAAAACATACGGGGGTAACGCACGGTCTCCGGAGAGGCTGCATGTCGCTTATCC
Organism: Nudaria mundana; assembly: GCA_963556515.1. NCBI lineage: Eukaryota > Metazoa > Arthropoda > Insecta > Lepidoptera > Erebidae > Nudaria > Nudaria mundana. Next base: position 3,510,141 of record OY748296.1, read on the forward strand.
GAGACCCTCTATGGGACCTCGAGAGCCCTTGCGTCATTGTTCCAATGGGATAACACCCTACCCCAACGACACGGGATTCTCATCCCGACCAATCGTCCGTAGAGGCCACACAGGTGGTCAAAGTCCGCGGGCGCCACAGGAAATACCTTCTGCATGTGCACCAGAGACGCCCAGACGCCCGGCAACGGACGTAAGATCGGCCGGAATTAAAAAAAAAAACCTCTTGCGTATGCTCAATTCACAACTAAGAACTCTAATTACGTATTAAAGAATATACTCTGAATAATACTGAAATATTAATCGTTTTTAAAGATGTTTGGTTGTATTTTACTTAATCACAACAAGGTAAACCAAGCCCTTGAAGAGAATTTCTACTTCTTTTTTAAAAAACGTGGCTCCATCGATGTACATCGATGATTTCGCCAATGTCAAGGTAATGCTTGATTAGTTGATCCCGATAGTCCCGCACAGAAGAACTAGTTATTCCTAACTAGCTCGAGGTGCAGGGCAAGAAACGTTGTTCGGTATGTGAGTGTCTGGGAACCCGATTCTAGTGGAGTGCCAGAGGTAACCTAAAAAGCCCCCAGACACGCGCTCAGCAAAAATCCACCTCCCATGATTAGCACTTAAATACTACCCTCAGTGGCGGCCTTAGGGGGGGGGGGGGGGGCGAACAGGGCAATCGCCCGGGGCCTCGTGCTTGCAGGGGCCTCGCGCAACGACCCAAGCAAAAAAAATGATGTAGTAAATATAGATTATAAAAAAAAAAGAAAAGGTACTTTTTTATTTATTCAAAACATACTCGTACCTAATTGAACTCTTGCCACCTTAGAATTATTTTGTTTGCAATGAGTTCAATGTCTTTACTTACCGTACAACAACCAGACCTACCTATTTTCGCATCTCCTTATTTTCAAGAAAGAGAAAGGGCCTCGCAGTATGTCCCGGGGTTTCGGGGTACGGAGTCGGATTATGGCCTTATACGCCCCCGTATGGGCGGCCAGATTGACGGCCAACAACGTGGCTTTTGTGTTTTTTTTAATTCCGCAGCCCAAGGCTTCGGCCGCTCTCACGTCCGTTGCCAGGCGTCTCTGGTTCGCACGCAGAAAGTGTTTCCAATGGCGCCCAGTGGACTTTGACCACCTGCCTGGCCTCTTCGGGGTTTGGTCGGGATGAGAACCCCGCGTCGTTGGGGTAGGGTTTTATTCCGCGTCGGTGAGTGAACCTGGTTGCGTGGGGCTGAGGCCTGCTGCACGCGACCCTTCTAGCCTGCTTCTGTAGGGACGGCGGGTGACTATCCCGCCGTCCTCAGGTCCCGATCATGGAGGTCGATGATCTTGAGCGTAGATGAGTTTGCGGCGCTTGTCTCCATGAGATCCTGGCGAAGTTGGGACCGTTGGTCCACGATTTCTGGAAACAACAACGTGGCTGTTTGTGGCGGCATAGTGACCGGATCCATCGTGAGGTCACGTTCCAGTGTCAACACTGCGAGGGGTCCAGCGAGGGCACCGCACTCCACACGCTTGGAGAGCGCTCAGAGTGGGCGAGTCAGGGCTGGTACCTTGTCGTGGGTGTAGGCGTGAATACCCTCTCAGTGGAAACCATGCTTTGTGGTCTCCAGCGGGAGTAGGTGGAATGTGGCCGTGTCCTTCATCGAGCACGTCATGCTTGCAAAGGAGGCGGTCGAGTGGGAGAGGGAGCGTACCCTTCTAATGAGTTTCGAACTCGCAGGCCAGGGCGCCGCAGACTCATCTACGATCAGCTAAAGTGCTAAAGCCCTGCAGAACGAATATATACTCACCAACGCTGGATAAAACCCGACCTCAATGATGCGGGATAAAACACCATCCAACCCCAACCGAGGCCACATAGTTGGCCAAAGTCCGCCGGCGCCACATGGAATACTGCCGAGTGCGTACCTGGGGCGCCCAGCAATGGACGTAGGGGCGGCGGAGGCATTGGTATAAAAAAGGGGCCTCGCAACGACCTGCCGCCCAGAGCCTCGCAATGGGTAAGGCCGCCGCTGAGTCTACCCTTAAATATTTGTGTATTGGATAGAATCAGGCGTTACCTGGCGAAAATCCATGACAAAGTAATGGTAAGTAAGATATATTTTTGTATTTCAAAGCAATGAGTTTGCTTAAACTATTCTTAAAATATTAAGAAAGAAATTATAAATAGATCACAAAAACTGATGACCCGCCGATGACATCAGTTTTTGTGATCTATTTATAATTTCTTTCTTAATATGGTAAGTAAGATGTTCAAACTTTGTTCAATGTCAACTGTTCAAAGTTTGAACATCTCACTTACCATTACTTTAAAAATATGTATGTTTCGGAGTTTGGATTGTTACTAAGTATACCTAGAAATATATAAGTATGTTTATCAGTCATCTAGATCCCATAACACAAGATTATTATTAACTTAAATTGAGATAGATGAAGTTGTGTGAGAATGTCCTAAAATATTTATTGAGCGGAGCGAAGCGTAGCGTATCTTAGACGACAAATGTAAATCGTTTGTGTGCCAACTCCTCCGAAACGGCTCGACCGATTTTGACCAAATTTGGCATGCTGGTCGACATCATACCCGGGAGTGCATATCTCTCATCGAAATCATGAAAATAGAGCGTAAAAAAAATTAAGAAAATTTGCAACAACTCAACATTTGCAATTAGTAGCATGCATTGCATACCTAGTTTATTATTAGATAGGTAGGTTTGTTTTTACAAGTGTGTCTGTGGGCGTTAGAAACATAAAAAAAACCGGCCAAGTGCGTGTCGGGCCACGCATAATATAGGGTTCCGTAGTAACCCATTATAGGCTCTAACTCCTAAACTAACAAATTCATCTAGTCCGTGAAAGTTTTTCTTCAACGTTTATTATATGGACAACCTATTCTTCGAGCTAGCCGTTTAGAGAGGCTCTCGTTAGACAGTTGGATTAAGGGCCTGATGCAGAAGGTAGTGTTACTCGATACGGCACGCATCGTGAGAAAAAAATCCTCTCTCTGGAGCCCTAACCACAGGTAGCTTGAACCTTGTACCCGATGCCGGCGGGTCACTATTTTTTACATTATTAAATAAATTTGTGTTTATTTATAAGTTTATTTAAAAATATAGTAAATATGTATAAAGTTTATTAAAGGGAAATTCGTTTCATATTCAACTTGTGTAAGTATGATCACGTCTCACAATTCCGCAAGGAACTCAAGTGGCTCCCAATCCGCCTTCACAGAAATACTCGGATATTATGTCTGCTATACAGGGTTATTTTAAAAGCAAGTAAGACTTTCCTTGGGCGAAATCCTGACATACTACTTTTTACATACGCTTTTTAGGAAACGTTATAGTTTTACCAAAAAAGCCATTTAATGTTTTGGATGGAACCTTAAGTAGTTCTTAACTCTATGTTACAAGCACAGCACAAACATTCATTCAAGCAGTCGCGGACCCCCCACCATAGCTATACAACTAAGAGACGACGCAGTAACCATTCCGTTACATTGTCGTTGCACTTCGCCAACACACGCACTATTTCTGAATACTCAACGTTGGAAAATCGAAACGCCATGTTACCAAAATGTTTCGAGCAACCGTACGATATTTAAATCACAAGGAACACAGCGCGGGCGCACGGACAAATGTTACACTGCACCGCAAAGAGTGATTATATATCACTACGTTTAAGAGACGGGACTCTGAACAAAAAATCGGTCATATGAAGTTTGATCGAACAGCTAATACCAACCTAACCTCGAAAATTAAAAATGGCAGGTCGTCAATGCAGCCAACATAGGAGAAAAATAACTAGGGATGTGCTTCATTCCATAATCTCATAGGTACTATTATCGATAAAATTTTATTTAGAGGTAAAAGAAAATTAAACAAAATATTTTTAATTAATAACACTTCTCTTTTATTACCATATAGTCTAAAAGTAGACTACCTACATAACTTTTAAAGTACCTGTTGGGGCCTGGGTTCTTGATAATTGATTGAGACTCCCCAACGGTTGAAAATCTTATATTAAAATAATTTAAGGTAGGTACAAAAGGTTGTGAGAACTTGTGTGTCTTGGTAGATGCTCGTAGGCTAGATGTCCGGCCTGCGGTCGTCGTGTGACGTATGGACCGGTTCGGAAGCCTGCGGGCTCCGCCCCAAGGTGAGACCAGTATTTGTTGCTTCAACAGTACCCATTGTAATAACTGTTAGTAATTTCCACGAGTTGCTGTTCCTATCGTTAGTCTTGCTGCGAGATATAGATCCCTGTCTAGGTGAACGCCTTCTCCATATTCAGCTATGACTCCGTAAGCGCCAGCTTCCATAATTTTTTTTCTAGCAATTTTGAAACTGAAATGAAAATAATACATTTAGTTATATAGGTCATTATATGACGTCTATAAACGCCAGCACTCTTTTACTAGGTAACTACAAACCTTTTTTAATGGGGGCGAATGTACATTAGCCTGGTGTCAGCCAGATATGGACCCGTGTCTGGGTAAAGGCCTCCGTCATCTTCACCAGTAACTGCGAGCGCCAGCTTCCATCCATTTATTGCCAGGAAATTTGATTATGAAATGAAAATAATACATTTAGTCATATAGGTCATTACATGACGCCTACAAACGCCAGCACTCTTTTACTAGGTAACTACAAACCTTTTTTTAATGTGGGCGAATGAACATTAGCCTGGTGTCAGCCAGATATGGACCCCTGTCTGGGTAAAGGCCTCCGTCATCTTCACCAGTAACTGCGAGCGCCAGCTTCCATCCATTTATTGCCAGGAAATTTGATTATGAAATGAAAATAGTACATTTAGTCATATAGGTCTTTACATGACGCCTACAAACGCCAGCACTCTTTTACTGGGTAACTACAAACCTTTTTTTAATGTGGGCGAATGAACATTAGCCTGGTGTCAGCCAGATATGGACCCCTGTCTGGATAAAGGCCTCCGTCATCTTCACCAGTAACTGCGAGCACCAGCTTCCATACATTTATTGCCAGGAAATTTGATTATGAAATGAAAATAATACATTTAGTCATATAGGTCATTACATGACGCCTATAAACGCCAGCACTCTTTTACTAGGTAACTACAAACCTCTTTTAAATGTGGGCGAATGTACATAGTGCCTGGTGGCAGCCAGATATGGACCCCTGTCTAGGCTAGCCGTGAATCAGTGGTAAGCGCCAGTTTCCATCCAGTTTGCCAGCAATTGGGATTAGGAATTAACAGAAAATACATAACAATTATAGTAATGCAAATAATAGTTTTATTTCGCAATTGCTTGTAGCTGCGCTTTCTTTGTATAGGTAATCAGCTGTTTCTTCAGCCTCTGCAAAAGAATTATTTAGTGTATGACATTCATTTCTTATAAGTAAATTACTTATGCGACGGAACAGCAACTCTGCTATTGTAAGTCTATGGTCATCACAGATCCATGTTATGTCACATTCAACCATCATTATAATAATAAAATAACTGCTAATATTTTTTTTTTATTTCGCGCTCTAAAATCTTCGTACATAAATCGACAGATTTGCAAAGCTTAAGAGTTGGGTACGTTAGAGAAGTCTTGTCACTCCACCATTCTCGTAAAGCTATATAGTTGTATATAGAATGTTGTTCCGGATCTGTAACTTTCAAAGATCTACAGTATTCTTGGCACTTCTGCTTTTTCAAAATAACCATTGCCAAATAACCACTTACATATACTGTTGGTTGCTTATCAAACGTTTTAAACAATTCTTCTAAATGCTGGCCCTCTAGTTCTGGTTCCTCCTCATCCTCGAGGTGTAACATAGGAAAATCTTCATTTGAGAGAGAGATTGAATTATCTTCTTCAGACTTTTCTCCCTTTCCGCTGGCTTTTTGAAACACTATATCATGAAAGTCAAATAGTATTTCGTTATTGTCACTCTCACAATTTGATCCTCGTTACTAATTACTTACCGGGCTTCATTCAATGGAAATCGGGCCATAAATAGTCCTTTGTGCTTCTCCACTCGACTTCCTGAAATACCACATATTTCGCACTTCATTTTCTTATAAAACACTGAAAAGATAATAAAAGTATCTAATTGTGTCTAAAATTACATAAATTTCGATAAAATGCTATAAAGTAAGAAAAATAAACAGTGATCATCAAACCAACCAGACCAAGAGTTTATGATGAGCCGCCATTTATTTTGAAATGTGAAATTAGTTGGATTGTACCTCTCGTGTTGGCTGCATTGACGGCCTGCCATTTGTAAATTTCGTTCGAGGTTAGGTTGGTAATGATTATTCGATCAAAGTCCCATACGACCGATTTTTTGTATAGGAGTTTCGCCAGACTGCTGCACCGTAGCGGCTCGTGAGCGACTGAGGTGCCGCATGCATGTCGCTGTCGTGTCGGTTGGACTCGGGCGGTGTGCATGGTGACCGGTTGGTGTGAGCGGCCGATGCATCCGATCGAGTGATCGGTCGCCCGCAGCGAATATTCATTTTTGCTTCCGCTGTGCCTTTATTTTCCGGGTAGTATCATATCAATATCCTAGTAGTATTGTGTATACACAGCCTCTATAAATTTTTTGTATGGAAGAAATAATTTCAAAATTTTGAAATCTCTTAATACAGAACTTGTCTTGCTACATATGACCTACAGAAAAGGTACCTAAACGGTCTTAGGATGTTATACAGGGCTATTTTAAAAGTACCTATGTGTAGGATCCTTGCTATCCGTCCTTTCTACGAGAGCGTTTCTCCTACTTGAACGCACCTGATGTCTCGTGTAGGTCTCATCTCCAATACCGCCTCACCTGCCTATATACTCGTAATTACAGTGTTTTACTAACATAGTTCATAAGCACTTTTGTTACTAACATTTTATGGGCAATGCCTGAAATATTTTTTTTTATTTTATTTATTTATGATCTATAATAATTAGGTTATATGTATATCCTTATATTTATGTGTATGTATTCGGTATAATTTGTATGTATTTATTTGTTTTATAATAATGTATTGTGTATCGTATGCATCTATGTATTTCAACCGATCTACGCACACATTAACTTTATTAAGTAAGTAAGTAAATACTCTTTATTGTACACAATAGAGAAACAAATGGTTTATGACAAGTCTTAAAAAATATAATGTACAACAGGCTATTTATTTTTCATTGCTATTTATTCTACCTAGCATTTCCATCCCCTGGCCCACTGGAAGAGATACGTTTGAAATAAGCGGTGCCCTTGTACTAATGATATTTCTCTATTGTTTTCTTCTCACTCTTATACCGTTGTGTGTAAGGTCAATGGGGCAAAGACCGTCTGTCGGGAAAGACCGTCTAATGAGAATTACGACGAATTCCGATTAGATACATAGATGCCGGTACTAGATTCAGAAAGGTAATAGGGTTCTGGTTTTAAAAATAATATACAGGTGGAGCTGTTATATATAATGTGAGTAAAAATTACATTTCAAATTTAGTCGGGTTTTTAACTCGGAGTGCAAGTGTCATCACGCTGCGAAAAAATAGTTTTAAGTGGTTTTCCTTAAGTTAACATCGAATTTGTGTAGGTAAGTGTTTATTTAATTACTTTAACTAAATATCGTTTTTGAATTGAATTTCCAAATGTTTACGCGAAATTATAACACTTGATAAAAATCTAATCTCAAAATATCGTCGAAGACCGTCTAAACCTTAGAGGCAAAGTTCGGCATTGCCGATCTTCACCGATTCCAGAAGTCGTAAACCTTTTTACGAAACAGCTTTTTATGAAACAGCTCAAAACTTCTGAGATGTACTTATCTCTGAACGTTTTGAGCTGTTTCATGTTTGATTTTCTCTACTGTTCCACCATAATATTATTGGCAAGCCCTAGTCTATATCTATATCCATACTTCTATACTAATATTAAAAAGAGGAAAAATTTGTTTGATTGTTTGAATTTAATAGGCTTTATGTCCCACGGGAACGTGTTCCTACGAGAATGAAGGAAAAATCTATACCACGGGTGTGGAGCCGCGGTGAACAGCTGGTAGATCAGTGGTAGATAATTTTTATATATAAATATGCACTGTTTTTTCAGGTAGTAAAGCATAATGAGTACCTAAGATATAAACCATGGTAATAAACCAGGTATACTAGAAAATCGAATAGAGCTGCGTATTCGAAAGAGCAATTAATGGAAGCCGTGCGTGAGGTCGAGTCTGGCTACTTGACCGGTAATAGAGCTGCGAAAACCTATGGCATCCCGCGAATTACCATAATGGACTACGTGAAAAATAAGAGAAGGCGATCAACGACACTTGGGTGAAGCACTGCGATACCCCTTAATTCTATTAAACGTTAATTAGAATCATGTTTAATTTTCGAATATTTAGTAAGTCAAAAGTTATTTTTTAAATATAATAAAAAATGTTTAATTTTTTTACTCAAATGTTTTGTTCAAAGTACCTAATACTTTTAAGTGATTAAAGTGTTTTTTACCCCTGAATATAACTTACCCGAAGGACGTTTCTTTTAGAAAAAAATGTAGATTAAAGCCTCCAATCAAAAATTGGACGGCACACATATAGAGTTGTATTGTACATACGCACACTCGCGCAATATTAATATTCGAATAATTGAACGGAAACGCGTGATACTTCCACTAGACGGTCTTGTCTTGACTAGTCCGCCGTGGCGGCAAAGTCCGTCTATTTTTGCCATGTTTTTTTCAATGCCTTTATCTTACAAACTAATAACGCTATAGTTAATTTGATAATTTTGTTTAACAGCCAATTACCCATTTAATCAACTAATACAGCACAACAGGCGAAAAATATTATATAAGTTGCAAAAATTGGTCACCAAAGTACATTTCAAATAAAGTATGACGGTCCTTGCCCCATTGACCTTACATTAATAAATAAATAAAAAAAATTGCTTTAAAGTTGAATATCTCGCAAACGGACCCGTATATCAAAGAATCAGTTTAGCAACCTCTCATTTTTTTAAATGACCTATCTAATGATACCCCACACGATGGGGTAGACGCGAGAAAAAACATGTCATCCCCACTTTACTTGTAGGGAAGGTACCCCAAATAAATAGTATAAGTTTCTAGCACTAACCGTTTAGGAAGAAACCCGATACGAATGGACGGACGGACATGACGAAACTATAAGGGTTCCGAGACCTTTAATACGGAACCCTAAAAAAAGCTAGTGTGATAATAAATAATATATTAGAAACAGTAGATTCGACAAGTAAAGAATTCTTAGTTAATTTCAACAAAAAAATCAAAGTTTTTTCGCAGACTTTTTTTAAACATTGATGTTACAAGTTTTTGTTAGTAGGCGATACTGTTGTAAAATATTTCAGTTTTAAAAATCCATAGAAGACATACTACAGTGGCTTGTAGAGGTCAGACGGCAGTCACTTCAGTTGTTCAGCCGCATTGCAGTTATACTGGAAAGCCTGGATTGGGAAAGGCACAGTGGATGATGATTATGCAGGAAAGATTTATTTAATGATTATAGAACAAAACAAAACAGCACAGAATAGAATAGAATAGAATATTATTTATATCAAATAATCAGTTTCGTTTATTCAGTTTAGGCACATAAAGAGCACATATGAATGTCAAAATTTTACAATTTTATGTCAAGCAATATTATAATAATACTAAATTAAGTACATAAATAACCATTTGAAAATGATTCTTTCGCTGGTTCGGTAAGTTGGTTCTCCTGAGAAGATACCAGCAAGAAACTAAGATAAGATAAGATAAGATAAGTACTCTTTATTGTACATCGTACACAAGCAATAAATAGTAACATATAACATATATGCCTTAAAACTAATGTACAGAGGGCGGCCTTATCGCTAATAAGCGATAAGGCCGCCCTCTGTACATTTTCATTCTCTTCCAGGCAACCTTTGGATGGAGAGAGATATATACGATATAATGTGGGTAGTGTACAATATATAAATAACTTAGTAATAGATAAAACAAAGGTGGGGAGAAAAAAAAACAAAGATGAGAGAAAGAATGGTTTGCGAAAAATCCGATGATTAAAATAATTACATAGTAACCTACTTACCTATAATTCTTAAATACAAAAAATGAATACAATATATAAATAAGTACAGTTTTAATGATAGTTCTAGCTACAGATCGAAAGATAATATTCTTTAGTCAAAAGTTTGAACGATCCAAGTGTCTGTGCACGCCTTACATGTAACGGAAGAGCGTTCCAGAGGCGGACTGCTTGGACAGTAAAAGATTTGTCAGCGAAACGCGTGGAGTGCATAGGCATCTCCAGTATTAAATTTTCCGACGACCTCAAAGACCTCGAATGTGTGTCATGAAGGAATTTAAATCGTTCTTTAAGATATTGGGGAGTAGACGGATTGAACAGTACACTGTATAATAGAGAAAGGATATGAGTATTCCGTCGAAGACGAATTGGGAGCCACTTGAGCTTTTCACGGAAATCAGATACATGATCATATTTGCGTAAGCCAAATATGAATCTAATACAAACATTTTGGAGACGCTCAAGCTTATCTAGTTGCTCCTCGGTGAGATCAAGATAGCTGACGTCTGCGTAATCAAGTAACGGAAGCATTAGAGATTGTGCCAGCGCAATTTTGGTGGAAATCGGTAGCAACATTCTAAGCCTGCGAAGTGACCCCGCAGATGCAAATACTTTCCGCCCAACTTCTTGTAGCTGATGATCCCAAGAAAAAGCATTGTCCATGTATATGCCCAGGTTCTTCACAGTGTCACTAATTTTGATAGGGGTACCATTGAAATTAACTTGGGGCAGCTGTGAACTGTCCAGGCGAGATATGAACCAGGGGCTGCCAACTATGATAGCCTGAGTCTTCAACGGATTCACCTGAAGTCCATAACTGATACTCCAATCACAGATACGCGCCAGGTCCAAATTAATTGTACTAATCGCAGTAGGCAGCTGATCCGGTGGCGTTTGTATATAAATCTGAAGATCATCTGCATAAAGGTGGTAGGACGAAACTAAATGTTTTGATATAGAATTAATAAAAATAGCGAAGAGGAGTGGGGATAGAACGCCACCCTGCGGCACCGTAACATCGCACCAAGAAGAGAAAGATTCCTCTATACGTGTACGTTGCCGGCGGCCAGACAGGTAACTTTGAAACCAGTCAATCACCGTTGGAGATATGTTAACAGAGCGTAGTATACCCAGCAAGATTTGAGAATCAACGGTATTGAAGGCGTTACTGAAATCTAACAGACACAACACCGTGAGATTTCCCGCCTCCATACCGAATCTGATATCATGCGTAACATTCGCTAGGGCTGTAACGGTGCTATGCCCAGGACGGAAACCAGACTGAAAAGGATTGAAAAGAGAGTTTTTATTAAGGAAGGCGGTAAGCTGGGTGTGGATAAGACGTTCAAGAACTTTAGAAAGGAAAGGTAAGATAGATATAGGACGGAAATGGGAATTAGATGACGGATTGCGTATCTTAGGCACAGGAATAATTTGTGCCTCTTTCCAAGCAGATGGAAAGAGACAACTAGATAGAGAAAAGTTTAGGATGTGAGTGATGATGGGAAGGATCTGGTTGAGGATAGGTAGGATCATGTTACGACTGATGCTGTCATTCCCAATTGCATTCGAACTCAGGTAGATTATGCATTTTCTTTTTTAATTGAGCGGAGCGAAGCGAAGCTCTATCTTAGACGACAAGTGTAAATCGTTTGTGTGCCAACTCCTCTGAAACGGCTCGCCCGTTTTTACCAAATTTGGCATGCTGGTCGACATCATACCCGGGAGTGCATATCTCTGAAATCATGAAAATAGAGCGTAAAAAAAAATTAAGAAAATTTGCTCCGCTCAACATTTGCAATTAGTAGCATGCATTGTATACCTAGTATAGTTTTGTTTACATTGTGTTACAATTTATTTTGTACGAGTGGCTAACAGCAGAATATTAGGGTGACCATGCATTTTTATCATTAAGATATTCATCTACATTATAAGTTATAGCCATATGACATAACGCTATGAAAGTAGCTAAAATAAACTAATCGTACCGTTTTTTCATCAGTCAGTGACCTTATCTTTCTAACCGGCGCATAGGCAGCCGAGATTGGTCTTCCCGCCTAGGCTGTGATATGAGAACCCCATTGCAGTTTACTAACTAGAGTTATCTCAAGAAAAACTGTGGTATTGACTATTTGAACTAATTCATTATTCATAGTAATATTAGTATCCACGTGTCTAACATTGGGCATAGTAAATTTTATACATTTTGTTTTCTTTGCATTGAGCAGCAAGTGTATTGATAAACTACTGTATAAATTAAAACATGGTAAAAATCTTGATAAGTTTGATAATCTTAGCGACAGCTATTTTGTGTTTATTTCTGGTAAAAGTATCTAATGAATAAAGCTTATTATTCAATTAAAGATTATATTGATGACAGAGATGCCTGGAAATAATATAGGTAATATTCTTCACATGCTGCCTATAATTGAGCGAAGTGAGCGAAGCTCAATCTTAGGCAACTCATGTATTTCATTTGTCCGCATACTCGTCCTAAACGCCTGAACCGATTTCCTTCAAACTTACCACAGTGATAACGTGTGGCGTGAGGGTGATCTAGAACAAAAAAAAAATTGAAAATCGGACATACCATCGAAGAATAATCACTAAAAAACCAAAATCAAAAATATAAATCGTTGTCGTTCGAAAATTTAACACTTCGCTCAGTTTTTTGCAACAGCACCTTGCATTGCATACCTAGTATATATATAATTACACACACACACACACATATATATATATATATATATATATATGTATTTATATATAATTGTAATATACATAATTATAGACTAAAAATATTTACATTACAAAATATCGTTTAAAAAATCCTCCGCGTCATTGCTGACTGGGAAGGTTCCTAGAATGCTGGCTGTGTTGCCACGTTGGATGGCGATACTTATTCTTCGGGCCAGAAAATAGCCAGCCTTCTGGTCCTGAGAAGCATCGATTAGGCGTATATATATATATATATGTGTGTGTGTAATAATTAATAATATTAGTTCTATGTAAACTAACATAACATGTTGTCCCCGCTGAGTTTCTCTTGCCCTTCTTGTCGGGTGTGAGGTAATCTAATGGACGGATTTCGTGACATTCAAAAAGTGTGTATTAACTGCTCCTATTTTGAATAAAAATATTTGGATTTGATTGTTATTTTTTTGATTTGATGGTATAGTTCACGCCAAGCATATAACGCTAAACAATTATTATTTAGGTACATTTAAGTTTGATTCGAGTTAGGTAGCTTTTGATGCGCATTTAAATGTATCCTTTTATTTTTATGGTCTATTAGTTGCTACCCAGTGCCATATTTTCCCACTTCCCACGGGAACACATACCTTGTACGTTTAATATAGATTTGCTTTTATACACCGGAATTTCAGAATTTCAGAATGTTGTAACATCATACTGTTATCAATAGGAGGTTAAGAAAAAGGAAAATTTGATCCCTTTGAAAGCGTTCGTTGCTTGCGCTGAGCACAATTGTGAATTCTCCATAATTCCATTAGCATTTTGTTCATGTTATCATCACATGGCTTTTGTTAATGGAACTATAGGACTATTTTGTTATTAGTTCCATGAGACAAAACTCTGGCAAACATGGAACTAATGAAAAAAATAATTTCACTAGTTACATTCTCACCATGTCTCTGAAACCGCCGATTATTACGGGACTTTCATACGAAGATAGCTGATGTTATAATTGCTATTTTGGGAATTAGGAAAGCATTGCCGTGAAACCTTAGAAAAAAAACCAATTTAATTTTAAAATATTAAGGATAGAAATTATAAACGGATCACAAATACTGATGTCATCGGCAGGACTCGAACCCACAGCCTTTCTCTTACAGACTTCTGATTGGTCATCGTAGCTCAGTGGTCAGAGCATTCCACCCGTAAGGGAAAGGCCGTGGGTTCGAGTTCTGCGAATGACATCAGTTTTGTGATCTATTTATAATTTCTATCTTAATATTGGAAGACTAGATCAACTTAATTTGTTTAATTTAACTTTTAAGTACCAAGTCTACAATAATATGGTTTGAATCCTACCCACTATTAAACTTTGTGTAAAAAGCACGATGTTCTTTGTTATATGTAGTGTACTTAATTAGAAATAGTAATAAGATGTTAGTGTAATTTATCTCATACCTACGAGCTGTCCTTGCGAACTGTGTACCTCCCTTTTAAACATACCCTGAACTTCTACGAAAATTTCAGGACTGAAATTAGCCAAATCGGCCCAGCCATTCCAGAGTTTTAGTGAGACAAACGAACGGCGATTCATTTTCATTTATATAGACTAGCGGACGCCAGCGGTTTCGCCAAATCAAATTATATATGTATATTTATATATATATATATACCGTGATGGCTGACCACCATAATTAGAAACACTACGAACGGTCCTTGACATTACGAGTATGTAAGATACTCGTACTTCAGCGCAATCGTTTTTATTTTGAAATTAAACAATAAATAGGACAACAATATGTTCAACGATTTATCATTTATTACAAAAAGAATATAAATCCCATTACACAAGTGCAGTTTCAATATTACATTACGGACAAACATTTAAATCAGTTTTAAGGTGTGAACAATAATGATCAACTAATTAGAAACCAAAACAAAAAAGTATAAAAAACAATATATTTTTAAGTATTACTAATTAGTACTGTTATTTACGAAATAGCTACTATCCACAGCCTACCAATAGTTATAATTAATATTTAGTGGCGTAACCCTTATTTTCAATAACAGCACTGCAACGACGTGGCATTGATGGACGTGGAATCAATTTCATACATTTTTTAAGGGGATTGAATTCCATGCTTCAACAAATGCTTCATATAGTTCGTTTTGACTGGTGTTACGTTTGTTTGAGACTGTCTTTTTAACAATATACCAGAGATTTTCTAACGGGTTTAAATCCGGACTATTTGCTGGCCAGTCTAAAACGGATTATTATACGCTGTTCGCTAAGGAAACATTTGACGCTATTTGCCGTGTGTCATTGTCATGCTGAAAGATCCAGGTTACAGGCAAATGATCGTCCGAGTAGGGAATCATTGCATGTGTGCTCCAAGATATTGTTGTATTGATCCATTGTACCTTCAATCTTCCGAACGGGTCCAACTCCACATAAGGAAAAACACCCCCAAACTTTAATGTTACCGCCACCGTGCTTGACTAAACTCCTTGTGTATTTATAATTAAAAGCATTGTTTACAGGACGTCTAACATAGCGCTTTCCAATTTTACCATATATATTTTTGTTTCATCTGAAAATAACACTTTTTCCATTCTCGTACCGTCCAATTAACATATTTTTAGCGAATAATAATTGCTTCTCTCGGTGTTGCTTGATAAGAAGCGCGATCTTCGGCGTATTAGTCTTGACGAGATGTTTCTCGGGTCATCAGGCGAAAATACTTCATTTTTAATCTGGTTGGAGCCTTTACTTGTCTCTTTTTAGCAACACGAACGATTAGCGTATCTTCTCTGGGAGAGGTGTTTCCTGGCCGAGCCTTTCTAAGAACATTTCCAACAGTTCCATGTGTTTTATAATGATCAATGCATTAAAAACTTTCTTAACAGAACAATTTAAATGCTCAGCTATTCTTCTGTACGCTCACTTATGATCTGTATGGAAATTAACAATTATTTGCCTAGTTGACGCATCACAACTTTTATTTTTACCCATTTTGAACAAAATAAAATTCAGATTAAATTTTGAATTGCCGCCAAAATATTAGAAAAAACGAAGAAAGAAATGTTATTCTCCAATTTCAAAAAAGAACGAGCTATGGATGCTTTTTTAAATGTTTCTAATTAGGCGTCCAAGTGGCCAGTAACAGAAAATAAACTCCTACATGTGTTTATAATGAAAAGTAATAGTACGTGGGCCGTAGAACATTGAAAAATATTGATTAACAGCAATTTATAATGATGTACTTAATAAAGTTCCCATCGATCCGACTTGTGCTTAAAAAATTATAAGTACCTATACGATACCATACCATACAGTACCATATAATAAACACTCCCTCCAAGTTTTAGGTTTCTACGATCAGCGGTTTAGGCTCATTAGAATTAGAATTAGAATAATCTTTATTGTTCACCAATAAGAAATTACAGAAAAAAATAAATATATATCCGATGTACCAAGGGCGGCCTTATCGCTAAAAAGCAATGTCTTACAGGCAACCTTAGGATGGACATGTATTTAAATAGAAAAATTTTAAGGTGGGTAAATATTATTGGTGTCGAAATATAGAAACAAATACAAAGTAACAGATAAACATGAACCGGATAATAGAAAGTAATTCTTAGTTAATGAAACATTAACGATATAAGTAGGTATAATATTATGATACGTTATAATATTTATGGTATAACGTATTGTAAATATACATTTAACATGCAGGTACGTTGTATAAGCTATACAGAAATAAATAAGAACTAAGTGGAAAAGATGAATTTAACGCAAAAAAAACCGGTATGGGAATACAAGTCACACCAGTTAAGGATCCAGGTAGTGTTCCTTAACCAGTCTCTTAAAAACAGCTAGGGATTGTGCCCTTCTAATTGCAACCGGCAATGCATTCCACACATCCAAATATCTACTGTAGATATATATATATATACAGAAATTAACCTTTCCTGGAAACAGGTAAGATTTTTCTAAAATTGGGGACACTATCACTTGCATGTGGTGCACCTGTCGAACCGCGGACGAGGATCTGGGGAAACATAACTATGTGTTGGTCAAAATTTTATTTACATAAACAAAAATAATCCTTTAAGGACGCCCACGCCACCGCGACGCCCGCGCCACCGCCAAGGGCATTGTACATACGTACCACGTGCTCATTGTCTAGTTGTAGCTACGTCAAGCCGTAGCGTTGGGACACGTTTGTTTTGATTTGAAATAACATTTTAAATTTTTTGATGAACTTTTTTTTTCTTGTCTGGCGGTCGCCACATATCGAAAGGGGTTTTGGTCGACCAGCTGATGGTGCTGGCTTCGGGTTGATATAACCCTTACGTAACACCCGGTATATACAAAAACTTCCCTTGACAACTGCGACTATAGTGATAACCGCATCAAAATCCGTTGCGTAGTATTAAAGTTCTAACCATACCTACATAGGGAACCGGCGACTTTGTTTTATACTATGTTATGATTATGATGATATGCTATTATATATATATTCTGGAGTGCCTAGTAACGGCAATAATTTATTAATATACAAGGAACAGAACTAACCAATTACGAAAAACTTAAAACAAACAGACTAGGTCACACTATAAGTTTTGCGTAACTTAAAAAAACATGTTAAAACCAAAATATTATGTTTATTGCTTTTCAAAATACTCTCCTTTACATTTTAAACATTTTTTCATGCGATCGAACTATTTTTTAAAACAGGAGGACCAGATATCTGAAGGCATGTTTTCTACGTGCTGATTGAACGCTGTCACTACCTCTTCGGAGTTGGTAAAAGTGAAACCTCTCATCAAATCTTTGATTTTGGGGAAAATACAGAAATCACAGGGTACTAGGTCGGGGCTATGCGCAGGATGGGTGACGAGTTGTACTTTTTCGGAAGCTAAAAAGACTTGGTTTTGTTGGCCTCTCTCAAATTCAGCAAACCAACGCCTCACGGTGCTCTAACAAGGTGCTTCTCTCCCAAAAGCATTTTGAAGACGAGCGGCACAGTCTTGGGGAGAGAGAGAACTTTTAAAATCATAAAAAATCATCGCTCTAAAATCTTTTCGACTTAATTCCATTTTCGTTGCATAGGTACGTAGAACTTTGATGTGTGATAAAAAACAATTGACAAATTATTTCCCGCCATTTTTTTTTTTTATTACTAAGAAGATTGCAACGTTTAAAAAAATATAACATTCGAAATTCAAATAGTTCCGATTAGCTAGAAGTGCAAAGCTTTTAGTGTGCCCCATGTACTATATAAAACTAAAAATTTCAACAAAAAATAACGTGAACGAGGGAGTCTTACCTTAGGAAACCTTAATATCTGTTTGCCTGTAACTGAAAAATTGTAATTTATGGAGATAAATAAATACTTACTTACTTACTTAAAAAATACTTACTTAGGTAGAGTGCCCATAACACAGGCAGCATTCCAGGTAGATCTTAATCCCATAATACAATATTATATCAGGTTACTTTATGCTAGATAGTGCTGTGTAAATAATTGACATATTTGCCTATACTCGATGCTTCTCAGGACCAGAAGGCTGGCTATTTTCTAGCCCAAAGAATAAGTATTGCCATCCAACGTGGCAACACAGCCCGCATTCTGGGAACCTTCCCAGTCGGCAATGACGCGGAGGATTTTTTGTACCTAAATATTTTTAATACATAAGTACGCAGGTATATTGTAATTCTTATTGTAAATAAATGTACCTTTATACTTACATATCTCTCACTTTATAACCTGCCTTTCTTGTCTTCTACTTGCAGTGTAAACTCTACTGCCAATACACGTGCCCATGGGACAGGGGATCTTTAGATTGGAAAGAGAACTACCTACCTACTAACAAATAATTACTTACCTGACAATCAAACAACGTGACAAGTACATACATGCCGTGCGTAAGGAAGCAATTTTGAGTTTAATTACGTTACATGACTCGCCTGTGTCCTCGAAGGGGTAGGCAGACGCATTTCGTCAGCCAATTTATTCGTTGATTGATTTCATACTTCTCCTCTATCATAAATATACCTAATAACATTAAAACATATTAGGCCACACATAGAATAGGGTTCCGTAGTCACCCATAATAACCTCTATAACTCCTGAATTAACAGAGTTATCGGATCCGTTATAGTGTTGCTTGAAAGTTCATTACATGGTCTACCATTTCATTTTTTTTTCAGATTTTTTGAGTCAGCCGTTTAAATTTTAGAATTAAGGAAAAATCTCAAGTACGTATTGATTTTACTGTAAAAAGTTGTCATATCTAATGGAAAACTCTACAAGTCCTAACCTAACACTTTCCCTCACCTGAGCGTACTTATACCGTTCTGTGTGAGTCCTAGCTTTAAGCCTTTTACAAACCTTACTTACAACATGGGTAAATGCGTGGTTGGGCTATTTAGTAACTCAGGGACTTGTTCGATCCGAGTGCATCTAGCAAATAGGTACGTAGTGGCCAAAGTCCGCCGGGCACCACTGGAAATGCCTTCAGTGTCACCAGAGACACCCGCAGCAATGGACATGGGAGCGGCCGCGGCCTCGCGAATCTAAAAAAAAAAATAGGTACATAGTAGAAAAATAGGTACATAGTAGTAGTAAATAGGAGCTGTCCCAAAGGTAAGAGCAGTATCCGACGCAGGGTCTAAAGGTCTGAGTATTGTAAAGAATACACCTCAGGTGAGGTGTGAATAATCGCTTTACCTTATTCAGTAATCCTAGTTTCCGTGTAAATTGTCCAATACAACTCTCGATGTAGTTTTTATTATAGAGCTCACGACGAACCGAAACGAACACGAACGAACGCTAAGAATGTCTAGATTGTTTTTTAACTACGAGTATTATTACTGCATCCGAAACAGAAGGTAGAGGTAGAAAGTAAAGAAATACCTAGTAGGAAGAATCAGCCGTAAAAGCATTCAGTAAAATAAATTATCTACTTAAAAGTAAAACAGTGTTTCTTATTCATGGTCTAAGAAAAAAATATTAGAACTAACCCTGAGATTAATTACTAGAAGTAGAAGTATCTTATAATAACTCACAAACTCCGTAACGATCACAAGCTATCCCTTATGCTAGTACTCTGTACAAGCGCCTTGGTGAATTTATTTATTAATCATTCATTCAGCTCAGTTTTGCTCTGAATTTTGCGGCAGGCGCTCGTGTTTGCATCGCAAATAACTACGGCAGGTTTCATAAAAACAATTCGAATATTAAGATTCCAAATATTATTGTTTGTGTTTATGTGAATTATTTAGTTACTTAAAGTAAGTATTTGTTGTATTGTGAACAATCTACAATTATTTTTTAAATCGGAATTTAAAGTTATAAATTTCGAAAAACTTCAAAGGAATCATAAATGGAGAAGTCTAACAAAAGGTAGGTAAGTTAATAGTTAATAAGTAATTAATTAATTAAGTTTGTTATTCTGTGATTGACTTTACGTTGTGTTATTTTCGTTGCGATATTAGGTAGGTATCGGGTAACGTGACAAGTTACCCGACGGCGCCGCGCCGCCGTTCCTTTTAGCAAGAGTAATCACGTAGACTTACCACAGGAGCTTTTTATGTCAACACGGTTTTATTTCCAAATAATGGGTAGTTTTAGGCCGTTTCCACAGGAGAAAATTGCAGGTTAATGTTTCGGAAACTTTCTTATTATCATTACATAACTAGCGGACGCTCGCGGCTTCCCCTGCTTGACAAATTTTAAACAAAAACCTTCCTCGAGAACCACTCTATCCATTGGTGAAAACCGCATTAAAATCCGTTTGGAAGTTTTAAAGATCTAAGCTGTACATATAGGGACGGGAGAGATTTTGTTTTATACTATGTAATGATAGGCAAACAAAAGGGTTCTATTAGCATCTCCGGGGCCCAAATCATCCTCACCTGCGCGCGATGTACCTGCTCACAAACGGACGAGGCTTTGGCAAAATATCCAAAGTGCCCGAAAGCGGCAATAGGTTACGTCAGAGAGTAACAAAGTGAATAGCGAACGCTTTCAACACCTTGCCATGGAGCATGGAGCTGTGTTAGATAAGCGCTCGTGTATCACGAAAATCCTCTCTACCCCCGTCGTATCGTCAGGGCTTACCTTTCGGAGAGGGCCATAGCTTACCCCAGCTGGTTCGGGCCGGCTCGGTGAGATGTCTGGTGCGGTGTTCCACAGGGGTCGGTACTGGGGCCGCTTCTGTGGAACATCGGCTACGACTGGGTGCTGCGGGGTGCGTTGCCTGAGGGTGTTGACGTAACGTGCTACACCGACTTCCCTCGTCCCGGCGTGAGGTGCAACGCATCAGGAGGCAGCACTCATGGTCACGGCGGGTGTTGCTCAAGTCGTGGGTCGGATACGGCGGCTGGGACTGAAGATGGTCCTGCACAAGTCCGAGGTTATTTGTTTTCACGTACCTCGCAACGGTCCACCTGAAGGTTTCCGCATAACTATAGGAGGCGTTAGCATCGACATCAAGCCCTCGATGAAGTACTTAGAGATCGTACTTGATAGCTAATGGAACTTCGGTCCACTCTTCCTAAGTTTGGTTTGGGGACCAAACTTAGGAAGAGTGACGGGGGCATTAGTCGCGCTTTCGCGACTGATGCCCCAACCTAAAGGGACCCCTCCAAGTCCCATCGAGGGGTCCTTGCGTCATTGTTTGAATGGCTCAAGGAGGCACTGAAGCGGGACCACATGCCTGCATCTCGAGAAATCGAGGCCCAGCGGTCCCAACTCCGCCAGGATCTCATGGATACATGTAGGGTGCGACTTGAGCAACCAAGGTGGAGAACCCCCACCATCGCGGCTGTGAGACCGATCATGGAAGACTGGCTGCAGAGGCAGTACGGTGACCTCACGTATCGTATGACGCAGATCATTACCAGGCATAGATGCTTCGGTAAGTATCTGTTTCGTATCCATCGTGAGGTCACCCCCACTTTTATAACCGTGTCTTTGTACCCCTTCGGGGATAAAGACACGCCATTGTATTATTGTAGGTATTACTTTCTTTACCTATTACTTTCTGGATGAGATATAAATAAAAGAAACTTTTAGTTAAGGTTTTGGGTAGGTACGTATTCTGTAGGTAATAAATTAAGGAGATCTTTATTATTAAATGAAACAGTTGTTTGTTTGTTTGTTTTACTTGTTTTCATGAAACTGTTTTAATTAAATATGTTATCGTGTTGTCTGATGTGTAGAGATAGAGTTGCAATTTGATAAGGGTTACAAAATAGTTAGGTATTTACCAATTTTCTATATTGTATGTAAGTAATACGTAAGTAAGTATACCTACCTACTCAGAAACGGCAATTGGAATTGAAATGAAATAATTTACTTATTTGTATAGGTCATTCAATGGCTCTTACAAACGTCAGAATGTACATAAAATAAAAATTATTATTGATTCTATATTTAAATGTAGGTACTGACCATGTACTGACAGATTCGCAATAGGGTTACCTACCCACCCCCTATTACGTAATAAACATTATACATAATAAATATTATATTAATAAATATTACTGGAAAATGTAGGCGTGTAATAAACTTCTAGTGATCTCCTCGGGGATAAAGGCGTGATTGAGTGATACGTGATTTGTATAGCATATTTATCGAGCTTGGTTACACATACTGTAGGTATAACGCTACCAATAAGAGCGAAACTGACATGAAAAACGTTGTAAAACGGGGAAAATTTATTCATTTTGAGAGCTTGTGTTGTGTGCTCTGCATAAACAGATAAATAAACAGCACTCACATCTTCTAAGCCTTTTTCAGCGTCCCAGTTTAGAAGCGACTGCGACCTCCACAATCTTAGTAAGATTAAGACAAGTTAATTCAGTAATTCAGTCAGTAATATTTTAAAGAGGAAAGATTTGATTGTATGTTTGAATCAAATAGGCTCCAGAACTACTGAACCGATTCCGGAAACTTTTTCACAGATTGTAGGTACCCATATAACAATATTATCCCCGAGTAGATAGATCTATTTTTATTCCAGTACTGCCATCCCGTGGGAATAATTGGGAACTATAAAACTATTCTTAAATATTTAGTAAGAAATTATAAATCACAAAAACCAGCCAAGTGCGAGCCGGACATGCGCACAAAAGGTTCGGCGTAATGGCAAAAAAATCACGTTCGTTGTATGAGAGCCCCATTAAATATTTACTATATTATGTTTTTAGGTATTTGTTGTTGTAGTTTACTATTTGTTGTATTATCTGTGAAAATTTCAACTTGGTTACTATCACGGTTCACGAGATACAGCCTGGTGACAGACGGCCGGACGGACGGACGCACAGCGGAATAGTAAATAGTAATAGGTTTCCCGTTCTACTCTTTGGGTCCGGTCTTAGGTACGGTACACTTAAAACGAAAATTTCGGGCTTTAATATCACTATCACTATTATAGTGAATAGTGATAGTGATGATGTATAGTATATGTGACATATTATAAAACAAAGTCGCTTCAGAAGTTAGTGTAATTTATCTTATACCTACGCGCTCATCCCGGTGTCAACACTGCGAGGTTTCCGACGACGACACCGCACTCCACACGTTGGTGGAGTGCTCTGCGTGGGCGAGTCAGCGCCGGGACCTCGTAGTGGGTCTGGGCGTGGATACCCTCTCGCTGGAGACCATGCTTCAAGCCATGGTCTCCAGTGGGAGTAGGTGGAACGCGGCCGTGTCCTTCTGCGAGCAAGTCATGCTCGCGAAGGAGAGGGCCGAGAGGGAGAGGCAGCGTACCCTCCCCGCCGAGTTCCGTAGTCAGCGGCGAGGGCACCGCAGACTCATCTACGCCCAAGACCATCGACCTCCATGATCGGGGCCTGAGGACGACGGGATCGCCACCCATCGTCCTTACAGAAGCAGGCTAGAAGGGTTGCGTGATTCACTCACTGACGCGGGATAAAACCCTACCCCAACGACGCGGGATTCTCATCTCGACCCAACCCCCGCAGAGACCACAGAGGTGGTCAAAGTCCGCTGGGTGCCACTGGAAATACGTTCTGCTTGTAACCAGAGACGCCCGGCAACGGACGTTAGAAAAAAAAAAAAACCTACGAGCTGTCCCGGCGAACTGTGTACCGCCTTTACAAGCTTTTCCGCTTTTAAACCTTCCCTGAACTTAGCCAAAGACTGAAATTAGTCAAATCGGCACAGCCATTCCAGAGTTTTAGTGAGAAAAACGAACGGCGATTAATTTTTATTTATATGGACTAGCTTATTTATAGCTTATTTATATATTTTTTTTTTATAGCTATTTTATTGATATCATTGATATATAATTTGATTTGGCGAAGCCGCAGGCGTCCGCTAGTCTATATAAATAAAAATGAATCTCCGGTCGTTTGTCTCACTAAAACTCTGTAATGGCTGGGCCGATTTGACTAATTTCAGGGTAGGTTTAAAAGGGAGGTACACAGTTCGCCGGGACAGCTCGTAGGTATAAGATAAATTACACTAACTTCTTATAACTATTTCTAATTACACCATAACAAAGAACATCGTGCTTTTAACACATAGTTTAATAGTGGATAGGATTCGATTCAATTTGTGAAGCGCGCGAATCCGCGGGCTTCCGCTAGTTTAGATATAAATTATGAATCACAAACTCCCACGATAATCAGTTAGTAGGTACCTATACAATATACCTAGTAGGACAATTAGTTTTGTGTAATATTCAACCCTTTGATTACTAGGTGTTTAAAATTCAATAAAATATATCCCCTAAGGGATTAATGAATTGAATATCAATTAGAGACCGAATCGATTCAATACGAATAAGTTCAACATCATTGTGATTCACGAACAATCCAATGGGACACGATTAATATTTATTAGTGATATTATTTATTCTTAAAGATAAAAGAAAATACATCAACATGACAGAAGTGCCTCGGAGAGCACGTTAAGCCGTCGGTCCCGGTTGTTATACGAACATCTATGGCAGTCATACATGGGGCACACTAAAAGTTTTGCACTTCTAGCTAATCGGAACTATTTGAATTTCGAATGTTATATTTTTTTAAACGTTGCAACCTTCTTAGTAATAAAAAAAT
Source organism: Nudaria mundana (assembly GCA_963556515.1). Classification (NCBI taxonomy): domain Eukaryota; kingdom Metazoa; phylum Arthropoda; class Insecta; order Lepidoptera; family Erebidae; genus Nudaria; species Nudaria mundana. The sequence continues at coordinate 3,535,014 of OY748296.1, forward strand.
ACAATTGGCGGGAAATCATTTGTCAATTGTTTTTTATCACACATCAAAGTTCTACGTTTGCAACGAACATGGAATTAAGTCGAAAAGATTTTAGAGCGATGATTTTTTATGATTTTAAAAGTTCTCTCTCTACGCAAGACTGTGCCGCTCGTCTTCCAAATGCTTTTGGGAGAGAAGCACCTTGTTTGAGCACCGTGAGGCGATGGTTTGCTGAATTTGAGAGAGGTCGAGTTTCTTTACATGACGAATTTCGTGAAGGGCGGCCTTCAACTGCCGTCAACGAAAATAATGTGGCTACTGTTAAGCGGTTAATTGAAGAAAACCCGCGGATTACCTACGAGACAATTCGAGGATTATTTATTGGGGATTGGTATGGGTTAAATCCAGAAAATATTACACGAAGAATTGAAAGTTCGGAAACTTTGTTGTCGTTGGATCCCTCGTGAACTGACAGCGGAGCAGAAGCGGGCTCGCGTGGAATGGTACAATGGTACAACAATACATACATTGACATTTCATAATCCAAATAAATTCCATCTGATTGACATAAACATGTATTTAGAAAATAAATTGTTATTGACGGAAGATAAATTCTATTTGAATAGATAATTTAGGAGATCGATACGATACTCGTAGCATCTTCGCTATCATATTTTCGATATTGAACCAAAAACTTGGCTAAACAATCTGCTTTTATTGAGCAGAAAATGACAATGTTTGTCTTGTGACCTTGGAATCTCTTCCAAAGAAGGGTTACAATAATTTAAACTTAATATTCTATTACAATAGAGGAAGTCCCTAGCAAATTAAATTTAGGGACAAAGTAAAATTCTATATTCATGAATATATTCATCAAAATATTGAAGGCTTTTCTGGCAAAGAGTTAGAGCTAGAATTATTTTTAAATGAAAAGTGTATTCATGTACTTTGCTTAACTGAACACTGGTTAAAAAAAACATGAACTCTTAGTTAATATTGATAGTTATAAAATCATTAGTGCGTTTATTAGAGATTCCGCTATAAGAGGTGGGTCACTCATTTTAATTAATCACAAATTAAAATCGAAAGAAAGAAAAGATGTAGTAGCACTCACAGGTGAGCGAAATATTGAATTATCATGTGCAGAGCTAGAACAATATATTATTATTAGTGTCTATATACCTCCTTCTGGAGATAACTACCTGTTTGAGTCCATTATGGAAGAAGCCTTAAAAAGGTATGTAAATGTAAGAAGACTGTAGTTGTATGTGGCGATTTTAATATTAATATTTTAGAAAACTTCCAGAACACGCTAGGGTTCCTCAACAGTTTTAAATCTTTTAACTTACAAAATCTTATTTGTAAACCAAACTCGCACCATAGCCCCATCACCTACCTGCTTGGATAATATTTTTTCTAACAGCGATGTAGATGAGAAATCTATACTACATTTTATTAATTCAGATCACGCAGGTCAGTTAGCTAGATTTAAGTACTAACATATTCCATTATCAAAAAATATTGTATGTAGACCAATCACAACATATCGATTAGAAAAATTTAAAGAAAACATTAAGAATAAAATACCTCTTTAGGAGTTGAATAATGATAAAAACCCGAATGATCTTTACGGAGTAATCTGTTCGGAGTAATCAAATACGAATGTAATAACATTTTCACAAAAAAAACAATAAATGTAAATCAATTCAAAATTAAATTTATTCCAGGCGTAGCCCAATCCAGCTACGTCTGGAATCTATAAAAGTAGAAAAAAATTGTATGTTATACGAGACATGGCAACTCCTAATGAGTCACAAGTAATTGAACAGATTAAAAAGTTCTCCAAACTGCAAAAAAGTTTGTTCAAGCCAAATCTAATTATATACGGGCTAAAATAGAAAAATCTGATAATAAAACTAATGCAATATGGAATGTTATTAACTAAGAAACCTGTAAAGCAATGTCGTGATCGTAGATAAATGTAGAGTTACCTTTGATTTTCACTATATTGACTCTGTCACTATACTTAAAACTTTTAAACAACTGAATATAAAAAATACTGAGGATCTTTGGGGCATTTCAACCAATATAATAAAATCAATAATGCCCGCTATTGCGCCTTACCTTGCATTCATATTCAATAAATGTATAAATGAAAATCAGTATCTCCATACTTCCAACCCTCAGTAAAATTTATGAAAAAATAATATTTAATCAATTGCTTTTACGTTTTACAGACAATAAGTTTCTTCATAACAAACAGTTGGGTTTCACTAAAGGCAGGAACACAACGGATGCAGGAGTTGTAGTTGTGAAACATACATTTGATACTTGGGAGGAAAAGCAGGATGCCATTTTTATTATTATATATTAAACCACACTAACAGCTCATTGAGCTGATGCGTGTGTATCCCTGGATCTGTAGATAATGCCAAGTAGGTTCTTGAAAGCATTAACAGTGGGTGCCCTTATGACATATTCGGGCAAACTGTTCCACTCAGACCTGACCACTCGGTTCGGCAGAAAGTGTTTTAAGGGGTTCCCCTTAGATTATCCTCTACACAGTTTTAATGAGTGCCTGCGAAGATGTTTATTTTCATTTTCACTATACATATCTTTCAGTCCTGGCACATTGGTATCTTTTGTGATCTATCAAAAGCTTTTGATTGTGTTGATCATGAGATTGTTGTTAAAATTAGGTTATTATGGTGTTTCGAACTCCTCACTTGGCTTACTTGAGTCTTACCTCACTGGTAGAGTACAAAAAGTTAACGTTAATGGCACCGACTCTTCTGGTGCCTCATTAATCTTGGGAGTACACCAGGGTTCGAAATTAGGACCCCTTTTATTCTTAATATATGTAAATGATCTTCCTTACTTCTCTAAAAAAATTTGTAAAATAGTATAATTTGCTGATTACACATGATTAATTTTTGAAAGTGATAGACAAAAAGTAGTACTTGACGATGTAAATAATACCCTTTCGGAAATACTGCATTGGTTCACAAGTAACAACTTGCTGCTCAATGCGAAGAAAACAAAATATGTAAAATTTACTATGCCCAATGTTAGACAGGTGGATAGGATACTCATATTACTATAAATAATGAATTAGTTCAAATAGTCAATATCACAGTTTACCTTTCATATGTGCTCTTTATGTGCCTAAACTGAATAAATGAAATTGATTCTTTGATTCTTTGAGTCGTTAGGGGTAGTTGTTGCCCTAAATCAAAAATCCTCGTGGTCTAACTACAGCTAGAACTTCGATGTCGCCTATGGGTTGTGGAGGTCAGATGGCAGTCGCTTCACGGAAAATATCGAAGTTCACCCGCGAGCAGGAAAATCGACTCCAACTGAGTTGGGAAAAGGCTCTGTGAATGATGATAAAAGAAAAGGTATGTCTTGCGAGTCTACAATATTTATCTGGATTTTAGATTGGGTATCTATCTATTATTCTGTTGGGAAAATAGGTTGAAGCTATTTTGTTAACTTTAAACAGTTTCCTTTTAGTATTCCCTTATCCATACATCCATCCATACTCCATTCCATACAAATAAATAAAATTGAAGTGTCTAAGGTAAGTGTAATTTCAAATGACCAGCTTTTAACTCAATGCATACGACAGTAAACATTATACTGATATAAAAAATGCAATTTATAAAATTTTTGTCTGTCTGACTGTTTTTTTCCGCTAATCTCTGGAACGGTTGAACCGATTTTAACGGTACTTTCACTAGCAGAAACTGATGTAATAATGTGTAACATAGGCTACTTTTTGTCCCGGGAATGTGTTCCCACGGGAATTGGGAACCACAAAACTATTTCATGCAGGCGAAGCCGCGGGTGTCCGCTAGTTAAAAACTTAAATCGATTGAGACCTACATTTTTTAAAGTTTAAGGATTTTAAGTCATAACAACTGATATAAATGGGATTAAATCGTAATATCGACGTGACCTCGGTTGCTAACATCCAGCCATAAAGTCGAGAAACTTTATGGTACTAATACATTATGAAATAACTCACTTGTACAGATATTCCACAAATTCCGCTCTATGGCATTTTCAAAGGTATTCACTAAATTCACTTCACATTTATAATATAATATTTATCCATTAAATTCATTGTGATGCTAACACAGACCTGCATACTTATCAATAAGTTGGTAGACTAACACAGACCAGAGTTGGTAGCAAAATAACTGGGAATATCTTGTACAAGTGAGTTATTTCATACACACACATACATATCACGCCTATATCTCGAAGGAGTCCCACCTAATAGGGGGCAAGCCTATTGCCGTCGTCGGGCACATTTATAAATGTTTATGTTCAAAATGGTCGAATGAATTTTATAAAAAAGTAGCAGCTATAGTGTAATTTTGAAAAAAAATTAAACCTGTTGCCTTGCTATGAAATGTTGATTTTGAAAGGCAACAAAATCTTACGTGCCAGCCGCTATGGCACAGCCAATTAAATTCCTGGGCGTCTCAGACTAAGTTTTTTTTCATAATGTGTTACTAATGTTCCACCAAGTGCCGACAATCGAAAGCATAAATTATTTATGGTAGTGCGTAAAGGCACCGGGTGGTCAAAATCTGCCGAGTGGGCGGTGCCCTAAGGTTGTTCTTCCGAGGGCGTACTAGGGGCGTCCGGCAATGGACGTGTGGCAAAATAAATAAAAGAGTTGTAAGATGTTACAGAATGCTTAGTAAACAAGATTCATCTGATCACTTGCGTTCTTTCGTTAGTTAGTTAGTTATTTATAATTTATTTTATACTAGCTGATCGCCGCAGCTCCGCCCGCGTGATTTAGTTTACTCGTTCCCGGTTCACATTACCGGGATTAAAAGTAGACTATGTTACTCAGGGTGAATGTAGCTTTCCAATGGTGAAAGAATTTTTGAAATCGGCACAGTAGTTTTTAAGTTCATTCAGTTTTTAAGTTTATTCATTACAAACATACACACAAAAATACAAATCTTTCCTCTTTATAATAGTAGTACAGAATTTGTGTTTTTTTTTTAAAGTTATTCCTTCCCTTGTGGTCCCATTTAATTTGGTCCCATTCCGGTAATTAGATGTTAGTAGTTTTTTTTTATATTGGGTTCGCCAAATTGACGCCGCCCGCCTGGTGGTAAGTCGTGACGACGTCTAGCGATTGTGGGCCACTCTCACAGCACACAATACTATAGAGAGTGGCCCTCACATCCGGATGTGCCGGCGCTGCTGCTGCATCGGCTGAAGGCCTCAAACGGCGTAAATATGCTAACCTAGCAGGTGATTACATATTTGAGCCGTTTGGGGTTGAGACACTGGGGTCATGGGGTCCGAGTGCTCGCCGCCTCTATAGAGACATTATTTTTGTTTTGTGGTGATCGGTGAAGTGCCAAAAACTTGCAACTGAGCTAGTTCTTTAAGTACTCTTATCAGCTTTACTCAGATTTATGTTTATTTTAAGGTATTTTGAAACAAATAACTTTTCCGGGAGGAAAATTATAATTCTTTATCGTAATCGCCTTAGTAGGGTCTAGTAGGCTCATGTTTAAGTAAGCCTTGTTTGTTTAAACTTTATAATAAGTTCTCTGTTAAACTTCTACGTCAGAGGTCCCGGGTTCGAAACCCGGGTCGGGTCAAATAATTGAATAATCTGCTATTTCTTTCCGGTCTTTTTAATTAACTTCATAAAAAGGAGGAGGTTCCATACCTTTAGATTGGATGAACGAATTTAAAAAAAAAATATTGAAAGTTACTACTTACTTACTACCAAGTGATTCCACTTCAATTTAGTCCTAATACGGTAATTGGAAGTCGATTTTTGTGTCAATGTTTAACGTGTTTGTCAATGTATTTTAATTATTGAATGGAATCAGGCTTTACCTGGCGAAAATCCATGATAAACAATGGGTTAATATGTTGAATTTTTTATATAATTGCACTAATTTCGCTAAATAGAAGACATTATAAACGTCGACATATGTTTCACCTACTCACGAGGCATTCTCAAGACTGTCTCTATTATATAAAAAATAATTATAAAAATTATATAAAAAATTCAACCTCTTACCCTAATGTATTTTAATTCATACCCCTTAGCACCTTCACACCTTCCAAGCACATCCGGAAGTGCCGGCGCTGCTGCTGCATCGGCTGAAGGCCTCAAACGGCGTTAATATGCTAACCTAGCAGGTGATTACATATTTGAGCCGTTTGGGGTTGAGACACTGGGGTCATGGGGTCCGAGTGCTCGCCGCCTCTATAGAGACATTGCTAAACGCTTAATCGATGCTTCTCAGGACCAGCTAGCTATTTTCTGGTCCAAAGAATAAGTATCGCCATCCAACGTGGCAACACAGCCAGCATTCTGGGAACCTTCCCAGTCGGCAACGACGCGGAGGATTTTTTAAACGATATTTTGTAGTGTAAATATTTTTAGTATTTAATTATGTAAATTGTAATTCTTATCTATACTTATAATAAATCTGTAGAAGTGAAAATTCTGTACATTGAAGATATCAAAAAAATAAATGGCAGGGGGTGTTACTAGACCGACACCGAACCCAAAAATGTGATTAAAAAAAATTTTGTCTGTCTCGTCTGTCTGTCTGTCTGTTCAGGCATCACGCAAAAACTACTGGTTCGATTACGATGAAACTTGGTATAATTATTCTTTAATATCCTGGGCACCACACTGGGTACTTTTTATCCCGGAAAAGTATATACAATAAAAAACAAACTTAATTTTGCGGTTCGATCCCTTGGCCCGAGTACTGTACCAACTGCAAATAATAAGTTTGTCGTAGGTTTTTTTTATTTTTATATTCGGTTCGCCAAATTGACGCCGCCCGCCTGGTGGTAAGTCGTGACGACGTCTAGCGATTGTGGGCCACTCTCACAGCACATACGATAGAGAGTGGCCCTCAACTTGACGACCTACTGATGTGCCTCTTCACGCTCCGCTTAAAGAACCCAGGGTTATATGTAGGAAACACGTGCACAGGCAGGGCGTTCCAGGCCACTATCGTTCGGCAGAAAAACGAACGGTTAAAACGTTCGGTTCTCGCGACCATGCTATCCACTGTGTGGGAGTGGCATCTCTGCCCGGCACGCGTGTTTCGGGATCGGAAGGAAGAGGGTGGGATCATATTGAAGAGCTTTTCAGAACAGGTTACGTCACCCGCAGTGGAGTTCACTATTAATGGTTTTTAGAATTTTTGTCTGTTTGTCTGAATGTTTGAACACGCTAATCTCAGAAATGATTAGATTTTTTTAATTTGAACTTGCGGTTTTGTTTTCAATCGCTTCATAATTAAAAAAGTTATGTAGATCTAAAGTAACACGCAGGGGGAGCTGCGGGCAACAGCTAGTTGTAAATAAATATGTGTAATACTCGTATAATTTAAATTCATAATTTAATGTCTAAATCTTGTAATAATTGACATTCTTGTTAATCAATCATTCTTCCAAATATTTATGCTAAATCTTATAATTAATATGGGTTATGTTTACCTGAAATAAATAATTTTAGTTTTATTAAAAAAATCTTCCTTAAACTTCCACAAACATTTCAAGATGGAAATATAGCTGAATTGGTCCAACCATGTTCAAGTTTTAGCGAGACAAATGAACAGCAATTCCTTTTTATATACAGGTGAAACATTCTGATGGCATAGTACTGGACAGGAAGATCTGTTCTTTACATCTGTTCTTTACCATGGGAAATGAATCGGACGTTTTCATAAATAAAACATAACATAAGTAGATTTATTTACAATAAGAATTACAATATACAAAATAAACATAATCATAGACTAAAATATTTACATTACAAAATGTCGTTTAAAAAATCCTCCGCGTCATTGCCGACTGGGAAGGTTCCCAGAATGCTGGCTGTGTTGCTACGTTGGATGGCGATACTTATTCTTTGGGCCAGAAAATAGCCAGCCTTCTGGTCCTGAGAAGCATCGATTAGGCGTTTAGCAATGTCTCTATAAAGGCGGCGAGCACTCGGACCCCATGACCCCAGTGTCTCAACCCCAAACGGCTCAAATATGTAATCACCTGCTAGGTTAGCATATTTACGCCGTTTAAGGCCTTCATACATACATATTTATTACAATAGACTATCAATAACCTGATCAAAATTTTGAATTTTTTCCTCGATAAAGGTGGAAAAGCCATCTTCTGAATTCGGGGACCCTAGGAGGCGTAAAGAAGTTTTGTCCAAAACTTTTATGTTGGGGGCCAAACAGTTGAATTTGGAGATTGTTGTTAAGTTATCTGTTTTCAGATATAAAAATCTCACATTTATTCGGGTTCAGTTCTAAGCCAATTGACTGAAACTCGTTCTTTATTAGGGCTAAATCTTGTAAAACTGTCTCTACTTTTCCCCCTAAAGTCCCGTCGTCTAGGTACCAAATGTTGAATTTTGATTTTATTTTTTGAATTATTGGGTTAATGGCCAAACTGAAGATGACTGGTACCAACGGATCACCTTGCCCAAAAGGTGGTCTTTATAAATTAATTTTGTTGGCTGACTATAGCATTGCCAAAGAAAGTTAAAAATTTTGGGGGTTTCTAATTTGGCCTGTGTCAGCAAGGTGTTCCTGTTTACAGAGTTGAAGGAGTTTTTCAGGTCAACTTTCAAGATGACCTCTCCATCTTCGCTACTGTCAAGGTATGTTGCAAGCGCATGGATTGCGGCCTCACAACCTCCTTTTGAACCAAAACCTAATTGAAAGGGCTGAAATTTGGTAGTAAGCTCTGTACTATAAAAACGACAACAAATTTTGGCTGCCAAACGCCTTAAAGTGCTACCTACGGCAATGAGATGAATGCCACCATCCTTCTTGTTAAGGGCACATAAATTGGCCCCATACAGAATATCTGTGATGCCACTGTCCACATTGCCTTAGATATTGAGGTTGACTAAAGCTGTTAGCTCCCTCAGAAGTGCATCACCAGCTTCCCCAGCGCTTGGACACAACAGATCCTTAAGGTGCTGTGGTGTCAAACCACCAGCTAATCCAAAACGATAGGAGTCAACAGCTGTGCGCACATCCTTGGCAGTAGTCTCAAGATTTTCTGTATCGTTGTTCGGAGGATCAGGGAAAGAGAGGTCAGCTGCGGATGGTGGGTGCGTACTCTGCAAGCCCGTCAATGTTTCTACAGAATAAGGAGCCAGCACGTCGCTACTAAAAAGTAGTCTTGCCGCCCCACTGATGTCGCCTTCCCTTACTTTATTCTCTACAAGTTTTAATTTCTTGGCCTGAGAATAATCAGGGGCCGAAATGTGGATTGAATTGGAATTTAAAATGTTAAAATTGTTTGTACAATTTTCTTTGATTTGGACATAAACAATTTAAATTAATATTAATACAATTAAACATAACATAACATAACATAGCATCACGCCTTTTTCCCCGAAGGGGTAGGCAGAGGTGTGCAAACACACCCACATCTCGCCAGCTATGTTAGGTCCCATGTAATAGGGGGCGAGCCTATTGCCATTTACCGGGCACAAGTTCCAGACTCTGGAATAATTATCTGGGTAAAATTCTAAAGAGAATTATACATTATCCACCAGACCCAGGGATCGAACCCGAGACATCGAGCGTGGCAGTCCGTACATAGTACCATTGTGCCACCGAAGTTCATAAATAAAACTAACACAATTTAATTTAGATATCGATTGTGTAGGTCTTAGCTGAAAATATTAATAGGAAATATGATGTCTAAAATCAATAAAATGAATTGTTTTAATATCCTTTACTTATTTTAGTAGGTGTTCCACAGTACTACAATTTTTTTCAGATGTTCCAATACTGACCCATTTGAATATTACATTCTGTATATGGAAAATAGAAAGTTCTTTAACGTAGTAGCCTTCCTAGTGTTTACTGAGATACTTGGCCTTAACTTCAAGTAGTTCATAAATAAACTATGACATAGTGTAATTTAGAAGGTTGTAATATAAAACGGAGCAAGACTATTTTTCTTCAAGGAGTTGTAATCATGAAACACCGGCTCATAGCTATTGGAAGTTTTTATGTTCGGACTACAGATTTATTGACTTTCCATTGTATAAAGTGTTTGGTAGCAAAATTACTGGCAATATGTGGGTGTGGTATGCACCTCTGCTTTCCCTCCGCGGGATATATGTGTGATTTTATGTATGTGTTTCAATATAGACAAAAGAAAATGTTTCTGTGACCTGGTTTAAATCTTATCTTCAGGGCCGCAGTGTGTTCGCTACAATGACGCTCAGTCTGACCGGTGCAATCTTGCTGCGGGTGTGCCCCAAGGTGGCGTACTTTCTCTTCTTTTGTTCTCCATTTTTAACAATTCCGCAGTTCGGGTTATTTCTTCCAACTTCCATCTGTATGCAGACGACCTACAGCAGTATAGGAACTTTACCCTAAACGAGTATCGGACTGCCATCGCTGCCATGAATCATGACCTGAGTGCCATCAGTCTATGGGCAAGGTCATACGGCCTCCACATAAATCCCGCTAAGTCTCAGGCCATGGTAATTGGCAGGGCTGGATACGGCATCTCTTCCAGCTATCGTGCTGGATGATATCCCTATCAAATACACCGATGCCGCTAAGAACTTGGGAGTTATTCGATAATAGCTCCCAAGTTCTTAGCGGTAGTTGCTGTCGATACAGCAACTTGTCCTGAGGCTCTCATATCAACGAGGTCAGCAAAAAGGTCCACTACACCTTTCACACACTTAAGGATGACACACTCTAGACCGTGTCGTGTCCAAGCCGAGTGTCGGCCGTAGCACGGTCAACTAATATTACAATATATTTTGTATGAACACACTCACGCTGTACCGAGCGGCAACCGAGTGACGGCCGAGCAACGGAAACCGCTCGGAAACAACTCGGTCCCGCCACGGCTCGGCCACGGCACGTTGCATGAATACAGTGCCGACGAGCTGCGCCCGAGCAGTCGTAGTGATGCTACACAAACAAGTGCATTGAAGTTTTGTTCGTCGTCGGAAAATGAACAACGAACGTTTGATTGAGGCTGTGAGGAAGTATCCAGCGTTATATGATATGCACACGGGCTTCTGACCCTAAACTAGGCAAAGCTTGTATAAACATAGGACATAAATTTGCTCTAAAAAAAGTTTATAAAGAGACATACCTGAGAGTAAGAGCTAATCTATGTTTGGATTAAATAGGAATCTGAAACTTTGTATTGCATTTGGTCCAATCATCTTTAATTTTCATGTGTAAGATGTCAAAAGATTCTTTAGTCATTTTAAAGTTGTCCCAAAGTTTGTCTTCATAACTACATAGACCTTTACAAAGATTCACATATTCTCCTTTTTCTTGTCGCTTTTTCCAAAGTGGATGCACACTCCATTTCCTTGTAGTTGAAGATTCTTCGTCATACAGAGCGATCGCAATAGCCGCTAATTCCAGATCGTCAAAATTCAATTGATTGTAGTCTAGTCTAGTCTACATCACGGCACAACGGTAAATGCCCGGTCGAGGCCCGTCTTTGTAATTTCAGACACGGAACCGGTTCGGTGACCGTGCTACGGCCGAAACTCGGCTCGGACCCGACACGGTCTAGCGTGAGTCATCCTTAAATGTCTCCAGAGTTTCTTGCTCCACGATACTAAAATCTCGCTGGCCCAAACACTAATCCTGCCGATCTTGGACTACGCGGATGCTTGCTGCCTGGATGCTACAGACGAGCTCTTAAACTAACTTGAACGGTTGCTAAACTTATTATTATTATTTCCAACGGGGACGCTGGCAACCGGACGGACGATCCACCCGCGACGTTTGCGGGCCATTTCGTCTATTTCCCCAATTCTCCTCTTGGGGAGAGTGTGGTTGATCCAGCTCACGGCCCCCGTCGAACCTTCCCGTGTCCTTTATAAATCTTATCATCTGTTCCACCTTCAGATTGCTTATGTCTTCTTCATATAAGATATTGTGTCTCTTTCTCTAGAGTGTAAAGTCGAACTGTCGTGCGTGGAAATGGAGCAATTCATAGTAGTATGCGTGTATAAACCTGGAACCTCACCCTTTTGCGAATTTGAGGAACTTATTGACAAAGTTCTATGTAAACTTGGAAAAACTAATAAGTACCTAATAGTATGTGGTGATTTTAATGTCGATTTACTTGTTAATACGCCTATGAGTTATAATATTTTAAATTTATTTAAATCACACAATCTTACAAACTTATTTTTGGAGCCTACTAGATATTGTAATACAATAGCCACTTGCCTGGATAATATATACAGCGATATGTTGCCAGAAAGTAAAAGTATTATAAAAAAGCTAGATTCAGACCATTGTGGGCAAATAGCATCTTTTAAAATCACTAAAGAAAAAGTTATAAAACGTAAAATATTATGTAGACCAATAACTGGTGACCGCTTGGAACGTATGAGGGTTGGACTTTGCAATAAAATTCCATTCTTAGACACTGGCTTAGATCCAAATGTAATGTATAAATTATTTTTTGATTCTTTTTACAACGAGTTCAACTCCATATTCAAGTCTAAGGAGGTCATGATTAGTGATAGTCCTACTTTCAGTGAATGGGCCACTGAGGGTATACACAAAAGTAGACAAAAACTTTATGAACTATACTCAGAAAGACAGCTTAATAGATCAGTTGAGTTTCTAGGTTATGTTAAAACTTATTCAAAAAAGTTTAAAGCAGATTGTTTAGCAGCTAAATCAAAATATATAAGTGATAAAATTCTCAATAGTGCAGACAAAGTTAAATCTACTTGGAAAATTATAAACGCGGAAAGAGGTCAACAAAAATTAAATGATAATCATTTTAAACTTAATATAAATGGTAAAATAACTACATCAGACTTCGAGGTCGCTAACGAATTTGAAAATTTTTTCTCCCGAATTCCTGTAGATTTGACAAAAACCCTAGGCTCTTTACCCCCATTTCAGAATCTTTGTTAAAAGCAAACGTTCCTTGTTGTAACGTTATATTTAAATTCAGTAAAGTTAACATAAACACTATCTTAAAAACTTTTAAATCTTTAAATATCAAGAAAACAGCTGACCTCTGGGGCATCTCTGTGTATTTAGTAAATTCTTTTATTGAAATGGTTGCTCCTGAACTAGTTATAATATTTAATAATTGTGTTGATAGTGGTGTGTTCCCTGATTTAATGAAATCTAGTAAATTAATTCCCCTGTTTAAATCGGGTAGTACTTCAGATCCGTCCAATTTCCGTCCCATTTCTGTACTACCTACATTTAGTAAAATTTTTGAAAAAATTATGCTTAATCAAATGCAAAATCACTTTAACGTTAATAAACTATTACATACAAAACAATTCGGTTTCACTCGTGGTCGGTCCACCACTGATGCCGGAATTAAATTATTAGAGTGTATATACAGGGCCTGGGATGAGTCATATGATGCTTATGGTGTATTCTGTGACTTATCTAAGGCCTTCGATTGCGTTCAGCACCAGACTTTAATTAAGAAACTTGATCATTACGGAATCCGGGGGACGGCCTTGAATTTCGTCAATTCTTACTTAAGTGATAGGGTCCAGAAAGTAGTGATCAATGGTAAACAGTCACCTGGTTCTCCTGTAGCAATGGGGGTACCGCAGGGTTCAATTTTGGGACCTTTTCTTTATCTAGTATATATTAATGATCTCCCTCACCTCATAAGAGACGACCACGAGGTAGTTTTGTTTGCTGATGACACTTCTTTAATATTTAAAGTTAAACGTGGACAGCGCGAACTTGACGATGTAAACATTGCCCTCTCTAGGATAGTCCACTGGTTTAGTGCTAATAATTTATTATTAAATGAAAATAAAACTAAATGTGTAAGATTCACCTTACCTAATGTAATAATAGTTAGAAGAGATGCGGACACCTTACTCAATGAACAAATAGATTTTCACACATCTCCCTTACTTAATCTGTTTGCGAACAGACAGACACATTAACTGTTGTTGGTTTGTATGTGTTGTTTGGGTTTTCTATGCAACTTATCAAGAGACAGTAATTAAATCAAACAGATAAGGTCAAGTATTGGTGAATACCTATTTTTGGAACTTAGTTAGCATGATCTGAGGTTTCTACCCACATTGGTTATTGTAAAGAATCCTACATCGCGATAATGAAATTTGCACGCGTTTACTTATAAGCAAACACGTTCCAACCACGAATTTTGCTGTTCTCTCTGAGACAGTCTTGATAATGCCTCGTTTAGAGGCGAAACAATTGTCGACGTTTTGTTGTCCTTTTGATTCTGCGAAAAATTAATGCTATTAATTAATGCTAAAAAGTTTTTTCTTAAAAAAATTTTTACTTACCATTGTTTTGTCATGGATTTTCGCCAAGTAACGCCTGTTTCTATCCAATATTTGAGATCAGTGTGCATCACTACCCAGGCTAAACTATATATAAAATTGATCAAGCTCCACAGAACAGCAAGTCAAAATCTTTGGTTCAATCAAGAGTGTAAGCGCTTTGGGGTGTTTCCAAGGTACATCTGCCTAAAAACAAACAATAACTCAGTGTCGGCTAGGAATTCTATTTTAAAAGCAAAAACAGTGTGGCTAAACTCAGAAATTAGGAGTTTATTTAGAGTGAGAGACAATTTGAAGTGGCATTTAAAGGTTCTACACTCTGAGTTGTCATTCAGTTTACACAGAGTAGAATTTGATTTGTTGGATAAAAAGGCACGAGATTTAGCTTCTAAATTTATACATAAAAAATTTTTAATACAATCAAAAAAATTATTTAATCTAAGGGTGGGTAGAGGCGAGTTTTTTGATCGAAGGGAGCAGGTGTTTTCTAATCATACATTTTACCCCAGAATCAAGAACCTTTCTGATATTCATCTCAGCAACAGTGAGGTGTCCCTTTTAAATAAGGGCTTAAAATATTCCATACCTAAATCATTTAACAATAAAAAATCTTTAGAACCTTTGGCAGTAGATGCGGAGGTGGCAATCATTAGAAATAAGGGTGACATAATGTTGAAGGCACTGGTTGCACAAAAAATCGATTCTGTTTGTTTGTCTGGTACTTTTAACTCCGAATTGACTGTACAAAGGTCGATTCGCAACAAACTTAGGGACGGGGATGTGGTTCTGAGTAAGGCTGATAAGGGTAACACCGTGGTTTTGATCCCGAGGGAGGATTACATGGCAAGAGTCAATGACATCATTTCATCTGATGATTTTCAACACTTAACCTTCAATCCTACAGCTAAGTTCCAGGCAGAACTAAAGCTTGCTTTGAAATCCACGTCTTATTTATTCCCTGAGAACTCTTCGTTGCATAAAACTTTGATAAACATGAATCCCAGTTGTCCGTTGTTTTATGGCCTTCCAAAAATACACAAGGAAGGGTGCCCAATTAGACCTGTTGTCGCATACAGGGGCGCGCCGGCATATAATTTGTCGAAGTTTTTGAACACAATCATTAAAGAAGCAATAGATTTTAACCCAAAATTTTCTATAAAAAATAGTACTGACCTCATAAACAAGATTAAAAATATTAAGTTACCGTCCAATGCTCAACTTGTGTCTTTGGACGTGAAAAGTTTATTCACTAACGTACCGTATAATGAAGTATTAGATATTTTGAGACACAAATTAACAATAAAAAGGGTAAATTTTAATAAAATAGAGGAAATTTATAACCTAACAAGATTGTGTATGACTCAGAATTACTTTCAGTTCAACAACAGTTTTTTTCTACAGAGGAATGGTCTGGCTATGGGGTCGCCACTCAGTCCTTTAATAGCTGAAATATTTATGGATGCATTCGAGACTAACCACATAGTTGGGAACGTTCATGTCTTGTACTATTTTAGATATGTGGATGATATTATTATATGTTGGACAGGAACAAAACGTCAGCTCAGTGTCCTTGTCTCCAAGTTGAACTCAGTACACCCTAGAATTGATTTTTCACTAGAGTTGGAGTCAGATTCCACTCTCAATTTCTTGGACCTTTCAATTACTAGAAGGAACGGTGTTCATGAGTTCCGTATCTATAGGAAACCAACAGTTACAGACACAGTTATTCCTTACTCATCCAATCATCCATGGCAACATAAAATGGCAGCTTTCCACAGCTTACTGAGCAGGTTACTGGCGGTACCGTTGAGCCCACAGGCATTTGGTGAAGAATTGTCCATCATTTGCTACATAGCACAAAGTAATGGCTATGACGTAGGAATGGTTCACTCATTATTAAATAAAAAACGTAGAAAGGCTAGTTTTCATTTATTATATCCGATTCAAGATCCACCTAGGAAGTACACGGCCTGTTTGCCGTTCGTGGGTCCCGTCTCGTTGAGTATAGCTAAGATCATGAGGGAAAGTAATATATTTGTTGCTTTTAGAACTCAGAATGCCTTGAGGGAGCTGTGTAATGGCAAGGATTCGGTGTCGGTCTCACGCAGATCAGGTGTTTATTTGTTGAGTTGTGATGAATGTGGTTTGAAGTATGTGGGACAGACTGGCAGGTCCTTCGATATTAGATATAAGGAACATAGAGCGGCGTCCCGCAATGGTTGTCCCGAAAGGTCCCTCTTCGCGAAGCATCTTCTTGACACTGGTCATTCCTTGAACAATAGTAACACTTTTAAAGTTTTACGGTTATGTGAGAAAGGGTTCAAGTTAAGTGTTTGGGAAAGGCTAGAAATAGTTAGAAGAGATGCGGACACCTTACTCAATGAACAAATAGATTTTCACACATCTCCCTTACTTAATCTGTTTGCGAACAGACAGACACATTAACTGTTGTTGGTTTGTATGTGTTGTTTGGGTTTTCTATGCAACTTATCAAGAGACAGTAATTAAATCAAACAGATAAGGTCAAGTATTGGTGAATACCTATTTTTGGAACTTAGTTAGCATGATCTGAGGTTTCTACCCACATTGGTTATTGTAAAGAATCCTACATCGCGATAATGAAATTTGCACGCGTTTACTTATAAGCAAACACGTTCCAACCACGAATTTTGCTGTTCTCTCTGAGACAGTCTTGATAATGCCTCGTTTAGAGGCGAAACAATTGTCGACGTTTTGTTGTCCTTTTGATTCTGCGAAAAATTAATGCTATTAATTAATGCTAAAAAGTTTTTTCTTAAAAAAATTTTTACTTACCATTGTTTTGTCATGGATTTTCGCCAAGTAACGCCTGTTTCTATCCAATATTTAATGTAAGACTTGTTAAAACCAGTGTTAAGGTTAGGGATGATATAATAGAATTGGTCGATGACACTGTCTTTCTGGGCATAACGTTAGACTCCAAATTGCAATGGGGGCCTCATATCGGGAAAATTTCGGCCAGGCTTAGTTCAGCAGCCTATGCTGTCAAAAAGATCCGACAACTTACAGACATTAAAACGGCGCGTCTTGTCTACTTTAGCTACTTCCACAGTATCATGACATATGGCATACTACTGTGGGGTAACGCTGCCGATATTGAATGCATCTTTGTGTTGCAGAAGAGGGCGGTCCGGTCCGGATTATCTAGTATGGGGTCTCGGGAGTCATTAAGAGATAAGTTAAAGCATATTAACATCCTTACAGTGTATTCACAGTATATTTATGAAATTTTATTGTATACCCACAAGAACAAAAGTAAATTTGTGAAAAATAGTGATAATCATAATCTAAACTTAAGAAATAAGGATAAACTGGCTGTTCCTAAATTTAGGCTTCATAAAGTGAGTAATTCTTTTGCGGGGAACTTTATTCGAATGTACAATACATTGCCAACCGAAATAGCAAATTTATCTGTCAATAAATTTAAAAAACTAATAAAAAGTAAATTGTGCCATAAAGCTTATTATAGTATTAATGATTTCTTAGATGACAAGGCGGCCTGGTTGTAACAACGTAACGAATTGCTCCTTTCTAAATAACTCTGTATTAGATTTAAGATGAATTATTTTGAAAAAAGCCGAGCTGAGTTTCTTGAGGGCTCTTCTCAGTCTCGTTGCATTTTGGAACCCTCGGTAGAGTCACACCAACTTCTGACGAATCTAAATAATTTTCTGAAAATTTCAAAGATAATAAACGTTATTTTATATATTTTATATTTTATTTATATTTTATTTTATTTCATTCAGTCTGTCCGACCCCAGGATTTTCCATCTGATCAGTGAGTACATGGGGCATTCAGCCAGCAGGTGGAAGCTTGTTTCTTCGCTGTCCATGCACTCCGGGAATTTGGGGTTGGTTTTTACTCCTATCACTGTCAGATGTGTGTCCTGTTATCACTTCTATGGCGAGCCTCATGTTTCCTCTCGGGAGTTTCATAAAATGACTTGTCATTTTCATGTCCATTCCCTTGATGAAGATTTTCGACTGTCTCATTCCAGTCGAGGTCCTCCATCATTGGTTGGTTTCTACTTTTGTTCTGTGACTGATTACTCCTTTGGTGATTTTGTGCGCTATGGGCAGCCGGGGCTCCGGTCCCACCAAGTTTTCATCAGCCCCTTCTCTGGCTAGTTTAAAAATTTTGTAGCCTCAGTCCTCGATTTTGTAGTATAATACTTCAAAAGTTATAAGAACATAAAGGTGGCTCCTCAATCTAAATGTTTAGATTGAGTAGCCTCGTCAGAACTAGGAAAATCATGGATGAATATTTACCTCTCTTTCTTCTGCATATCAATGATATGCTATCCCTCGGGAAAATTCATTGCTATGCAGATGACAGCACACTGCACGGTAGTTACTCGGTTCGTCCGACGGCGCACAGTGGACTGAAATATCGTTTTGTGGAATTAGGGAGAAAAAACTACAGAAAGTGATTCCTTTTCTGTCTATAATCGTTTTATGTTATGGGCATAAATCCAAAAAGTTAGTATTTCAAAAGTTATACGGTAACAATGTTATAACATGAAATAGTTAATTAATTCTTATGTTATGCTTAGAAATAATTAAAAATAGTTAACTAATTAAATATTAATTATACATAATGTGTATGTTCTCTATTCCACACTACCCCAGAGGTTAAGAACCAAGTGCGTTTTTTTTAAGTGGTGTCCCCAAGAGGCCTAATCCACTGGCAAAAACAATTATATAGACTGTCTATTATACACCTGACATAAAAATAATTCTTTAATAAAAAAACAATATTAAACCTGAAAAAAAATTGTCTCAAATGGCCTCAGGTAAGAATCAACCTCGAATATTATATTTCATTCATTCTTCGTCATATTCTTTATCTTGTTCAGTAGTAAATAGTAAGGATTGTGCCTCATTGGATATTATTTTATGTTTCCTAACGAATTTTGGTCTAATTGTAGAAATATATGGATCAGATGTAACAATAAAATTATTAAAAATGTTCTCATTTCTTGCTTTTCTAGAAAATTTCCTTGAGTGGTGTTCTCGATACCTCCTGAAATCTTTATTTCTAGATTCAGCGGCTTCTTCAGACAATTTTCCTATTGGGATAAGACCGAAATTGGCAATGATGTCTACACCATGCACAAGTATTTTATGCACGCTTGCAGGCATATAAAACCATTTATATTTCTCAATGTACAAAGCCAATGTAGCATCTGTAAATTCCTTAAATTTAAATGTATTTATAGGAAGCCCCGATGACAATGTTTCTAAAATGACAGAAAACCGCTTAATAAGATTTTCATTTACTCCAGTAATAGAAGAAGTAGTATTTACGTTTTCGAAAAATCTGCGGGCAGTATTCCCATCATTAGTGGTACCATGACCCTGTTTAACAATATCAATAAGCAGACCAGTTCTAGTTTGAAAAGCTATTTGAACTTCTTTCTTTTTATTTTCCAACTTAGCTTTATTTTCACCTTTCGCAATCCAAGATTTAAGATATAGTCTATAGGATATGTGCAAAATACATTCCATGAATCTGATCCAAGCGTGAAGTGATGATATGCCAAATTTATACACCTCAGTATTCCATTGTTTTTGTGACAATATGTCCAACTCATTCATTTCTTTAGGTGTGGCCTTACAAATATCACAAGTTTGTGAAGAGGTCTCACTCAGTACTGATGCCACTTTTCCATCAATCATAGTTAAATGTAACGTGTGACGAATCAATTTTCCTAGAACGTTAGTTTCATTTAAACAATTAATTTCGGATTCTATTCTCTCCTTTTCACTCCTAATTATTAACTGCGTCTCTTTTATAATGTTTAAAAAACAGGGGACGGCAAAAATAAGTAGAATTAGGTGTTTTATTTTCCCACAAAACTTGTTCTCCACATGTTAGTTTTAAAGGAACTAGGCTTCCCATAAATATACTGCTATCTTCATCATTGGTCTCACTTTTCTGCTTATAATTAGACTGACTTGAGGCACCATCGAAACCCCATTTACTAGTTAATTCTAGGCTATTGTAATCGTCTTGTATTTCAACTAATTTTAAAAGTCTTTCTGCCGTTTTGTCTAAAAGAGCCTGTAATTTTATTTGCGCAGAAATATCTGTTATGTCCACATCATCTTTTGATGGATAACATATTTTTTTTGCCTTTTGAATAAAATAGTAAGAGGGTAGTAAAACTACGCCTTCGTCTTGAATTGATTTTCTCATAGCATTACATTGCCATTTAGTCATTTTTAAAGATAACATATTACCTAAGGCTTTTTCAGAAGACATAACGTTTTTTTTTCGGAACAAAAATGAATTCCTTTACATGTTTTACCTCTTCAGGATTTTTGAGCAGATAATTTAAAATTTCAGCAATATCATTTTACCACACGCCTTTAATGACATAACATAACATAACATAGCATCACGCCTTTTTCCCCGAAGGGGTAGGCAGAGGTGTGCAAACACACCCACATCTCGCCAGCTATGTTAGGTCCCATGTAATAGGGGGCGAGCCTATTGCCATTTACCGGGCACAAGTTCCAGACTCTGGGATAATTATCTGGGTAAAATTCTAAAGAGAATTATACATTATCCACCAGACCCGGGAATCGAACCCGAGACCTCGAGCGTGGCAGTCCGTACATAGTACCATTGTGCCACCGAGGTAGGCCTTTAATGAACGTAAATAAAGATAAGACTGTTCCTCTTCTTTGTCAAAAGAAAAGGAATTAGATTCAGTATTTTCAATTCGCTTTTTTTTCTGTTTAGGCCCTAAATCAGAAAAAGGTTTCCTTGGACTAATCTGAGTCGAAGTTCCAACGGTTTTAGTTGTTAAAGGAGTACTTACGTAAGAAGGGCCAGCAATCGAATGTATAGTGACAGAATAATAGATTGATGACTTAAGGGTAGTTGTAAAAAAAATTAATAACCAGATTGCCTCAGTGGCCCATATGAGAGTGCGACTTCCGTCCCTGAGGTTCAATTCCGGGTCGAATCAAATACTTGTGTGATCCACGAATGTTTGTTTTGGAGTTTGGGTATTTTCTATGTATAATTTAATTGTATATGTATTAGATTAGCATAAAGATTTATTCTGTGTCTGGGTGTAATTTATCTATAATAATGTATGTATTTACAAAAACAAACGTATTTAAGTATACATATTTATCAGTTGTCTAGATCCATAGCACAAGCTTAATTAGCTTAAATTGGACTAGATGGCGTTGTGTGTAATTGTCCAAAATATTTATTTATTTATTTTATTTATGTATTTAGAAATATATAAGTGTGTTTAACAGTGGTCTAGATCCCATAGCTCAAGCTTGTATTGGCTTAAATTGGGTTAGATGATGTTGTGTGAGAATGTCCAAACAATTATTTATTTAAAAAAAAATTGCGCACTTGACTAACTTTTATACTGACTACTATAAACACCTTACGCACTATGGTTCTTAACCTCCACATGAGAATAAACAAATATTATAAAATAAAAAAATGAGGTCCAAAATGACGCAGTTTCGGGGATTTTCGAAGCTCCCGAATTATGTGTAAAGATAGAATATTTAACTTATTTATCGACACCGTAAATCATATTTGGAGATTATGTGAGCTTTTTGAAATATTAAATTTTTAAATATTTTTTCAACAAAAAAAATTATAATCTTTCATAACTTTTAGAATATGACTGTAAACAAAATGAACCCATACCATTAAAGACTCGTGTGGACTAGTAGAACAAATCACCATTAAAAGATAATTAAAAAAAATTCTTAATTTTTATATCGTGCGGTGGGGCGATCTGAGATTGAGGAGGAGAGACGATGACTCGTGGCTGATCTCGACCGTAACCTCGACAGTATCTCTCAATGGGGTACCAAGAACCTGGTCGAGTTCAATGCCCGCAAAACACAGGCGTGTGCATTTACTGCGAAGAAATCCCCTTTTCTTCCCCTACCCTCTCTTCAGAATGCATTATTACCAATGTAGGACAACCTTGATATCCTTGGCATAGACGTTCGTCGAGAGCTCAATAATAAAAACTACATCGAAAGATGTATAGGGCTAGCTTCGCGGAAACTAGGAATACTGAATAAGGTAAAGAGATTCTTTACACCGGACCAGAGGTGTCTGCTGTACAAGACGCAGATTAGACCCTGCGTCGAATACTGCTCTCACCTCTGGGACGGTTCCGCGAAGTATCTGCTGGACGCTCTCGACGCTATGTAGCGACGGGCTATCCGTATTATAGATTGTCCGGAGGTGACGGGAAGCCTTGAGCCGCTAGTTCAGCGCCAAACAATAGCTTCCTTGGCCGCATTCTACCGGATTTACCACGGCGAGTGTTCTGAAGAGCTCTTCAATCTGATCCCACTCTCTTCCTTCCGATCCCAAACGACTCGTGCCGGGCAGAGATGCCACTCCCACACAGTGGATAGCATGTTCGCGAGAACCGAACGTTTTAAACGTTCGTTTCTCTGCCGAACGATAGTGGCCTGGAACGCCCTGCCTGTGCACGTGTTTCCTCCCACATATAATCCTGGGTTCTTTAAGCGGGGCGTGAAGAGGCACATCAGTATGTCGTCAAGTTGAGGGCCACTCTCGCTAGACGTCGTCACGACTTACCACCAGGCGGGCGGCGTCAATTTGGCGAACTAAATAAAAAAAAATGTATAATTTTGTAGCATTTGAGAGTAGTTAGTAGACAAAATCTGAGTTTTGAAATATTAAAATTAAAAAAGTTATTATACATTATATGTGGCTCCTCAGACTATTACTTACGAGTCGTCATTTTTCAAAGAAGTAGTTGTCAATTAATGCGCAATTTCTTCGACATTTAGTAGTATGTATATTAGTTTTGTAGGATAAGATTCAGTCCTTAATAATGAGAGGGTTGGGAGATATGTCACATTTTAACTGACTCCTCAATCCAGACGTTCTCATTTATGAATAATTGACTGTACCTACCTGAGATCACAACAGAATTAAAAACTAGATACACTAACATTTAGTATAAATGTCTACTAAATATACATGTACACATCAACATTGTATCACTTGGTATCTAAAAACCAAATTACTTTTAGATATTCCAGAATATATAATTTATATATATATATATATATAAGCTTATTGAGTTAAGCTCGCCTTTGTACATGTACTTTTCATTGTGTATGCAGTCTCACTTTTGTCTATCGTATACAATAAAGAAATTAAATTTTCAAAATTATGCAATAAAAAGGCAAACAAAATTATTTAAAAAAATACAACAACATTCTCAATAGATCTCCGTGCTTACACAAGATTTAAAAAAAAAGAATATTCTAATTCTTTTATTCATAAAAAGAGTATTAAGCGGTTTTGGTTTAGTACTATAATAATGTCATACACTAACATTATGTATCAAAGATCAAGTAAGTGATTTCACTAATATATAAAAAAAAAAATCACATTCTGTGGTTTATAATCCGTCAGTCTTAAATATTATATGAATTACAATATATAATTATCATAAATAGGTACCTACAACAAAACAAAACAACAAACAACATCGGTTGACACCTATTTAACTACTCGTATATAGTTGCAAATAAGTTACTTTTCTTAAAAAGTCACTTAATCGTAATGTGTTATGCTGTAATTTTTGGAGCAGTCTGTTATATTTTTGGTCCAAAATTATATCTTTCATTTTTCTGTTCTTTTTTTGAAAATCAAATAGGCTCATATTATATCGCTTGTTCCAGTATGTAGCCTCTTTACGTAACTTATAGAGAAATAAATACAGATTTGGGTCTTTAGGTATACGGTTATTCAAGATTGCTCTCATGTTTTGTCGCCTGGACAAAACAGTATGTTAAAATAATATTACTGGTGATCTTTATCGATGTGTAAAAAATATAAATGGGACGAGCTGCGAATAGGATGAGTTGTAAATAGGACGAGTTGCGAATGGGACGACCTGCTTCAGACCCGTATTTAGTAGTAAATTTAAAAATGTTGTATATCTCTTATCTCATCATATGGTATCTTCTCAGGAGAACCAACTTACCGAACCAGCGAAAGAATCATTTTCAAATGGTAGTTTATGTACTTAATTTAGTATTTTTATAATATTGCTTGACATAGAATTGTAAAATTTTAACATTCATATGTGCTCTTTATGTGCCTAAACTGAACAATCGAAATTGATTCTTTGATTCTTTGCAGGTGAATAAACGGAATTACGTACGTAGGTACATAATTCAGTTTCATTCGAGTTTCATTTCAAAAGTACCCATAGAAATGTATATTCTATGTCTCACATAATATACAAAGCTTTATACTAGTCAGGAAGTAAGACATACATACATCACGTCTATATCCCACAAGGGGTAGGCAGATCCCACAAGGGGTAGGCAGAGGTGTACCTCACACCCACACTTGTCTTAGTACCTAATCTTGTTGGTGGTGAACTACCACCAACATAATAATTAATACACTCACACTATGAATTAGTTAACTATGTTGCGTAACTCCCTAAGAGTCCAGGTACCTACTTCTATAGGATGGCTATACTGTTGGCAGAGGAATACTATTAGGTACCTATGGGGTATAGGTACCTAATAGTATTCCTCTGCCAACGCAATGAAACACTAAAGTCAAGACTGATTGTATTTATTCGTAATCCGCCCATTCGATTACCACAGATCCCGAGAAGAAGGTCAAGAAACTCGGTAGGGTCATATAATATCTTTCAAGTATTTAAACATAGTAACAATACACTTATCTTAGTATCGAAGCAATCCCACGGATTGACAACAATCGATACGTAACATCAAGTAGCCAAACTGACTTATATACACATTATACATACTTCTGTAATAACATAAAGCAATACACTTGTAAATTCGTAATCTAAACTGAACAGGATCGTACTGCAACACTTCTTTTTATATAAATGGCATTGGTGGGTGTAAGCAAATATTTAACTACCCTACAAATAGGTACAGAACCACTTTTACTCACAAGTACAATAATATGTCAAAGAATTATGATGAAGCATCATCTACATATTTTACATTACTTTCACGGCCAGACTGACATATACTTCGCTCTCGAAGTACCTAATCAAACTACATTATGCTTCGTTACATATAAACCAATAGCTTACTTAAATACTTAATGTAATAGGTACATCGGTCATTGTTATTGTCCACCTTCTCACATTAAGGGGTACACATTTATTTCATGATCATCTCATGATTACTTCACTATTATTATCTCATCATATCTCATGTCACATCTTACGTCATATCAGCATCATGTCCTTTACAATCTAAATCACATTATTTTCTTATATATGTATAAATTAGGTAGGTATCTTTACCACAGCTACCTATTATTTTTACAAAATTCTTCATCATTAACATCAATAACATATCATCAAGAACATTATAACTTACATGGGCATGGAATTAATATTTATTACCTACTTACATTAATAATCGCAACATAACTGGCAACCCTTAGCGCAAACTGCGCAAGTAATATTTTTTTTTTTTACTTTTTGTCAAATTTCTAATCTTATCGCACCACTTGAGACCACGGCCTTTCCAACGGTGTGCCACACTTGACTGTGCGACTCTTAGTTTAGGAGGAGAAGCGGCTTCACTGGCGTATTATATATATAGATTACATTTCATACCTACCTAATTACAACCCCGTTTCGGCCATACTGATAAGTAGGTATACACAAAGCATAAGTCTAAACCATTTGCTTCTATAAGCAAATAAGTAGGATTTCCACCCAGTACCCAAATTAAATACAAAACACAAAAGCCTTGGTACTTTAAGTGAGTCAACAACTCTAGTCAATTCAAGTATATCCGAAATTATGGTCCGTTCAAGTAAGTATGTATTATCATGATTGTCAAGTGGATTAACAAGTTTAATATGCAATTTTCTACGCATTCAATCAAAGAATCAAAGAATCAATTTCATTTATTCAGTTTAGGCACATAAAGAGCACATATGAATGTCAAAATTTTACAATTTTGTCAAGTAATATTATAAAAATACTAAATTAAGTAAGTACATAAATAACCATTAGAAAATGATTCTTTCGCTGGTTCGGTAAGTTGGTTCTCCTGAGAAGATACCAGCAAGAAACTCAGGTAGATTATCCATTTTCTTTTTTAATATTGTTTTGTTTACATTGTTACAATTATGTAGTTTATATTATATTATACGAGTGGCCAACAACAGAAGATTAGGGTGACCATGCATTTTTATCATTAAGATATTCGTCTACATTATAGTAGCCTTTCATCATCAAACATTTTTTAACTACTATTTTAAACTTACTAAGAGGCATGTCAACCAAATCCTGAGGAATTTTATTATAAATTTTTATACATTTGCCTACAAACGAATTACCAACTTTATGAAGTCTAGTTTTTGTCATTGCCAGCTTATTTTTATTTCTTGTATTAAAACTATGGTTATCGGAATTTTTTTTGAAGAGATCTATGTTCTTCCGTACATATAAGATGTTGTCGTAAACATATTGAGAAGCAACTGTTAAAATATTAATTTCTTTAAATAGTTCTTTCAGCGAGTCACGGGGTCCGAGTCTATAGATTGCTCATATAGCTCGTTTCTGTAATATGAATATTGTCTCAATATCGGCAGCTGAGCCCCACAGCAGCAGACCATATGACATAACGCTATGAAAGTAGCTAAAATAAACTAATCGTGCCGTTTTTTCGTCAGTCAGTGACCTTATCTTTCTAACCGCATAGGCAGCTGAGCTAAGTCTTCCTGCCAAGGCTGTGATATGAGGACCCCATTGTAGTTTACTATCTAGAGTTATCCCAAGAAAAACTGTGGTATTGACTATTTGAACTAATTCATTATTCATAGTAATATGAGTATCCACCTGTCTAACATTGGGCATAGTAAATTTTACACATTTTGTTTTCTTCGCATTGAGCAGCAAGTTGTTACTTGTGAACCAATGCAATATTTTCGAAAGGGTATTATTTACATCGTCAAGTGCTACTTTTTGTCTATCACTTTTAAAAATTAATGATGTATCATCAGCAAATAATACTATCTCACAAAGATTTTTAGTGAAATAAGGAAGATCGTTTACGTATACTAAGAATAAAAGGGGTCCTAATATCGAGCCCTGGGGTACTCCCATGACTAATGAGGCGTTAGAAGAGTCGGTGCCATTAATGTTTACTTTTTGTACTCTACCAGTGAGGTAAGACTCGAGTAAGCCAAGTGAGCTGTTCGAAACACCATAATAACCTAATTTTAGTAGCAAAGTCTCATGATCAACACAATCAAAAGCTTTTGATAGATCACAAAATATACCAATGGCATCCTGCTTTTCCTCCCAAGCATCAAATATGTACTTGTGAAACATACAAGTGTAACTCCTGCATCCGTTGTGTTCCTGCCTTTAGTGAAACCAAACTGTTTGTTATGACTATACATGCATTAACTATACACACATGTGCCCTTATCATCACTCCCCTGGATTATCTCTAGTACCCATATTCTAACAGAACCAAATTGCATCTCCATACCAGACGTAGGCCAACTGACACCTACAGATAGCATCAATGCGTCCTGAGTAACTTGCATATTACACTTGCAAAATCCCCATCATACATATAATTTTTTTTTTAAATTGAGGATCCGTTTTAAATTCAAAGTTAATTTTACTAAAGTAATTTGTAATTCATCCATCCCAACTCGTACTGAAAATTTCCACTAGTTATGGCATCATCAAATCTATTTAATGTTAGATACAGACACAGACAAAAGACTTCCCATATATATTTATATACTTACTGTGTCCAAATCTGACGATCAGTTATGGCATATCATTCAATGGACATCACTAAATATAAAGTTTAAGGTAAAGTTACTAACTAACACAGTTAGTTAGTTACTAACTACTAACTAAATGCATAAAAAATGAGATATCTGTATCTACGAGTATATCACAAAAGTTGAAAACTATTAACCCATCCTTTGTCTAGTATTCCTCCCTCAAACTCTGAGTACTGCCATGACCTTTTTATTGATACTGGTTTCCTTTTTCTCAATAATGTATTATGTAAGCTAGAACAACGCTGTGTAATACATCATTTCTGCATCGTTGTGTTATAGCGAATAGTTGTGCACATTAACCGATAATAATTTTTAACACTACCCACAATGGTACTAAAAAGTGTTTTAAGTGTAAAAAAAATATTACCAAAAAGCTTCCTGGCTTGGAATGCAGCCGATGTGAGAACATAGTTCATGGTGATCCAACCTGTTCTAAATTGTCTAATAAGCAATTGAATACCCTTCAAAATTCTCCCGGCATGGAATGGAGTTGTGTAGACTGCATGAGGAACCTCTCTGGTAAATCATCCTTCCTGATTCCAGACGATGAAGTCGACGAAGATGAGTTAGACAAAGGTTCCCCGAAGCATGTACCGGCCATTAATGCACAAAAACTTGTTCAAGATATAAGCCGAGAGCTGAAGAAGACATTCCGGGAGGAGATCAGCAATCTAGAATCCTCACTAGAATTTTACGGTGACCAAATAAGCAACATCGAATAGTGTATAAAAAATCAAAACACCAAAATTAAAGATATGGAACGCAAAAACCAAGACCTACTAAATAAAAACAAACATCTGGAACTAAGAGTAGCGGCTTTGGAGCAGGAAGTCAAGAAGTTTGAACAAAATACCTTGACAAGCTCCGTCGAGATAGCTGGCTAACCTAACCTAACCTAACCTAGTGGGTAGTCCGGCCTAGTAACTTAGTGGGTAGTCCGGCCCGTTTTAATCCTAGGGCCGGGAGTCCCACACGAAGCCGTCTCGCTCGTCCCCCCCCAAGCGAGACGGTGAAGTGCGTAAATGCATCACCGACCACGTAAAATAAAAAAAAAAAAAAAAAAAAAAAAAAAAAAAAAAAAAAAAAAAAAAAAAACCTAACACTACTCGCGGATGCCCTCGGCGCCGTGAACGTGGTCCAGCTGCGACGACCGCAGCGGATCGCGGCGCAGAGGGCTGCACGGGCGTACCGCACCGTGTCTTTTGAGGCGGCGTGCCTATTGGCACGAAGTCCCCCGTGGGATCTCGAAGCAGGGGTCCTCAAGAGGGTCTACGAGGGGGCCCCCTGGTGCGACAACTAGGAGGTCGCCCGTTGCCGGAGCAGGTCGATCGCTGGAGACAGGAGGCTCGCGACGATCTGTTCCGGCAATGGGCCTTGAGATGTGCGGCTCCCACCGCGAGCCGGGTGCTCGTGGGGGCCATCGGTCCCGTGCTCCGCCAGTGGGTGGAGCATGCGCAGGGGGCTCCGACCTACTTCCTCACCCAACTTCTCACGGGTCATGGCTGTTTTGCCAAATTCCTGTGGGAAGTGGTGGGGATCCTGTCGGAGCCCGATTGCCATCATTGCGCAGGCGGCGCCGTAAATACGGCGGAGCATACGCTCGTCGTGTGCACCGCCTGCACACGCAGAGGTTGGGGGTGCGCCAAAGTTCACCTAAATTTTCAACTCAGAAAATTGGAACTCCGAAAATGTTCTTCCTAACATTTTTCATCCTAACAATCACAATTCCTAACTACTCTGTCTCTAATGTTTTAATTCCGAATCATTCAACTTCATAATGTCGGTAGCAATAAACATCTATTATACTATTATTTATTTTCCTATATTTTGTCAACATAACCATCTTTTACACTATTATTGAAAGTCATACCTTTTTTGTTTAGATTTATTTTTATTAATAATAATCAGTATTATTTACATTAAGTTTGCGTAACTTTTACGGACTTTTACAGAAACGAATCGGTCATATTTATAGTTCTTGGTTTAGGTTAGGTTAGAATTGTGACCACACAACGCACGAGCCGAGCGAGCGAAGCGAGCGTGCCGCGGTAGCGGCCGGCGAAGTGCCAGAAACGAACAAAAATATAAAAACGAAAGAAAACGAAAAAGGTATAAAAACGTTAGGATAAAAAACAGTAGGAGCTTTAATATTGTATGTTAACGATTTTATTGATAACAATTTTCGGAAACATGAGTGTTATGAACATCGACGGTAGCACTACAAATAGTATGAATAAAAACTTTAGGATGGAAAATTTTAGGAGGAGTGATCATTCGGATTACAAATCGTTAGGAAGAACAATTTCGGATAAAGAACTTTAGGTGAGTCAATATGGACCCGAGGTTGGCCCTCACGGGCGTTATCGGCAGTATAGGTTCGCTGCCGGCCGTCATTCTTGCTATGGCCGGCAGCGAAGAATGTTGGGCCGCCGTCGCCTCCTTCGCTCGGGAGGTGATGGCGGCAAAGAGAGAGGCCCTGCGGGAACGGGAGCGTGCAGGCCGCACGCTTCCGCCCCGCCGGGCACCAGTCAGGGGGCGACGGCGTATTGCATACGCCCAAGCCCCCGACTGATAGGGCCGAGGGCGGTGGTTCGGGGGGCCCACCGCTCACGCGAAAGGCCCTGAGGAGTCCGACGCCCCTTATGTGTTTCGGGGGCGTCGCTTCTATGTTGTTTGGGGGGGGCTAAGCCCCTCCTATGTTGAGCTTAAACGAGCGCCCCTTTGCCGGGCCGCCGTCGCTTAGCAGTTTCTGCCTATCTGGGGGCCCGGCTAAGGCGAAGGAGAAACACCGTGGATAGGTTTTAGTGGGTAGTCCGGCCCGTTTTCATCCTAGGGCCGGGAGTACCACACGAAGCCGTCTCGCTCCCCCCCGCAGCGAGACGGTGCGTAAATGCATCACCGACTACGTTAAAAAAAAAAAACACTTCTCCGGAAAACCTAGTCAATACTTTAAAATAGTCGCTGATAAGTTGAAAATGGATGTTGGTGAAATAATTACGTCGCGCCGATTACCAGGGTCTATGAAAAGACCAGGACCGATTTTCCTCGAATTGAAGACCAAAACTGCCCAAAAGAAGTGGATCGACGCGGGCAAAACAAAGTGTCTTACCTTGGGAGTACTGAAGCCGGACGTTCCTAAAGAGCTAGCAGAAAATAGAGTGTACGTTAGAGAAGCCCTCGCTAAACACCTTAAAACCCTAATGTATAATGCAAAACTTAATTTATTTGAATCTTTTAAATATACATGGTGTATATGGTGCAAGGACGGCCAAGTATGTGTACGGAAATATGATAAGAGTAAGATATATTACATTCGTTCGATTGAAGATATTGAACGGATTTCGAATCAAGTTGATGACACCAACCCGCAGTAAGTCGTTTTTTTTTTATAATTGTTATTTCATCTAATCGTCATTATCTATGGATAGGCAAATCAAGGAAATTTTCAATTGTGGTTCTACTGATCATTATTTACAGCATCCACCAACAAACAATCATTTGAATTTCTCATGTATGTATGTTAACATTAGATCACTTAAAAAGAATTATACAAAACTACTTAAACTTGTTCACAACTGTAGCTTCCCATTGGATATTATTGTAATTACAGAAGTGGGTATCTCAGAGTCCATCGTAAACCTATATAATATACCTGGTTATAATTCGTACTCGCAGCTGCGCTCTGCCAAAAAGGGTGGTGGTATAATTGTTTATGTAAAAAATCATATTAAATTTAACCCATTTCAATATAAAAGTTTTATGTTTGAAAGGTTAACAGGCACTGTAAAGTTAAATTGTAAACAGGACGCAGTTGTGTGTGCTATATATAAACCATCTCGAACTAACAAAAGTTTATTTGTCAAGGAACTTGGTAAATACGTTTCCCAATTTGACAATAAACAGATTGGTGACATATTGACCTGAAATCTGTTTCATCGCATAAGGATTTGTATCTAGAAACACTAATCGAGCACGGGTTAATGTGTGAAATAACCGACTATACGCGTATTGAAAAAAAAAACTAAATATTATCACAAAATCTTCATCATCACATTTTTGCTCGATTCCCCACATTGGTTCCGTGTTCGGCGGTGCTATATATTGTACTAGCGGACCATCATGCGATTGCGAACCATCATGCGATCTTTACCTGTGTTGACGACAAACTGACTGAGTGTATACAGGATGTTACAAAAACCAAAGTTAATTTTGATATTTTGAAAGGTGAATAAAATAAAATAAATTGGAGCTCAACTAATGACATGGATAACCCTAATGATATATATGACTTTATTCGTGATTCATTTCAAAATGCCAATAATATCGCAAGTTCAACACAAACGTATAAAAAACGTTTAAAAAAGTAACAAAAAGTTGCGTTTACCATGGATCAGTGACAATGTCAATCGTCTCTGTTCTAAACGGGATGCATTATTTAGAGCTTGGAAATAAAGCTCTAACGACCCTCAACTAAGGCTAGAGTATATAGTAAAGTTCGCAATAGGGTGCATACAGTTTTAGAAAATAGGAGAAACTCATTATGTGAATGAAATCAATAAAAACTTTAATAATACCAAGAAAGTGTATGGAATTATTAACCAGATTCTAGAACGAGTGACATTATCAATTGACACAGCTATCTGCAAAGCATTTGAGTTCCAAAGTATTAATACAAAAAATCTTGCTGATAAATTTGTAATCACTTTTGACACATCTGTAAAAAGTATAATTTCTAATTGCTCAACCAGGCTATTAGACAGGCAACATTATTCTGAACCCCTAGATTGCTCGTTTTACTTGAATAAAGCATCCGGAGTACAAATACAGGCAATCATAAATAAATTAAACTCATACAAGGCACCAGGTCTAGATACAATTAAAGTGTCAGATATTAAAATGGGGGGTCCTGATATATCAGAAACTATAGCCAGACTCATAAATTGTAGCTTAACGTCTGGCAGATATCCCGATGATTTAAAACTTGGCTGTGTACGACCTGTGTATAAGAAAGGCAAACGGGCTGAATACACCAACTATCGTCCTATTACACTGCTCTCTACAGTTGACAAAATAGTAAAAAAATATATTAGTCAACAAATCCATTCATTTTATGGTAAACATGAAGTTATCTACCATAATCAATTCAGTTTTCAGGCTAATAAAGGAACATCTGACCTGTTATCAAAATTCAGTGACAAAGTAAACGAATACCCAATTTAAAAAAATGACAGTTTATGCCGTGTTTATAGACTTTTCTCGTGCTTTTGACACATTGGATCACAAACAGCTTATCCACAAACTTGACAACTGTGGGATACGTGGCCCCCTACTGGACTGGTGTGAAAACTACCTTTTAGAAAATATGTTGTTAGGGTCGGCCGTTCATTGAGCGAACCAATTGACGTCACAAAGGGCACCACTCAGGGTTCAGTCTTAGGACCACTCCATTTCCTGTCCTACGTAAATGATATGAGCAATAGTATAAGGCACAGCTCTTGCTATCAATTTGCAGACGACACATGTCTCTTGAGTGCTGACCAAGACCCTAAAAAAGCTCGTGATCTACTTCAAGCTGATTTGAACTCCATAGCCAAGTGGTGTCATGACGCTGGTCTGGTACTGAACTCGGACAAAACTAAATTGCTGGTTATAAAATCACCCTATCATCATTCACCGAGCCTTTTCCCAACTCAGTTGGGGTCGGATTTCCAGTCTAACTGCGATTCGGCTGAACTTCGATATTTTCCGTGAAGCGACTGCCATCTGACCTTCACAACCCATGGGCGATATCGAAGTTCTGTAGTTAGACCGGTCGGATTTTTGATTTAGGGCTCCAACTACCCCTAACGACTGCCATAGATGTTAGTATGACAACCGGGACCGACGGCTTAACGTGCTCTCCGAGGCACGGAGGGGTCTCAGGCTGAGATTCATAAACCGCACTAAGCCTTTACTTTGTAGCAAAGTCGCACTTTGACTCAAAATAATGTTTCATAGTCAAGCCTAAGGCCAGTCTTTACTTTGGGAAACCCTACTTTGCTTAGTAAAGTACTAGTGCACGATATCGTAGACTTTACGTTTCAAAGTAAACTTTGAATGATTTTACTACTAATTTTAATAGTCTTGTGCCTCGTGCAAAATTTATAATAAATTGGTATATTTAATCTGCCCGGGTTATGAGCTCATAATTGTCAATGTCATTCCTGTGAGCTGTTTGTTTGACATGAATAAACACATTATACAGAAAGGCTCAAAATTACGTTTCTTTACAACATATTGAATATTTCAGTAACGCAGTTTTATGTTAATAATATTATAAATACGTAGTCGCGATGCAGTGACAATTATTTTTATGAGCTAATGTATTCAAAATATTTAATTTTTTTTCGAAAAATCTAGCATTAGTAATTAATTTACGCGTGTTAAGTAATATAAACTTTGCGTAGAACGAATTGCTGTTGTAGTTTACTTTGGTTTTACTAAGCTACAGCCGCTACAGCGTAGAGCAGCACTTTCCTTAGTAAAGTCAGAGTGCCGACTATGAAATTGAAATCCGCCATAGTAAACTTTGAGATTTGAAAGTACACTTTCGGAAGTCTACTTTGATGCGAAGTAAAGTTCTGTTTATGAATTTCAGCCTCAATGTCTTAAGAAATGGTCACCCATCCTAAGACCGGCCTGAGTCGATGTTGCTTAACCTTTGCAATGTGTTAACATTGTCGGTTACCACTAGACCACGAGCCCCTCTAAATCACCCTATAAGAAACTTAATCCCCCTACAAGCATTGTCTCACATAGCCATAATTGCATGCATGACAGAAATAATACTACATGCAATTGCAATAATATAGATGTGGTTAGCTCCCATAAGTACCTTGGTATGGAAATTGATATGAAACTGGAGTAAGCATATCGAACACGTCTGTAATAGGCTGAGGCAGTTTTTGGCTAATATTGTCATTGTCAAAAATCGTATCCCGTTTAAGGTTAAATTAATGCTATATAACTCCCTAGCGGAGTCGTATATACTGTACGGCCTAAGTAGCTATGGTCGTACTTACAACTCGCACCTTCAACAAATTTACAAACTTCAGCTACGAATATTGAAGAATATAGTTTCCATCAAAATTAAAAAAGAATTTGAAAATAACGAATTGGGTTTATTTAAGCATTGCAATGTTCTACCTGTACAAACTGTATTTAGATATGTATTATTAAAGGAACAGTATTTTAATAGTGATATCATTAATAGAATAGAACATCCTGTATACACCCGGTCCGTCGCTCGAAACCGGCTTCGAATTATACGTATACACCCGGTCCGTCGCTCGAAACCGGCTTCGAATTATACGTGCTAACAATACGTGTAGTGAACGGACATCGGCATATCTAGTCCCCCGGTTCATAAACAATGTATGTCAAATATTAAATGTAAACTAAAGTCTCACTTTCTTAATAATATGGAGATATGATATAATGAGGGTATACTGGAAAATGTTTTCAACCAGTTTACTCATCTTTACATAGTATAAAACAAAGTCGCTTTTCCTGTCTGTCTGTCCCTATGTATGCTTAGATCTTTAAAACTACGCAACGGATTTTAATGCGGTTTTTTTTAATAGATAGAGTGATTCAACAGAAAGGTTTTAATGTATTTTACATGTATAAAATACTAGAGTAATAAAGATTATTTTAGAGGTTTCTAATGTAATGTCGTAAATAAACACATTTTTTTGCGCTTTCATTGCCAACCCTACGAGACAGATCAAAATAATGTACTACAGTATTGTACACCATAGAAAGGTCTACAAAAAAGTCCGCTATAGCATATGTCTATCTCTTAAGGATAACTCACAGTAACCATTTTTATCTTTTATAAATGACAAAAAAATAATGTGTCATTTGCCAAGCTATTTTTAACAATGCAGTATTATTCCTTTTCAAATTGAATACTTTACATACGTTGTGCATTTAATTTAGACAAAAATTGCCATTCAAACCATATAATTTTGACGAATGACTTCAGAGATATCTCGTGATGAAAGAAAAATAACAGCGCGGCGACGCGGCCGGGCGGTGGTGGCCAATGATAGCAGTGAACACAATGCGATTTTTTAACAATCTATACCTACTTATAATAAATCTGTAGAAGTGAAAATTCTGTACATTGAAAATATCAAAAAAATAAATGGAAGGTGGTGTTACTAGACCGACACCGAACCCAAATTTGTGATTAAAAATTTTTTTGTCAGTCTGTTCGTTCAGGCATCACGCAAAAACTACCGATTCGATTACGATGAAACTTGGTATAATTATTCTTTAATATCCTGGGCACCACACTGGGTACTTTTTATCCCGGAAAAGTATATACAATAAAAAACAAACTTAATTTTGCGGTTCGATCCCTAGACCCGATTACTATACCAACCGCTAATAATAAGTTTGTCTTAGGGTTTTTTTTTATAGGTATTGGGTTCGCCAAATTGACGCCGCCCGCCTGGTGTTAAGTCGTGACGACGTCTAGCGATTGTGGGCCACTCTCAGAGCACACGATACTATAGAGAGTGGCCCTCAACTTGACGACCTACTGATGTGCCTCTTCATGCTTCGCTTAAAGAACCCAGGGTTATATGTGGGAGGAAACACGTGCACAGGCAGGGCATTCCAGGCCACTATCGTTCGGCAGAGAAACGAACGTTTAAAACGTTCAGTTCTCGATAACATGCTATCCACTGTGTGGGAGTGGCATCTCTGCCCGGCACGCGTTGTTCTGGATCGGAAGGAAGAGGGTGGGATCAGATTGAAGAGCTCTTCAGAACAGGTTACGCCACCCGCAGTGGAGTTCACTAATAATGGTTTTTAGAACTTTTGTCTGTTTGTCTGAATGTTTGAACACGCTAATCTCAGAAATGATTTGATTTTTTGATTTGAACATGCGGTTTGGTTTTCAATAGCTTTATAAATAAAAAAGTTATGTAGATCTAAAGTAACACGCAGGCGGAGCTGCGGGCAACAGCTAGTAGGTAATAAGCTGTTGTTTACATGTACCTATCTGATATTATTGCTTTTTATTTTTACTTTATTTTTACTTAGCTTGACTGACATAATGTTGTAGATTACTGTATCATTTAGTGCAAACCTTAGTGGTTAATAATGCTATTTATAACCTAACTACTTATATTCCAATATTTTAAGATGGTAATCAGTAAAAAAAAAAATCATGTACAAACTACTTGAATTTAATAAAATATTATTTTAGTATTAATAATAAAGACAGAAAGCAAGTACCTAATGGTCTGAAACACAGATTTCACATAAACCTAATTCAGGCTTTAACTTTTTTTTCGAAATTTGCAGTTTTAACTACATAGTACTTATTACTACTACACACGTAATAGTTCTACATTAAACATACCGACATATCTTTCATGTTTGGTATTCTATTACACATTCACACAATTGCTTCATTGGCAATATTTTAATACATAATGTGTAGGTTTTTATAAACTAATAAAATTCTATTTTAGTCTCTCGAGGCTAATCCATTCTATATCATAGAAGTCTGTACATAAATACCTTTCAAATTTCAACATTTATAAGGTGTGAAAATTACCATTGCTCCTTATTTCTTCATTCTAACCCTAGAGACTGAGGCAGTGTAAGCGTGTTCTGTAAGAGACTATTCTTTTTTGTTTTTTTTTTGCTTGGTCGGAACACGCTTACCTCCATTTTTATAAGCAGACTAAATATAATTCAAAAATAATAAAGTTACTTTACGTCATAATTCAAAAATGTAGGTATCAAATAAATCCAAATAAAATTAGCTGACACGTCTGATTGTACATCATAAAAGTTGTACCGACTTTCTATTCTCGCTTTAATCGATCAGCAATCTGATCCGGAATTATAACAACATGGAAATCGCTCACCAAATGGTGTGATTACACCAATATCAATTTTCACATCACACTCACGTAATAACGCTGGACGTAGCTCGAGCTGCTGTCTGCAGCTGACCATGGTCTTCGTACACCGCAAAACCATCGACGCGGATATGATTACGCTGAGTGGTGTCAAAAACTCTCTTTGAACCCTCAGCAATTTGTAATAGCCGTGGAGAAGGTTACAAGTCATCTCTGTATCGGTTCTGAAACATGTGATAAGATTAATATTTGTGAAACAAAGGGTATCAATCCCACACTTCTGATGTCATAATATAATGAATAAGAGAGGCTGAATTACGTACCTACATACTATTCGAGTTTCATTTTAAAAGTACCCATAGAAATGTATATTCTATGTCTCACATAACATACAAAGCTTTATACTAGTCAGGAAGCCAGACATACGTCACGTCTATATCCCACAAGGGGTAGGCAGAGGTGTACCTCACACCCACACTTGTCTTAGTACCTAAACTTGTTGGTGGTGAACTACCACCAGCCACAACACAATGGTTGTGTTGTCGCTGACTACCACCAACACAATAATTAATATACTTACATTATGTAACTAAGTTACATAAATCCCTAAGCAGATCCCAGGTACACCACCAACATAATAACTAATATACTCACACTTTGTAATTATTATGTAACTAAGTTACATAACTCCCTCTAAGAGTCCAGATACCTACATCAATAAGATGACTATACAGAAAGCTATTCTCTAAAGATAACGTTGTGATCGTAATTATAATCGTATGTCTAATCATGATGTGTATTGCTACGAGCTCCGCTATCAACTGGCAGAAGAATAATATTAGGTACCCATCAGCAATGAAACACTAAAGTCAAGACATGATTGTATTTATTCGTTATCCGCCATTAAACTCGCCGTAAAACGCCGTAACTCGGTAGGGTCATATTATAATATCTTACAAGTATTTAAACATAGAAACAATACACTTATCTTAATATAGAAGCAATCTTCACGGATTTACAACAGTCGATAAGTAACATCAAGTAGCCAAACTGTCTTATATACACATTATCTGAACTAGGCTTTAGTACCTACATAGGTACATACTTCTGTAATGATTTGTGAATAACATAAAGCAATACACTTGTAAATTCGTAGTCTAAACTGACCAGAATCGTACTGCAACACTCGCTTTTATATAAATGTCCTTGGTGGGAGTAAGCGAATATTTAACTACCCTCTTAATATTGATAAATAGGTACATAACCACTTTTACTCACAAGTATAATACTATTTCAAAGAATTATGTTGAAGCATCATCTACATATTTTACATTACTGACACGTGCATCAGATGAATCGTGCCGGCCTCACCCCTCCTACCGCCTCAATTGTCCTTCCCACAAATCCAACTTCTCCTACTCTTTTACCGTTCTTGCCGTCAGACTGTGGAACACTCTTCCAACCGATATAAGGAACTGCAGAACTGTGTCTGGCTTCAAGAGGAGAGTGAAGGAACACTATCTCGCTTCTTTACCTTAATTACTGTATTTATGTAGTTATTGTGTAGTTTATGTAGTTTATGTAAGTTTATTAACCTGCACACACATCAGCATCTGTTTGCGTCACGATCTCCTCTCTTAGGCCCATTGGAAGAGATCTCTTTAGAGATAAGTGGGCGCCACTTATCTCTAAAGAGATCTCATTTGTTCAATGTTTAGTATGTTTAATATGTTTCTCATTTGATCTCAATGTTTAGTATGTATCAATTTACTGTTTTTATTTACTGTGTGTGTACAATAATAAATAAATTAAAGTCATAAAACCATTTCCCGCGGAAGAAGCCACCAGAGCATGTGCTAGCAAGTAAATATTATTGCTGTAGTTTACATAATATCGATGGAAGAAAACATATTTGGCGTAAGCGCCATAAAATCAAAAATACGTTTTTTACATCATTTTATTAAGAAAAAAATTCTGCGTCGATTAGTATGAGTCTCATAATTCTACGATGAAAAAAAAACCAGCCAAGTGCGTATCGGGCCACGCATAATATAGGATTCCGTAGTTACCCATAACTCCTAAACTAACAAATTCATCTGGTCTATTGTAGTTTTACTTCAAAGTTCATTGTATGGACATACGATGTTTTTGTTGCTTACGCCATTTTTGTAGTCAGCAAAATTATGCCATGGCTTAAGTCTTTGTATGTAAGAATTTCACTGACAGAAACAAAGACATCGAATACATCGTTGGCAGGTTAAGTGTTTTTAACACCCAACGCTTACATTGTTTTAGCTTTCCGTAAAAACATAACCTATTTTACTTACAGCATTTTAAAGTTCTTAAAATTGATGAATATTTTGTTACCACAGAAAATTTCCCTACGGTTACAGCGTTTTAGAGATCCTTAAAAAACTTGATTTTGAAGGACACATTTTATGGCGCGAAGAAAAAAGAAAAACATGTTTTTAAAATCAAGTTTCTACGATGAGTAGTAATGAAGTTATGATTTTTTTCTCATTTCTGAAATGCTTTTTTGGCTCTGGTGAAAACTTTGTACTTTGACGCCTACGCAAAATATGTTTTCTTCCATCGATATAATATTAAAGTAAAAACATGTTTTCACCTCTCATGCTCTGAAAGTGGGTCATTGCTTACCTGATATGCGGGTTGAAAGTAATACTACGTTATTTACAGAAAACTAAAAAACAAATGTCAGAACATCTTGAGGCGATGGCAAAAACGTATACAACCACAGTTCGATTGAGTCAATACTGGTAGGTACTGGTTTTTTAAATGGTCATAAACATAAAAGATTTATGATACAATAAATAAAAACGTAAATAGCACAAACAATAATTATTTGGACAGTTTTTAATGTTGTTGTTAAGTTATCAACTTATTGTATCATGTTATTTGAGACTGACTAAACTGCCTGCCGTAAGGTGTCAAATCATAAATATACTCTCTGTAATCATATTTGTGATGTGAGCTTCTCTTTCTGAGCCCATATTTAACGAATGAGACCGTATTCGCAATAATGAAACTCCACAGTAAACTGTGGAGTTTCATTATTGCGAATACGGTCTCACATGCTTGTGTAAACACAAGCATGTCGTCGGTGGCCACTGCTCGTCGACGGTTGTGATTATTCTGCATTTAACAACTGTCGCCGTGACTCGTTTAAGGCGGGGTGGCCCAACAAGAGTGACATATAATATTACACTATCATCTCCAACCTGTGATCAATGAATACACGAAAATCTTTTTAGTGATTTATATTATTTCAATATACACACGCCGCGCAGTAGATGCCACAGACATAGATAACAAAGAGAATACAATACTACGTAAGATAGATAATAAATAATTATAAATATACCTATGGCCACAGACTCGACCACGGGCACAGCGTCGACTCGACACATTTAAAAAAAAAGTTGATGACAAACTGTATTTTATCTGTGGATCGACTTTTAAGTCGATAGAATCGCCGCACGGCCAGGTATTTTCAAATAATGAAATAAATATTTTGGACATTCTTACACGTCATCTAGCCCAAAACTAAGCTATAAGCTTGTGCTATGGGTTCTAAACAACTATTAAACCTTTGAAAAGTGATTAACATACATGTATGTTTTATATAGGTAGGTACATATTATACATAGAAAACATTACACGTACTGTACATAATGAAACGTATTGCATATAAATATTTGATTATTACATACCACTTGCGGGGCAATCCAGTGAGTTATAACGGCTGCCACTTCTTCTAACTGAAAGGGAGATCCTTTGGGAGATGTCCATACCACAATTCACTCAATTCATCGAATCTGATCTAGGGGAGTCCCAGAATTCGTATTCGTGCCATAACAACATTCAGGTCGAGTTCAAAGTCCGTAGGTGCGCCAGGGTCAGTGTTAAAAGAGGTATCGGGGTTCATTCAGGTAGGGGGGGTTTTCTCAAAAGAAAATCGGAAAGTATTCACAGTGACAAAAAATTCAAAGCGAATGACGTTCTTTTTGGTAATGTTTCAACTGTTTATTATTGTTGCTATATACAAACGATGATTAAAAATGATATCGATTTTAAATTACAATTCTAATTCAATTCGTCATTCTAATTGAATTCATCATTATTTAGTACCACGCGGAGGATTTTTAAACGATATTTTGTAATGTAAATATTTTTATTATTTAATTATGTATATAGTAATTCTTATACTTATTCTTTACCACTTACTTTTGAGAAAAACAGAAAAAGTTGAATCGATTAATATATTTCTAAAACGTAACTGATGCATCATTCACCGAGCCTTTTCCCAACTCAGTTGGGGTCGGCTTTCCAGTCTAACTGCGATTCGGCTGAACTTCGATATTTTCCGTGAAGCGACTGCCATCTGACCTTCACAACCCATGGGCGATATCGAAGTTCT
Organism: Nudaria mundana; assembly: GCA_963556515.1. Taxonomy (NCBI): domain Eukaryota; kingdom Metazoa; phylum Arthropoda; class Insecta; order Lepidoptera; family Erebidae; genus Nudaria; species Nudaria mundana. Next base: position 3,577,589 of record OY748296.1, read on the forward strand.
GTAGTTAGACCGGTCGGATTTTTGATTTAGGGCTCCAACTACCCCTAACGACTGCCATAGATGTTAGTATGACTACCGGGACCGACGGCTTAACGTGCTCTCCGAGGCACGGAGGGGTCTTAATGTCTTAAGAAATGGTCACCCGGTCACCTAAGACCGGCCTGACTAGATGTTGCTTAACCTTTGCAATGTGTTAACATTGTCGGTTACCACTAGACCACGAGCCCCTGATTACTGGCAACAATTTGGCTTTACGGAAAACGGATCATAGGTAGGTACTTTAGACAATCTATTGATTTGGTTTAATCAAAAATTACTTCAAATCATGGCATATTACATATTATGTAAAATGTAACATGAATATAGATAAATAGCTTTATTTGCCGGCATCGTGTCCAGACTTCGGGCTCTTCGGCCCATTTTCGATACTGTCCTTTAAAACTGGATACTTTTTGTCTACTTTTTACGGATAAAATTACGGATCCGGCCGTTCAGAATTTTCCTGACCGAACGTGGACTGAAAAAGCCGGTATTTTCAGAATATAACTCTATTACGCTGATTTAATCTGTTAGGCTAGTTTCAAAACTCACCTTTTGCGTTTGGAGCGTGCCCAAAGACTGATCCTTAAGGTCATGTGCTCAAAGCCATTTCGTTTTCCTACCAGGGAGCTCTTTGAGTTAACAGAAGTTCTATCAGTTCGACGCCTGTTTGTGAACCGTGCTATTCTTCGTAAACATTCCCACATGTTATTTGACCCCGAAAGTTATGTGTAGACGCAGAAATAATATTGTTTGTTCCTTAGTTCGTCATCGAACGTGTCTTTCAGGTCGACACCTAAATTGGCTGGCTCCTAAACTTTACAACAAAGTTAACAGGATCCTAAATATCTACAATATGACTACTATACAGGTTAAGAATTCAATGACAATGTGGCTGCTAACGCTTGATTATAGTATCACTGAGGAACTGTTAGGCTACGTGGATTAGTTTTATATAATGAATATTTTGATACACATACACACACACACACACACACTCACACACCTAAAAAAGTTGTATTGTGTTCATTTTTACTTAATTTTGCATTGTATTACGTGTCACATAAAATTAGTTTCTATGTCCGCACTTAAGTGCACAGTGCACAGGCTCGAATTCTTAAGATTTTGTTTATGGGCGTTAATAACTGCGATACAGTTTTATCCTAGTGCAGTAAATGGCTGTTATGTTTATGCTAATAAATAAATAAATAATTTGTGACTGCAAAAAAAAACTAGGACTATTTTAAGGGTAGGAACAGCCAAACCATACCTATTACGGTACCTAATTATTTCATTATACTATTTTACCTGAAAACATTATGACATATTTTGCCATTTTTCTGTAATACTCCCCTATGTTTTTACTGGGAATTCTATCAGTCTCTCCCGGAGGCGCTCGCGGTGCGGCCGCGACATCGGACCGCGTATTAAAAAAAAATCTTTTCTGTGACAATACTGATCGGTCAGGAAAAAAGACGGTCCAGAATGAACAAAAGTTAAATTCCGGTAGTGCATAAGCTAGTATTACATATTTTGATAGTCTGCCATATCGGTCCAGAAAATTCCGGGCGGCCTGATCAGGACAATTCCGTGTAGTGCACAAACGCCCTAAGTCGGGTGAAAACACCCATTTGTGCCTCGAACTTCCAGAATCGTCCTGTATTTTTTTTTACCCGAAACTTAAGGGGAAAATTTACAAGACTATCGATAGGCCTGCCGTCCTGTATGGACTGTCATGTTTAGCCCTAAAAGCGACGGATGAAAGAATACTGCATGCAGCGTAAATGCGAATGTTAAGATGGATGTGTAGTGTAACAAGAATGGATAGAGTAAGGAACGGGTATATTAGAGGAAGTTTGAAAGTTGTATCATTTACTTATAAAACACATTAAATACATTTTATTTATTTGTAAGTCTTATGTCTCCCGTGGGGAAAATAAACTGCGAATTGTGTTTCAGTAATTACACTTTATTTTCCCTATAAATATCGCACGTTATCTGAATTTTTCTATCTTGCAATACTGCAGAAGATCGGATTTTTCCCTATTTTAGGGTTCCGTACCCAAAGGATAAAATGGGAACTTTATTACATAGACTCTATCCGTGTGTATCGCGTGAACCGTGATACTTAGGTAGAAAGTTGAAATTTTCACAGATTTGCCGCTGTAACAACAAATACTAATAAAAACCGGCCAATCGCGTGTCGGGCCACGCATAATATAGGGTTCCGTAGTTACCCATTATAGGCTCTAACTCTTTTTATTCTGCGACCCAAGGCCGCGGCCGCTCCCACGTCCGTTGCCGGGCGTCTCTGGTACGCACGCAGAAGGCTCTAACTCCTAAACTAACAAAGTTATCTAGTCCGCTTTAGTTTTTCTTCAAAGTTCATTGTATGGACTACAGTCATATTTTTTTCAGATTCTTCAAGCTAACCGTTTTAGGGGGCGGGGGACGCTCTGTTTTAACAAAAAATGCGCTTTATAGTTGAATATCTCGCAAACGGACACCTGAATAAAAAATTGTCTTAGCAACCTCCCAATGTTTTAAAAATACCTATCTAATGATACCCCAAACGATGCGGTTGACGCGAGAAAAAAAAATATCCCCACTTTACTTCTAGGAGAGGTACCCCAGGAAAAAATATTTTCTTAATTTTATTGTAGCACTTTGTCGGAATAGTAAACACATTTTGCACGGATATCCGTGCAAAATTTAATCTTTCTAGCACTGACCGTTTAGAAGGAACGCCGAGGACGGACGGACGGACATGACGAAACTGTAAGGGTTCTGAGACTTTTACTACGGAAACCTAAAAACCGGCCAATGGTTCCGTAGTCACCCATAATAGCCTCTATAACTCCTGAACCAACAATGTTATCTGATCCGCTACAGTTTTCCTTTCAAGTTCTTCACGGTCTGGTTACGTGTAGGGAAAGTACTGCAAAAAAAATCTTTTTTTTTTCAAGCACTTTGTCGGTGTAGTAAATATACATTCATGCAAAATTTTAGTAATAAATACAGTAAACGTGTTTTTTTCCGTTTTGGTACGGAACCCCTTGTGCGCAAGTCCAACTCACACTTGGCCGGTGTTTTAAATCTTGTTTGAAATCTAATTACTGGTTGCACGAACCTTTCTGGTATCAGGGGAAAACGATGTTCTACAATATCTCTGGGGGCCAAGTCGCGTATTGGAATTGTAGCAAAGTAGCATCGTATTTACACGCACACAAAATAAAACTAAAATATAAAGATCTCTGGGACTGTTTAAGTTGTGCGATGTCATGCCAATACATAAAAAAGGAAATTCAAATATCTAAAAGAAATAATACGATCATAGTTACAAGAAGTACTGCTAATAAGCGTCTAACTATGCCCAGATTTCGGAACTCCTACGATAAAAGAACCTCGGAGTACATATTGCCCAAATTGATAAATAAGCTACCACCCGAAATAAAAAGTAATATAACTGCACGTAACCTTACGGCTGTCATTAAAAAATATTACAACCAGTGACTTGAATTGGAAAAACCTGTATAGTCGGGGCGTGGCTTACGGCTGGTGTTTTTTGGCCGGGGTAGGTGCATCGCGCGCGTTTTGCTTGGTTTTATCGTTATTAGATTTTTACTTGTACCTACATAATACGGGATATGAGTGATGTTGTATTACCAGGATATAGCCCCCAGACCTACTCATAGAACCTAGATATATAGGGGAACATAGAAACACGTTCAACTGTCACAGGTAATATCAAAGTTTTTGGGAAGTGGGATGGGAATTGGGATTTTTTCCATGGGAAGATATAGAGTTTTATTACTTGTGGAGAGTCCAAGGGGGGCCCGAAAATGCAGTCAAAATTGACCTAGGATGCTTAGTGTCCGAGATATCAGGTACTGGGAATCTTGGGTAATTTTGTAGGATGAGAATTCCCGGGTTTTTTTTTTGCAGGCGAATAGAATAAGTCTCTGTAGAGGTGCCGGGGAATACAAATTTGCTTAGAATTGAGCTGGAAAGCTCCGTTACCGGGTTATAGGGGCTTCAAGTTTTGTGGAAAGTGGGATGAGAATTGGGAAGAAAAATTTTGTGTGAACATCGGATTTCTGAGATCAGTGCAAATAAACTCTTGAATAATATTATAATACCAATACTCCTTAGCTAATATTTATTTAGGCTTTAGGGTTTTAATACTTACTTAGGGTGAAAATGAGGGCAAAATTGACCTGGGATGCTTTGTTTTCGAGATATGAGGTACTGGGAGTCTTGGGTATTTTTGCGGGATGAGAATTCGGGATTTTTATTGCAGGCGAATGAAACTTGTGATGGTAGGGAGTGCAGGGGGAACAAAATTTTGTCCAGAATTTAGGTGTGAAGCTCGGTTCCTGGCCCCTATAGGGCTGGGAAGTTGGTAATGTTGGGAATCCAACTTAACCTAATAATATACAAAATAAACATAATTATAGACTAAAAATATTTACATTACAAAATATCGTTTAAAAAATCCTCCGCGTTATTGCCGACTGGGAAGGTTCCCAGAATGCTGGCTGTGTTGCCACGTTGGATGGCGATACTTATTGTTTGGGCCAGAAAATAGCCAGCCTTCTGGTCCTGAGAAGCATCGATTAGGCGTTTAGCAATGTCTCTATAAAGGCGGCGAGCACTCGGACCCCATAACCCCAGTGTCTCAACCCCAAACGGCTCAAATATGTAATCACCTGCTAGGTTAGCATATTTACGCCGTTAAGGCCTTCAGCCGATGCAGCAGCAGCACCGGCACAACCGGATGTGCTTGGAAGGTGTGAAGGTGCTAAGGTGTCAACGCATGTAGCGTCCCACACCAAAGGCCTTCCCATCTTCCACGGTAGCAACGACATACGGTCCGGTCTCTTTCCATCGCTTCGTGCTAAACCATAGTAGACGTGCACGCTCTGAAATATTGACAGAAGTGTCAATTAGTGTATTAATTCTCAATTTACAGAGCGGTGAATCCCACATTCGCTGTGAGCCTAGGCGTGAGGGCAGGTCAGTGTCGGGGCAAGACATTCTCCAAGCATTTATGGCATCGGTCTTGCATCGCACCTCGGAATCAATCAGTGTATTTGACAAAATTTTCCTGACTAATTCTTCGGTGCTATGGACCGACGACAGAAATGCTGGCAGACTGACATCTGTGACTCTACGAATACCTAGCCCGCCCAAGCGAACTGGAAGAGACGCTTGGACCCAGGCCCGGTCTTTAATATTTACATTTAAAATTTTACACAAAAAAAATTGTATTAAGTTGTCTAGTCTGCCCAAAATTTCTACATTTTTCCAAAATTGTCCTGAACGGAGGGCATGTGTAAACTTGGGTACGAAAAGACAAAAACGAAGAATAGTGAAAGCTGAATGAATACTGATATTACATAGACTATCAATAACCTGATCAAAATTTTGAATTTTTTCCTCGATAAAAGTGGAAAGGCCATCTTCTAAAATCGGGGACCCTAGGAGGCGTAAAGAAGTTTTGTCCAAAACTTTTATGCTGGGGGCCAAACAGTTGAATTTGGAGATTGTTGTTAATCTATCTGTGTTTTCAGATATAAAAATCTCACATTTATTCGGGTTCAGTTCTAAGCCAATTGACTGAAACTCGTTCTTTATTAGGGCTAAATCTTGTAAAACTGTCTCTACTTTTCTCCCTAAAGTCCCGTCGTCTAAATACCAAATGTTGAATTTTGATTTTATTTTTTGAATTATTGGGTTAATGGCCAAACTGAAGATGACTGGTCCCAACGGATCACCTTGCTGACATCCAACGGCTGAATTCAAAAGCTGGTCTTTATAATAATATATATGTTTATTATTATTCCCTTTATTACATTTTATTACATATTTACCATATTTTTAAATAAACTTATAAAAAACACAAATATATTTAAAAATATAAAAAATAGTGACCCACCGGTATCGAGTACAGTGACCAAGCTACCGGTGGTTAGGGCTCCAGAGATAGGAACTTCCGCACAATACGGGCCGTATCCAACAGAACCGCCTTCTGCATCAAGCCCTTGACCCAGCTGCCTAACGCGAGCCTCTGTAGGTAGTGGTCGAGGCTCTTGGCTATTAAACCATGAGCAGATACGACTATCGGAACAATAATCGCCGAATCCACATCCCACATGTCGACAATCTCGTGAGCTAAGTCCAAATATTTAATTTGTTTATCTTTTTCTGCTTTCACGAGATTCTCGTCATGCGGCACAGTGATATCGGCAATTATTGCAAGGCGTTTTAATCGGACTATTATCACTATATCTGGTTTGTTGGCTATAATAGTCCTATCAGTGATAATAGACCGATCCCAATACAATGTAGCATGGCCATTTTCAAGAACTGGGTCGGGCACATACCTGTAATAAGGTATCTCTAAGTCAACAAGGTTATATTTTAGAGCAAGTTGTTGGTGGATAATCCTGGCTACTTGGTTGTGTCTGTGCAAATACTCACCGTTCGCAAGACGGGAACAACCAGAGATAATATGTCTTAAAGATTCTCCGGGACGATGACATGCCCGACAGATGTCTAGCGTCCCATCTTTGACAATAAATCTCCGATAGTTATTCGTCATCATAACTTCGTCAGTGATTGCACAGATGAAACCTTCAGTTTCTCCAAAGAGATCACCGAAACGTAACCAGGATACGGAAGCTGTAAAATCAACATCGGGCCCGTGTAGAGCCCGATAAAAACGACCGTGAAGCTCTTTGCTCTTCCATATTTCCTTGCGATCAGATACACCTAGTATTACCGGTTTGCGCCAGTTCTCTTTAGCTAGGGAGAGTGGGGTCAGTCCGTTATCAATTGCCACGACATCTCGATGCAGACCCACATCCACCTGCAAGAAGTACTCTCTAAGGTTGCATATCTCACGGTTATGGAGACTCTTAGCGTTTAAAAATCCTCGACCTCCACATTTCCGTGGGATATACAACCTCATTACTGACGAACGTGGGTGGTGCATTCGGTATGAAGTCAATAGACAACGCACCTTCCTATCCAGAGCTTCTAATTCCGTCTGAGTCCATCTAAGTATGCCAAAAGAGTATACTAAGACTGGCATGGCCCAGCCGTTGACAGCACGCACCTTGTTACCGCCTGACAAAAGACTTTTCAGTACTTTTTTCAGGCGGCCAAAGAAACGATCCTGCAACTTCTGTTTCATGTCAGTCTCAGCAATACACAGAGCTTGAGACATACCTAGATATTTGTAGGTTTCGGTTGCGGAGAGTGACCCAAATCGTGTAAAATCTGAAAGATTGACTCCTTCAGATTCCACAATCCCACCCCTTTTTACATGCATGACCGCACACTTATCTACACCAAACTCCATACTGATGGCCTTACTAAAAGTTTCAGTTACTTTTAGCAAAGCCATCAAATCGGGGCCATTAGGGGCAAATAACTTTAGGTCATCCATGTAAAAAAGGTGGGACAAAATTTGACCCCCTCTGCGCATCCGATAGCCTAACCCTGAACCCTCTAGTAACGTACTGAGAGGATTCAGTGCTAGACAAAACCACAACGGACTCCGACTATCACCCTGGAATATACCTCTCTCAATCCCTATTGGCACACCACCTCCTAAAACCTGACGACACCCTGGATAAACAAGAACCGTACTCCATTGTCCCATACATGACCCCAAAAAGGTGCATAGAGTTACATCAACTTTATACAGCTCTAGCACCCTCCGAAGCCATGTATGAGGCACAGAATCGTACGCTTTCTTATAGTCAATCCAGCATGTCGCAAGGTTCTTTCGTTTGCGGCGTACCTGCTGGCAAACAGCCATGTCAATAATAAGGAGCTCTTTCGTACCACGTGCCCCACTTTTACATCCATTCTGAGAGATTGACAAGATGTTATTGTTTTGTACATGTGAATATATTTTTACTCTCAGGATGGATGTAAAAAGTTTGTATATAGTAGGTAGACAAGTTATAGGTCTATAATTTTTGGGGTCTGTGGTACTACCAGACTTGTATAGGAGGTGGGTTACTCCGGTAGTCATAAAAGCTGGAAGCGACGCTGACTCAAGAGATGACTGGAAACAAGAAGCCAAGCAAGCGTGTGAGCTACGGAACCATTTTAACCAAAAGTTGTGCAGTCCGTCCGGTCCAGCAGATTTCCAATTTGGCAACGAACGAACTGCACAACCGATATCTTCTTCAGATATGGTTATAGGTTCCATAGCTTGAATTGGTTCACACGCCCGCTCAACATCCCTAATCCACGCATCCTGTGTATGACTGACGGGCGTCGACCAGATGCTTTTCCAGAAGTTAACTGTAGAAACAGCATCAGGTAGACTCCCATCAGTCACATCCGAGTTAGGTCGCTCCCACCCTCTATATACCCACCTCTCATTTTTTTGGAACAAGCGATTCTGAGTATATCTGTCCACTCTTTTTTTGTACCGCCTTATGCGGTTTGCCCACGCATAAACTTTCTGCTTCAGGTAATCGATGCGTTCTGTGACCCGAACAGAGTATTCACATGGCCTAATATTAGTTCCCACGAATGCACGGGTCACAAAGCGCATGACTCTCGGGCGCGTATTGCCCGTCCTGAAGCAGTGTAGCTTGCCAATGAGCACCCTAGCCTCGTTGATACGCCGTTCAATTCTGCACTGCCAAGCTGGTACAGCAGGCTTTGGTCGAATAACTGTTTCTTGTTTAAAAAATTTAACACCAGCTATTCGACATACTGCAACAGCTGCACAGTACAGAATGGAATGGGCATCAGTAATGTTTTTGCAGTTGTTAAAAAACGATGTTAACATCGAGTCTAGGGCACACACTAGCGCTACATTTTTTTATGTGTGGGCAAACGCGTCGCTGCTTGAGCTCGACGCCTCACCAGTAGCCACAGTTGTCGGCGACTGTAAGGCGGAGCTGTGCGACAAGTCCGGGGTTGGTGTTTGTGCTTTTTTGGCGCCAGCTCTGGTCAACATTATCTTTTTTCTTGATGAAAATCATATATCATGTTTTTCTGTTTTCAGTTTGATATTTCATATGTACTATAAAATTTGTGTTTATGTTTTTTCCGGATTTTCTTCATATTGCAAATTTTTTGGAATAGATAATATAATTATTTATACTTTTAGATAATATAATTATTTTATATATCAGCTTTTAGAAACAATCGTCCAGAACGGTCTCATTTCGCAAAACATTTGTTGGATTCCGGTCACTCCCTACCTAATCCTCACACTTATGACGTTCTGCACACCTGCAACAAAGGACTGAGGCTTTCGGTTTTGGAACAATTAGAAATCTACAAACATAGACGCTTGAACCCTAATATTTTAAATGATCAACTTAATTTCGCCTCTTCCCCTTTGCTGCGGGTAGGTATACGTCATTCAAGCAACGGTGGTGGGTAGACATAAAATAATTTGGTATTATGGTTGTGGGTAGAAATAAAAAACCTAGCATATAAATAGGTGCGGTTTACGAGTTGTGGCTCATTCGGTCGCCGTGCGCCGAGCCATCGACATCTCCTGATGATGCCCCTGGTTGGGGGCGAAACACGTGTCGAGGTTTTTATTATTTTTTGCACGATAACACAACTCTCATATTTATTCTATTTTCAAAATTATTTCTCTATTCTTTCGGCCTAAGTGGGTTTGGAGGGCGGACTTGTGCATGAATAAATACGAGAGTTGGGTAATTTGCATGTGGCGGAATATTGCAAAGTAGTTAGATTTATTTTATTTATACTTTTATTATGATTTGAATATGATATTTCTGTATTATTGTAGATTAAACGTAAAATATTTAAATAAATGTTTCTCAAGAAAAAAATGTGACTGTTTTGTAGTGGTGTTGCCAGGTTACTTATTATTATTATTATTACTGTATTTCATAAGTATTTACAGAACCGGATGACCTGGTTGAATTGTTAAAGTGTCCTTCCAAAGTTTATAATAATGGTTTATCATTATCATTTTTCTCAGATTCTTCGAGCAAGCCGTTTAGATTTTAGAGGGGGGAGGGACGGGTCGCTCTGTTTTAACAATAAAAATGCGCTTTAAAGTTGAATACCTCGCAAACGGCCACCTAAATTAAAACTAGGTATGCAATGCATACTGCTAATTGCAAATGTTGAGAAGAGCAAATGTTTTTATACATATCAAAATCGAATCGAATGAAAAAAAATCTATTTTCATTGTTGACGCACGTGTTTCCATGGCAACCATTTAATTATCTGGTTTTTCGGTGATGTCCAGGACATTTTCGGTGATTATTTCTCCGTGGTAAGCTCTATTTTCATGATTTCAGAGATATGCACAAATTTGGTCAAAATCGGTCGAGCCGTTTCGGAGGAGTTGGCACACAAACGATTTACACTTGTCGCCTAAGATTGAACACCGCTTCGCTCCGCTCAAAAATGTCTGCTAAGATCCCAATGTTTAAAAATACCTATCTAATGATATCTCACACGATGGGGTTGACGCGAATCATGATGGTAGTAAAAAACATAATGAACTTTGTAGGAAAACTGTTACTATAACGACCAGATAACTTTGTTAGTTTAGGAGTTGGGTAACTACGTAATCCTATTTATTATGTCGGCTTTATTCAATTAATTATTTTCGAACGGCTGTGGCTTTGGCTATGTAGGTATACATATAAAACTCACAATATGTCGTCGGCAGGACTCGACACCACGGCCTTTCCTTCCACAAGAGGAATGCTCTGACCACTCTGAGCTTGGGAATATGAAGCAAAGATTGTATTATTTCGGTATTGATAATCGTAGCTCAATTGTCAGACAAGTTCCCTTGTTCGGGAAAGGCCAACTTGAAAGGCCAAGGCACTTGAAGATTTAAGAACACGCGAATCTGACGCTGTGATTCGTGGTGAATGACCAGTGTGTTCGTTACCATACAAATTGTATAGGTCAGATCCGGTTCAGATGTCATAATGCGTGGTGTACGTCGCATGTGAAGGATGAGTTTGACCGTGCCTTTATTTATCCCTTCATAATCAATAAATAATCAATTATTGAGCCTATTTCCGATCCAACTAAGGTCGGGTACTTCGATATTTTCCGTGAGGCGACTACCATGGGACTACCACACCCCATTCGTAATATTGATATTCTTTTAGTCAAACCAGTGGGATTTTCAACTGACTTCCAAAAAAGGAGGAGGTCCTCAATTCGACTGTATGTTTTTTCTCTCTGGGCTGAGTGAACCGATGTTATTATTTTTTACATGAAATCTTCTACTTCCTAATTATTTTTCTTTTTCTTCGCCGATTTTTTGGTCCCATTTTGGTAATTTAAAGTCGGTTGTTGTATAAATTTTTTTACGTGTATTTTTTAGGCTCAACTACCCGAAACGACTGTCATGGATATTCTTATAACAACACTAGCTGATCTCCGCAGCTCAGCCCGCGTGATTTAGTTTACTCGTTCCCGTGGGAACACATTACCGGGATAAAAAGTAGCCTATGTTACTCAGGGTGAATGTAGCTTTCCAATGGTGAAAGAATTTTTGAAATCGGCACAGTAGTTTTTGAGTTTATTCATTACAAACATACACACAAAAATACAAATCTTTCCTCTTTATAATAGTTTTTTTTTTTTTTTTTTTTTTTTTTTTTTTTTTTTTTTTTAGTTCCGCGACCAAGGCCGCGGCCGCTTCAACGTCCGTTGCCGGGCGTCTCTGGTTACAAGCAGAACGTATTTCCAGTGGCGCCCGGTCTTTATAATAGTAGTGTAGATGTAGCGACGGCTTAACGTGCTCTTCTAGGCTCCGTGCCTATCAGGGTCTCAGTATCTTGAGAAATGGTCACCCATTTTAGGGCCGCCCTGGCTTGTGTTGCCTTAAAAACCTTCAATGTATACTTAATATCGCCGTATCCCAGTAGTTCCATCCTGTAGTTCCATTATGGAACTACTGGGATTTTTTTCTCCCAGTAGTTCCATGGAACTAGCATCCTGTTGCCGGCAAGATGAAATTAGTCTCATTAGTACCGGTACAGTTAATAACAAATAGAGGTCACACAGTTCGTATAAAAGTTTTTCTCGACCAGAAGTTTGAACTGAACGCCACCGAGTCACACTTAATATATATACAAAAGGGATGTCTGTATATTCATCATGAAAATAAAATAAATGTTTATTTATTATTCATATATTCTGCGAAAACACAAGCAGTCTGTGAACACAGAAGATAGTTGGTACTGTGAACGTACACACACATACGTTTTTTTTTTGTTATTGCATTTTGTTTTGAATTAAATATATTATTAATAAATAATCCATAGCAGCCTTGCTATGGATTATTTATAGGTAACGGTGATAGGCTTGCCGCCTATTACGTGGGACCTACAAATTCTGGCAAAGTGTGGGTGTGTAATGCATTACGGATCATAAGGTTCTGGAAGCAAAATGTACTTGGATGCATATCGACTGTAAATTAAAACGCTCTGAGAGCAAAACGTCTCCAATTGAAAATGACTGTATATTCCGAGAGCACAACGTCCTCAATGCTAAATACTCGCAACGTAAAATGCCCTGAGAGAAAAAGGTCCGTATCCTTTTAAAGTCCTACCTGTCATGACATTATGCTAGTGGTAGGTAGGTATGGAAAACGACATTTTCTTTTGTATTTTTTAAACATTATATTCAAATTATAAAAAAATTAACTTATTGTAGGTACCTTTTTTTTTTTTTTTAAAGTCCGCGAGAACGCAGCCGTTTCCATGTCCATTGCTGCGGGCATCTCCGGTGACCCCAAAAGGTATTTCCAGTGGCGCCCGGTGGACTTTGGCCAGCTGCGTGGCCTCTTCGGGGGTTTGGTCGCCGGAATGAAAATCCCGCTTCGTTGGAGTTGGGTTTTATCCCGCGTCAGTGAGTGATTGCTTGCTGTGGGGCAAAGGCCCCGCAGCACACAACCCTTCTAGCCTGCTTCTGTAAGGACGGCGGGTGGCTATCCCGCCGTCCTCAGGCCCCGATCATGAGTCGAACAAGTGAGAACAAACGCTATAAAATGAATATTCTCGCAAACGAATACTTAAACCTAAAAATTGTCTTACGAACCTCTCAATGTTTTTAAAAGATACTTGATACCTCACATTTTGAGGTAGGTGTCAAAAACAAACTCTCTTTACGTGCACGAGAGATACCCCAAAAAATAACACAGTGTAGTAAATACACATTCAAGCAAAGTTTCAGATTCTAGTTCTAGCCGTTTGGGAGGAAAGCCGAGGGCGGACCGACAGACAACGACGAAACTGAGATTTGTACTTCAGAACCCAAAAAAATCGGCCAAGTGCGAGTCGGACTCGCGCACAAAATCACGTTTGTTGTATCGGAGCCCCCTTAAATATTTATTATATTCTGTTTTTTAGTATTTGTTGTTATAGAGGCAACAGAAATACATCATCTGTGGAAATTTCAACTCTCTAACTAACACGGTTCATGAGAGACAGACGGACGGACGGACAGCGAAGTCTCAGTGATAATGTTCCCGTTTCACCCTTTGGGTACGGAACCCTTAAAACGGAAGAAGCTGCGGGCGTCCGCTAGTACTCAATATTCTACGTAATTTGTTAAAATTTCATTGATAAATTGAAGTTGATTTGGTGTTTCAGAAGGAAAATATTATAATACTAGCTGATCGCCGCAGCTCCGCCCGCGATGTCCCGGTTCCCGTGGGAACACAATACCGGGATAAAAAGTAGCCTATGTTACTCAAGGTGAATGTAGCTTTCTAATAGTGAAAGAATTTTTGAAATCGGCACAGTAGTTTTTGAGTTTATTCATTACAAACAAAAATACAAATCTTTCCTCTTTATAATTGACCGAGCGAGCGAAGCGTCTCAGTTTTAACTCGAGGACTGGCCGATTTGGCGTTGTTGGTATGTGTGTCAGTTCCGGTCTACAGGCCGCATTTTTCACCCGTTTTTATGAAATTTGGCACATGTTTTCTTTGTTGCAAGGCGCAACTTTTGTCGAAGGGATTTTTCGATTGGGGGGAAAATGCGAAAATAACGCGAGGTCTACTGTTCACAGAACCACTAGTAGTAGTATAGATTGAAACTGAACCTGTTTCCAAGATTGTGTATGACTCAGAATTACTTTCAGTTCAACAACAGTTTTTTTCTACAGAGGAATGGTTTGGCTATGGGATCGCCACTCAGTCCTTTAATAGCTGAAATATTTATGGATGCATTCGAGACTAACCACATAGTTGGGAACGTTCATGTCTTGTACTATTTTAGATATGTGGATGATATTATTATATGTTGGACAGGAACAAAACGTCAGCTCAGTGTCCTTGTCTCCAAGTTGAACTCAGTACACCCTAGGATTGATTTTTCACTAGAGTTGGAGTCCGATTCCAGTCTCAATTTCTTGGACCTTTCAATTACTAGAAGGAACGGTGTTCATGAGTTCCGTATCTATAGGAAACCAACAGTTACAGACACAGTTATTCCTTACTCATCCAATCATCCATGGCAACATAAAATGGCAGTTTTCCACAGCTTACTGAGCAGGTTACTGGCGGTACCGTTGAGCCCACAGGCATTTGGTGAAGAATTGTCCATCATTTGCTACATAGCACAAAATAATGGCTATGACGTAGGAATGGTTCACTCATTATTAAATAAAAAACGAAGAAAGGCTAGTTTTCATTTATTATATCCGATTCAAGATCCACCTAGGAAGTACACGGCCTGTTTGCCGTTCGTGGGTCCTGTCTCGTTGAGTATAGCTAAGATCATGAGGGAAAGTAGTATATTTGTTGCTTTTAGAACTCAGAATACCTTGAGGGAGCTATGTAATGGCAAGGATTCGGTGTCGGTCTCACGCAGATCAGGTGTGTAGTTGTTGAGTTGTGATGAATGTGGTTTGAAGTATGTGGGACAGACTGGCAGGTCCTTCGATATTAGATATAAGGAACATAGAGCGGCGTCCCGCAATGGTTGTCCTGAAAAGTCCCTCTTCGCGAAGCATCTTCTTGACACTGGTCATTCCTTGAACAATAGTAACACTTTTAAAGTTTTACGTTTATGTGAGAAAGGGTTCAAGTTAAGTGTTTGGGAAAAGCTAGAAATAGTTAGAAGAGATGCGGACACCTTACTCAACGAACAAATAGATTTTCACACATCTCCCTTACTTAATCTGTTTGCGAACAGACAGACACATTAATTGTTGTTGGTTTGTGTGTGTCATTTGGGTTTTCTATGCAACTTATCAAGAGACAGTAATTAAATCAAACAGATAAGGTCAAGTATTGGTGAATACCTATTTTTGGAACTTAGTTAGCATGATCTGAGGTTTCTACCCACATTAGTTATTGTAAAGAATCCTACATCGCGATAATGAAATTTGCACGCGTTTACTTATAAGCAAACACGTTCCAACCACGAATTTTGCTGTTCTCTCTGAGACAGTCTTGATAATGCCTCGTTTAGAGGCGAAACAATTGTCGACGTTTTGTTGTCTTTTTGATTCTGCGAAAAATTAATGCTATTATATAATTTAAAAAGTTTTTTCTTAAAACATTTTACTTACCATTGTTTTGAACCTGTTTACTTCTGAAAATATGAAAATTAAAATCCCTAAGTATAACATTTGCATTGTGCACATCACAAACACATCTTGCCTAAGTTTCCATTTAAATATCTTTACCTACTTATGTACATTCACAACAATATTAGCATTTTAGGGATTATAGGGATTTCGCAGGTAGAGATGATATAAGACCAGTTTTCATACACTTTTCGTCGTTCTTAGCCTTGGGTTTTACGGCGTAGAAGTTCGTAGAAATATGTCACGAATGAAAAAAAAACGAGATTATATTCCATTATGCAAGTGTTACATCCAAGTATGACGTGACAATCATGTACTAGTTGCGAAAACCTGTTTACATGTTGTATACACTTGCATACAACTTGTAACATACAAAATACACTTACACTTACAGCTATCTTACTACCCAAAACTTGTCCCAAAAGTGACGGGCTACGGGCTCTACGGGCTCTCGTATGGGCGGCGAGGTTGACGGCCAACAACTCAACTCTCCTTAACAGACCGTTGAGGACCTTTGCCGTCAAACAATAAGGCGATACAGCATGATCTCCGGAGAGGCTGCATGTCTCTTACCGGGACCCCTCCATGGGACCTGGAAGCGAGAGCCCTTGCGTCATTGTTTGAATGGCTCAAGGAGGCGCTGGAACCGGACCACAGGTCTGCGTCTCGAGAAATCGAGGCCCAGCGGTCCCAACTCCACCAGGATCTCATGGAGACATGGACGGTGTGATCGCGGCGCGGCGGCGGTGAGACCGATCATGGACGAGTGGCTGCAGAGGCGGCATGGTGACCTCACGTATCGTGCGACGCAGATCGTTACAGGGCATGGATGCTTTGGTAACTATCTGTTTCGCATCCATCGTGAGGTCACTCCCCGGTGTCAACACTGCGGGGTTTCCGACGACGACACTGCACTCCACACGTTGGTGAAATGCTCAGTGTGGCCGAGTCAGCGCCGGGACCTCGTAGTGGGTCTGAGCGTGGATACCCTCTCGCTGGAAACCATGCTTCAAGCCATGGTCTCCAGCGCGAGTAGGTGGAACGCGGCCGTGTCCTTCTGCGAGCCAGTCATGCTCGCGAAGGAGGCGGCCGAGAGGGAGAGGGAGCGTACCCTCCCTGTTGAGTTCCGCAGTCAGCGGCCAGGGCGCCGCAGACTCATTTACGCCCAGGAAAATCGACCTCCATGATCGGGGCGAAATTCTCCACTCACTGACGCGGGATAAAACCCAACCCCAACGACGCGGGATTTTCATTCGAACCAAACCCCCGAAAAGGCCACACACGTGGCCAAAGTCCGCCGGGCGCCACTGCAAATACCTTCTGGTGTGTACCAGAGACGCCCGCAGCAATGGACATGGGAGCGGACGCGGCCTCGCGGAATTAAAAAGAATTTTTTATCAATTTCACTGGCCTTATGAAAAAACAGCCTTTATTTGATCAAACGACTTCCAATGGTAATTTGTCAGTACCCAGTACTATTGTGGCTGGAGGTCAGGCGTCATATTCGGAAGTTTCGCCCCAAGCTAACATACATCTACAATGTACGGGGGGAACTTCACTGTTACTTTACGCACTTTTAGAACTAAGTTTGGTTTTGCAAGTTGCACACAACGTTATCTAGCCCAAACTAAGCTATAAGCTTGTGCTATGGGATCTAGACAACTGATAAACTTACTTATATATTATACCCAACACTTACTTGTTTAATTAAGTCACTAAGTAGTTTTTAGATTTGGACGCTAGATGGCGCCGATCGATTTAAATTCAAGCTATAGTTGGTTTGCACTGAATAAGGTATAGTAAGAAAAATGTGTCCTCGAAAATATAGTCTTTCATTGCACTAGACTAGCTAGGTCTTGTTCATGGTCCTTATCGAGTTGGATTTAAGGCTTTTTAGTACACGGTGGTAGAAGATGCCATCAAACCTGTAGTCGCAGTGGATCGCTGCAAGAAACTGAGTACCTGGAAGGTGTGGTTGGTCCGTTGGTGTGCAGACGAAGCGGCCGATGCGACGACGCAGGGAGTACAACGAGAACCGAAGCAAAACGCAGACGGAAACTACACTACAAATTAAAAAGGTTATTAGTTCAAATCGTGAGTATATTGATATTTTAAAATTAGGGAAGCTTTTTCTGACTTATGAAATTCATCAAGATCGTTCACACTCATAATGACCAATCCTGAATCGCGTAGTGACGCATTTGCATATTGTCACATTGGCATTTTGACCAAAACTTAAAATGACACATACGCAAAACGACACATACGTAAAATGACCCATCAGTATAATTAACGCACATTGTCACATTGGCATTTTGACCAATACTTAAAATGACACATACGTAAAATGACCCATCAGTATAATAAAATTATCGTGTAATTTACATGCGTCGGTTCGCCCGGGGCGCCCAGCAATTAGGCGATGGGGCGACCGCGCCCTTGGGCCGCAGAATAAATAAAAGCATCTAACTCGTGCACGGAGGATTTCGTTCGTAGGTACCTCCATACAGATAAAAAACTTGAAGTGTCTGTGCGTATTTCCAAAGTTACAGCTTTTAACTAAATGCATATGAAAGTATGAAAGATACCCATTTTTTATTTTTTATATTGGGTTCGCCAAATTGACGCCGCTCGCCTGGTGGTAAGTCGTGACGACGTCTAGCGATTGTGGGCCACTCTCACAGCATACAATACTATAGAGAGTGGCCCTCAACTTGACGACCTACTGATGTGCCTCTTCACGCTCCCATATAAGAAACTCAATGTTTAAAAAAAATTGTCTCTCTGTCCGTTTGTTCCGGGTAATTTCTGAAACGGTTGGACTGATTTAACGGGACTGTCACTGGCAGATAGCTGATGTAATATTGTGAAACATAGGCTACTTCCCGGTAATTGTTCCCGCGGGAATTGAGAACCATAAACATATTTCTCGCGAGTTCCGCTAGTCATCTTTTTTTTTTAATTCCACGGCCCATGTTCGCGGCCGCTTACACGTCCGTTGCCAGGCGTCTCTGGTACGCACGCAGAAGGTATTACCAATGGTGCCTGTCGGAATTTGATCACCTATAGGTATGTTGGGACCAAAAACAGGCAAAAAATCATGTCTGTTGTATAGGAGCCCTGAATTTAATCAAAAGAAACTAACTGGCAGTTTTTGAGGATTGTTTTTTCGCGTCAGCGTACAAATTGACTTGTTCGTCAACTAGGGCGTGGTACGTGTGCGCAAGTTGGCATAGGCTAAATATTCTTTCTTTCGAAGTTTATATTCCATGACTTTTTCTTTTTTTGATTGAAATACCGCCGTAGGTCATTATGTGTATTGGTAATTTTGCGTATTCGTCGTCAAGCTTATTGGTCGTTCTGCGTATATGTCAATCTGAGAATTGGCCGTTGGTCATTATGCGTATTGGTCATTTTGCGTATTCGTCGTTAACCGTATTGTTCGTTCTGCGTTTATGTCAATCTGAGGAATGGCCGTTGGTCATTATGCGTATTGGTCATTTTGCGTATTCGTCGTTAACCGTATTGTTCGTTCCGCGTATATGTCAATCTGAGAATTGGCCGTTGGTCATTATGCGTATTGGTCATTTTGGGTATTCGTCGTTAACCGTATTGGTCGTTCTGCGTATATGTCAATCTGAGAATTGGCCGTGGGTTATTATGCGTATTGGTCATTTTGCGTATTCGTCGTTAACCATATTGTTGGTTCTGCGTATATGTCAATCTGAGGAATGGCCGTTGGTCATTATGCGTATTGGTCATTTTGCGTAATCGTCGTTAACC
Organism: Nudaria mundana; assembly: GCA_963556515.1. NCBI lineage: Eukaryota > Metazoa > Arthropoda > Insecta > Lepidoptera > Erebidae > Nudaria > Nudaria mundana. Next base: position 3,596,999 of record OY748296.1, read on the forward strand.
GTATTGTTCGTTCTGCGTATATGTCAATCTGAGGAATGGCCGTTGGTCATTATGCGTATTGGTCATTTTGCGTATTCGTCGTTAACCGTATTGTTCGTTCCGCGTATATGTCAATCTGAGAATTGGCCGTTGGTCATTATGCGTATTGGTCATTTTGCGTATTCGTCGTTAACCGTATTGTTCGTTCTGCGTATATGTCAATCTGAGGAATGGCCGTTGGTCATTATGCGTATTGGTCATTTTGCGTATTCGTCGTTAACCGTATTGTTCGTTCTGCGTATATGTCAATCTGAGGAATGGCCGTTTTTCATTATGCGTATTGGTCATTTTGCGTATTCGTCGTTAACCGTATTGTTCGTTCTGCGTATATGGCAATCTGAGGAATGGCTGTTGGTCATTATGCGTATTGGTCATTTTGCGTATTCGTCGTTAACCGTATTGTTCGTTCTGCGTATATGTCAATCTGAGGAATGGCCCTTGGTCATTATGCGTATTGGTCGTTCTGCGTGTAATCGATCAAGATTAAAGAACATTTTCAAAGCATTTAGGGTTTGTAGAATTTTATCATTAGATATAGACTTAGAATAATTATAATCTGTAGTTTGGGACTTAGAATTGAAAGCGAAAAAACGGAGGTACGGGGAATCCACGCCCAATTTTACCTAGAATTGTAAAACACTTATAAAATTTTGCATATTATTACGAGTAACTTAGTAAAAAGTCAAAGTTCTTAATTCAACAACATGGCTCCGTCGCATAATGTACGAGTATGAAAGCAGAGAAAATGCAGTGATACAGGAAATGAAAAGTCAAATTAGGGATTGATAAATTATTTGCTTTTAATTAAATCATAATTTGTTCTGTTGGTGATGCTAGTGACATTTAAGTCTTAGTAATGGTAAGTAAGATGTTAAAACCTTTCAAAATATAATAGCATTATTTTTCGCAAAATTAAAAGACAAAAAAAAACGTTGACAATTGTTTCGCATCTAAACGAGGCATTTTCAAGACTGTCTCAGAGAGAACAGCAAAATATGAAGCCAGAACATATTTACTTTTAAGTAAGAATGTGTAAATATCGCTAGCGCGATGTAGGATTTGTCACAATAACTAACGTGGGTAGAAACTGCAAGTTATACTAACGAAATTCAAAAATAGGTATTCAACGATACAAGACTTTACTCTTTTATTACATAGAAAATGACAAACCAACAAACAACTACTGTGTCTGTCTGTTCACAAACATATTAAGTAAAGGAGATGTATGAAAATCTGTTTGTTCCTTGAGTAAGGTGTCCTCATCCCTTCTAACTATTTCTAACCTCTCCCAGACACATGCTTGAACCCTTTCTCACATAACTGTTTCCATCCAATATTTAAGTCTTAATTATCTAAGTACAACTCTTCTACAGTAATAAAGAAACTTAAATATTAGTTACATATACTTATGTATAACAAAATGTTTTTATAATTAAATGATTTATCATAAGAGAAGGCCTTTAGTTGAAACGAAGATGCCCTCCTGCCTAGGGTACCAGGAGGGTCTTCACTGTTTGAGTTGAAATAGAAACACTGGAAAACTTTTACATATATAATTTCCGAGATAAGATGTTACATCATGATGTGATATCGTATTCCGTTCTAATTTGCATAAAATTTTCTTATAATTTCTATCAAAGTAAATGTCTTTTGGTCGTCTATTGGGTTTTACTTTCTTGAATAAACTATCTTTTATTATCTTGTCCCAGAATTCGCTCTCATTTTTCAGTTTATATATAAACATGTACAAGCTTGGTTTCTTTGGTATGCGTCCAGTATTGATCCGCCTGGTGCCAGCCTTCCAGAGCGTATGTCGTTCGGTGAGCGCTAGCGCCAGCGCAACTGAGCAGCGATGGAGGCAACTTTGGGTACCACTGCGTTTGAAAATAGTGTCGAAAACGATCCATTTCTGAGCTCCGAGGAGCTTGTTCTAATATATGAACCCAAGTAGAACGTACGTGTTGAGCGGGCACCATCGGTATTATAGCAGCAATGCTAGTAATATTGCGACCATAGTTTGTCTGTAACAATCCCTTTTTATCGGCATGTTTCCATATTGCGTCGTTGTAGTGATGGTAGCAGCCAGTTATTCGTGCATCTGGAAACACTGATTGCAGTGCATTTATCTGAGCGAGTTCGTATAATCACATTTAAAATGGCTCTTCTCCTGGGCTGCAGAGTGTGCGAACCTCATAGGTGCATCTGCGGTTTTACGGTGGAAGCCGATGGTCATCACGCACTTAGCTGCCACCGTTCAACAGGTAGGTTTCCGCGGCACCATGCTCTTAACGATATTGTCCGGTGGGCCCTGATATCGGCCAATATGCCCTGCGTCCTGGAGCCTACTGGTCTGAGCAGGACTGACGGCAAGCGTCCGGACGGTTTGACCTTGATTCCTTGGAAGAACGGCAAATGCCTAGTGTGGGACGCTACGTGCGTCAACACTGTCGCCGCGTCTCACCTTGGTCGAACCGTCCACGCTCCGGCTGCCGCAGCTGAGGACGCGGCGGATAGAAAACGAGTGAAATACGCTGCATTGGAGTCACATTATTTATTTGTGCCCTTAGCGGTGGAGACCTTGGGCAGTTGGGGCTCCGAATCCAAGAGCTTTGTCACGGAGTTGGGACATCGAATTAGGGAGAGGTCCGGTGACGCTCGCTCTGGGTTTTTCCTGGTGCAAAGATTGTCCATTGCCATTCAGCGGGGCAGTGCTGCCAGCATCATGGGCACCTTTGCACCATGAACGATGCAGTACGTATATTTGTGACTTTTAATTTTTTTTTATTTTCTGACTAATTGTTTATTTACTTAGTATTTTTATAATATTGCTTGACATGAAATTGTAAAATTTTGACATTCTGTTGTAATTTTATGTTTATTGAATAAAAAATTTAATACATTTAAAATATTTGATTTTAATGCCTAGTTTTTCTTTCAAAAGTCTGAACAGACGCGTATATGTCTCCTGTGATTTATTTGGTAATAAACAGTAAATGACCGTCTGCGAAGTATGATCTTTCTCTACGTATAATTTTTTTTGCCTAACTTTGCAAATACTAATCTTTTCAGTTATTCCATCGTCACAAACTACAAATTTTTTTGCTAACACTTGTGGTTGCAGTACTTGTATGGTGCAATCCTATCCGTGGTACTACAATTATTTTTAAATAACTGTGGTACCACCAGAGGCACTACTGGGTGTACCTCTGGTGGTACCTCTGGTACTCGTGATTTTATTATGAAAAATAGAATATGTCCTAACTATTTAGGGAGCAACGACGGTGTAAAATTCTGCCAATCACCCGTCAATTGTTGAATTTATAAAAAGCGACATCATTCCTTGCTGCATCCAAGGAATGTCTCTACTTCAACTGTTGGTTCAGGGTGTCTAGTTCACAACTACCGATGTCTATGGTTAATCACATGTCATATTGTGCAGAGAGTAAGAGCAGCCATGTATTATTGGCAACGGCGTTGGTAGAAGCTAAGTCGAGAATAGGTGTATACCAAGTGATTAGAGTATTATTAGACCAGGGCTCTCAAGCATCGTTTGTGACTGAGGCAGCGGTTCAGAGTCTCAGTTTAAAACAAATTAGGGTCACCACCGTCGTATCAGGTTTGGGTGGTCAACGTTCAATGGTTGTAATTACAATAAGGTCAAAAATTGATTCTAGTATTGTACTGGAAGTAAAAGCTTATGTGCTGAAAAACATTACAAGTTACACACCCGGAACGAGAAGCTCGTTCCCGGATTGGAATGAGTTAACCAAGGTGAAGTTAGCTGATCCTCAATTTGATGTACCGAACGGGATTAATATGTTACTAGCTAGGAGCAAACGTTTACGGGCAAATATTAAAGGTGGGTTTGTTGCGAGCGCCTACGGGTGCTCTAGTGGCACAGTGCACTACTTTTGGGTGGATAATATCTGAATCCATAGATAATGCTACAGATAAAAACACTATTTCAGTTTTACATGTTTGCATAGAGGAGTTTGATTTAAAACGGTCTTCGGAGTTAGAATCAGAAAGTTTAATAAATAAAAAAATAATTAACATCAGAAGAACAAAGGTGTGAGGACTTCTTAACTTGCCGTAGTTCGGATGGGAGATACGTGGTCAGATTGCCGTTTCGTAAACGTATTCCTTCCTGTGAAAATGGAGATTCACGAGAAATAGCAATTAGAAGGTTAAAAAACTTAAAAAGAAAATTTATGACTGACACAATACTAAAGAATAGATATACGGAAGTAATAAATGAATATTTACACTTGGATCAAGCAGTATACCTACCGCATCATGTAGTTATAATAGAAGACAAGTTAACAACCAAGGTCCGTGTGGTTTTTGACGCATCCTGTAAATATACTAATAGAGTGTCATTAAGGCCCGGCGCCCATTATCGGTATCGGCAAGGAAAGGGATCTTCGGCATCCCTACATGCAAGCGCACACTGTCGGAAACTATGCTTTGGCATGCTACAACGTTCTTAAGGATGACGGAGGCTTCCTTAAGCATGCCGCACCGTCCTGAAGCTTGTCGAAGCGTCTCAAGTCCGCCGGGCGCCACTGGAAATATCTTAGTGTCACCAAAGACGCCCGCAGCAATGGACATGGGAGTGGCCGCGGTCTCGCGGAGTTGAAAGAAAAAAAAAACCGGTTACCTCGATTGTGTTGTGTGAGTCAAATGATTCAAATGGCGGATCCCTCCCCTCGCTCCGCAGGTCAAGCTACCCCCGAGTGTTGCCTCGGCGCCGCCGGTGACGCGGCGGGCGGCGGCGTACCGAAGGATGCCGAAGTATCCCGAAGCATCCTCAAGGCTGCCGATGCAGCAGCCTCAAGCATACCGAAGCGGTATTTTTGTTACTACGACCATATATCATGGAAATTTCTACTTTATTGCCATGATGTTAATGCTATTAATGCGTGCCGATACCGATAATGGGCGCTGGGCCTAATGATATTTTGATGATTGGACCTAATTTGCAACCTGATTTAGGGCATTTGATTATGAACTGGAGGATACATCTCGTATGTATAGTTGTTAATATTATAAAAATGTGTCGTATGGTGAGAATGGCAGAGGAGGATGGCGATTATCAACGGAGAGTGTGGAGAAATTATCCAAAGGAAGAAATACAGGATTATAAACTACTTACTGTCACGTTGGGTACGGCTTCGGCTTTATACTTAGCGGTAAAGTAAACTTTGTCGCATTTGGTGTCGAGACACTGGGCCCGTGGGGCCCGCACTCGCTTTTCAAGGAGCTTAGCAAACGGCTCAGGGAGGTAACGGGAGACTTACGTGCCGGCGGCTTTCTCACGCAGCAGGCGGATAAGCATCGCCACACAGCGCAGGAATGGCACCGCCATGATGGGCACCCTACTGCGGGGCCCAAACTTTTTATTTATTTTTTTAAATTGTAGTAATTAAATTTAGTACTAATTTAATATTCTATTATACCTAGTTTCTAATTTAGTTTTAAAATTTTTATGTCTTATTAAAATTTGACCAGTTCTTATATATGTCTAAATACATACATAATATACATAGAAAATACCCCAAATCCGAAACAAACATTTGTGGATCACACTAATATTTGATTGGACCCGGGAATCGAACCCGTATCGTCAACGGATACGTCTGGAAATACTTAAGCTCATCATCCTCACCAAATATTTGACATACATACAAGATTTTACGTAAAGGAACGTTTAATTTCCCGCATTTCGCTAGTCATTATAACGTACCCACGTAGTAGAGAGCGAGCCTCTTGCTATTTCACTCTCTTGAAATCGCATGTAATTAAATGAAAATGTCTTTGTTCATGTAGGTCACACTAATTAAGGGGCACCGCACGATCTTCGTAGAGGCTGCGTGTAGTTTCTTTTTTTTTTAATTCCGTGGCTCGAGGCCGCTGCAGCCCACGTCTTGCCGAGCGCTTCTAGATAGCACTAGGAAGATTTTTGAGGCAGTGAGCTACCACGAGTACTCATTTGATGTCTAGAGACTACATAGTTGTAAAAAAGTGTTTGTTTTTCAAAGTAATACTGCCAGTCGGTTCTATTATCGAAACTGAGTCCAAAATTAATACTATCAGGCGTTACTTTTCGGAAGTCCATAGTTAAATTAAATAAATCTAACTACTTTGCGCACGGCCGCGCCGAGCCATCAACATCTCCTGATGATGCCCCTGGTTGGGGGCGAAACACGTGTCGAGGTTTTTTTTATTATTTTTTGCACGATAACACAACTCTATTTATTCTATTTTCAAAATTATTTCTCTATTCTTTCGGCCTAAGTGGGTTTGGAGGGCGGTTTTGTGCATGAATAAATACGAGAGTTGGGTAATTTGCATGTGGCGGAATATTGCAAAGTAGTTAGATTTATTTAATTTGAGTCCAAAATATTGTTTTTGTAAACGGTGGTACTTTCACGGTGTATAGTGGTTGTCCGTGCTGCAGAGATTATGGGTAAAATCGGTACTGGACTGCTTCAATGGCGTGGTCGGAAGTGTATCTTTTAACTTTCAACTCCGGATTCTCGGTTTTCATTCTCAGGTCGCATCAAATATTATTGTAATCCACAAATGTTGGTTTCGGAGTTAACGGGGACCCTATTACTGAGAATTCGCTGTCCGTCCGTCTGTCTGTCTTGGGCTGTATCTCATGAACCGTGATAGTTAGAAAGTTGACATTTTCACAGATGATGTATTTCTATTGCCTCTATAACAACAAATACTAAAAAATAGAATATAATCAATATTTAAGAGGCTCCCATACAACAACCGTGATTTTTTCCTGTTTTGGTACGGAACCCTTTGTCCGCGAGTCCGACTCGCTCTTGGCCGGTTTTTTATGTATGTATTTAGTAATATAAAAGTATATTCAGTTGTCTAGATCCCATAGCACAAGCTTTTGACTGCTTCGGTGGCGTGGTCGGACGCCGGAGTCTTGAGTTCGATTCCCGGTCGGGATAAACTTTGTGTGAAGACAGTTACGTTTGTACCGAAGTCTGGATGTTTCCTATGTATAATATGTATGTATTTACAAAAAAAATTATATATATGTAAGTATTTAAATCAGTTTATTTAGTACTCATATCACAAGCTCTGCTTAGTTTGAGACTTGATATAACCCTTAAGTAACACCCTGTATATAAGCTTAAAAATCGCAAAAAAAAAATACGTGACGGCAGCGACAACTTGAAGTTGTAAGTCAGCAAGGGTTGTCTCTTGTTTGTGACACGGCATTGACCATAGAGTTGATATTGAGGCATTCACGTCATAATTATTAGTCAAATTATGCTGGTATATATTTTACTTTACTGACAACCCTAACGTTCGAATTATGTTATCTGTAAACAAAAGAATGTGCTTTAATTAACGTCAGAGTGCAAGTTCTGTATGTAAGTACAGTTACTATTCCCTATTCTGTGGTTTGGTCTAGATGACGCTGTGTGAGAGAATGTTTAAAAATATAAAAGTAAAATACTGGATGTTAAAATTTGGTGTTTATAAATTTTCCGAGAAATTGCAAATTCGTCACCAAGTAAATACGTCACGTTTTTAGGTCTATCCGATAAAAGACGAATGATCAAAGTCGGATAGTCATAAAAATAAACACGTTGAATTGAGTTATCACCTCAGTTTCTTGTCGGTTGAAGAATAGATACACACAATAAGAGGTACGTACGCGTGTATAGATGTATACCACACAGGTAATATGAAAGATATATGGTATCGGTAATGTAATTGTCAAGCGTTACATTTATGCATGACAGTTTTGAGAGATAACGATAATAACATTGGAGTTATTTGCATGTTTCGTTTTTAGGGTTCCGTAGTAAAGAGTAAAATGAAACCCTATTACTAAAAAATAAAGCTCCGCAGTCCGTTTGCCACCGGGCTGTATTTCATGAACCGTGATAGTTAGAAAGTTGAAATTTTCACAGATGATGTAATTCTGTTGCCGCTATAACACCAAATACTAAAAAAAACAAAATAAAATAAATATTTAAGGGAGCTCCCTTATAACAATGTGATTTCTTTCGTCGTTTTTTTATAAATAACCATCGGCTTCGCCCGATTGACAAATTATATACACGAAAACCTTCCTCCAGAACCACTCTATCCGTTGGTAAAAAACTGCATCAAATCCGTAGTATTAAAGATTTTAGCATTCATGTGGAACGGAATTGACTTTGTTTTATGTTATTATGGTGCGGAATCCTTTGTGTGCGAGTTTGACATCGACGGCCGGCTTTATACAAGTGGAGTACAGATATTGTATGTAATGTAACATCGGGCCTTTGGGAAGTTTTTTTATTTATTTTTTAACGTGGTCGGTGATGCATTTACGCACTTCACCGTCTCGCTGCGGGGGGGAGCGAGACGGCTTCGTGTGGGACTCCCGGCCCTAGGATTGAAAACGGGCCGGACTACCCACTAAAACCTATCCACGGTGTTTCTCCTTTGCCTTAGCCGGGCCGCCGGATAGGCAGGAACTGTTAAGCAACAGCGGCCCGGCAAAGGGGCGCTCTTTCGAGCTCTACTCGGGGGGGGGCTGAACCCCCCCCCAAACAACATAGGAGCGACGCCCCCGAAAATGATAAGGGGCGTCGGACTCCTCAGGGCCTTTCGCGTGAACGATGACATTTTGCGAAAGTGACGTTCTGCGTCAAGACCTATTTTTTTTCTATAATTATATTACGATGCCTGGTTTGGTGTTTGTTTTTTATGTTTGTTACCTCATAAGCTAGAGCTTTCCATTTGGTCCCATTTCAGGGGGCGGGACCCGGTCTGTTTTAGCAAAAAAAATGGGCTTTAAAGTTGTATGTCTCGCAGAAGAAGAATTCCTAAGAACCTCTCAATGTTTTTAAAAGACGGACGAACTATAAGGGTTCTGACATGAACTATGAAACCCTATATTGAATAGGTATTTTAATTTTTTCCTGTTTTACAAATCGCAAAAGTTTAAGCAAAAAGTTAAAGCGAAGTCATCGCTTTCAAATACGAATATCGTAAGTGGGTTCCTAATTTTATGGTAAATATTATGGTCGTCAAGTTTTATTGCAATGTTCCGCGCTACTTTCTTCTTTTTAGGGTTCCTTACCCGAGGAGTAAAACGGGAACCTATTACTGAGACTGCGCTGTCCGTCCGTCCGTCCGTCTGTCTGTCACCACGCTGTATCTCATGAACCGCAATAGTTAGAGTTGAATTTTTCACAGATGGATGTATTTCTGTTGCGTCCATACCAACACATACTTAAAAACAGAATAAAATCAACATTCCGGGGGGCTCCCATTCAACAAACGTATTTTTTTTTATACATAATGGTACGGAACCTTTCGTGCGCGAGTCCGACTCGTCTTGCCCGGTTTTATTTTCTTTTAAAAGATTCATCTCAGTAACAAACCCAATATAAAAATACTTAGCGAAATAGGTCCAGCTGTTCACTCATGAGGCTGTAGCGAAGGGTAATAGGGATTCAGTTTAGAGCGGAGCGAAGCGTAACTCAATCTTAGGCGGCAAAGTGTAAATCGTTTGTGTGTCTACTCCTCCGAAACGGCTCGACCGATTTTGACCAAATTTGGCATGCTGGTCGACATCATACCCGGGAGTGCATATATCTGAAATCATGAAAATAGAGACCACGGAGGAATAATCACCGAAAAACCAGATGATTAAATGGTTGCCATGGAAACACGTGCGTCAACAATGAAAATAGTTTTTTTTTATTCGATTAATTAACTTAAGTGTTCGAGTCTGATTCTGATATGTCATAAAAACATTTGCTCCGCTCAACATTTGCAATTAGCAACATGCATTGCATACCTAGTTAGGGTTATGTACTCAAAGAGTAAAACGGGAACCCTATTACTAAGACTTCGCTGTCTATCCGTCCGTCTGTCTGTCTTGGGCTGTATCTAAAGAACCGTGATAGTTAGAGAGTTGAAATACTTTTCTGATTTCTGTTGCAGCTTTAACAACAAATACAAATACAGAGTATAATAAATATTTAAGGGGGCTCCCATACAACAAAGGTGTTTTTTTTTTGTGCCATTTTGTTTCGGAACCCTTTGTGGGCGAGTCCGACTCGCACTTGGCCGGTTTCTATAATGCAAGTACCTACTCCTAGTAAGAAAAGTGAATTTCGAAAAATAAATAAATATCTGACCCACTACTTAAGTACCTTTTCTTTTTTTTTTAGATATTAAGTTGTTTATTTTTCATGAATATATATAGGAACAGGAAAATTAAATTAAGAAAAACTTAAACAAACTATACTATCTAAAACTAAAAACTAAAATCTAAAATAAATATTATCTTAAGTACCTACCTACTTTTATTATACAAATTGAATGCTATTTTTTGCTTTATTAAAATGGATTCTTAATGAATGCAGAAATTTAAAATTCATTGGAGTTGGTACCTACTGTTATTTTTACAATCACATTTTCAATTCTATCGTCTTTTATTTTGTGTACCAATTAGCAATCTCCATAGATAAGACAAGTTGGTCTCGGCCAGAAAGGGTGTCGTACCATTATTTATACAACAACACTAAATTTATTGCGTAGTTGAACCTAGACGTGAAACTGCTACCCCGGAAATTCCGGGTAGGGTCATAATATCTGTACGATTTGATTTGGAGCCTTGAAACGAAAATCCGACCGGTCTAATTACAGAACTTCGGAAGTTCAGCCGAATCGCAGTTAGACTGGAAAGCCGACCCCAACTAAGTTGGGAAAAGGCTCGGTGCATGATGACATCTGGGAAATTTCAACTGTCTACTTATCACCATTTATGAGACACAGCCTGGTGACAAACAGACGGGCAGTAGAGTGGCAAGAGGGTCTAGCTTTTACCCGTTGACTGCGTAACCCTAAAAATGAGGCGCACATACCCATATTGACCCTTGTACTCTAAATGTTCGATGCTCTTTATATTATTTTCCGTAAACAAGCGAGCGAGCGCAAATTGTTTGGGCAGAGGTAAGTTATGCGATACTACAACTTGATTTTTTTCCGAGTCCTGGCTATTTGTACGAACCAGTTTATTTCTCCTATTAACTGTAATCCATTCCTCGGGTGAGTGCGTCATTACGTCCTTCCCTGGTTATCTTTATAATTCTGGATTCTTGAGCTCCATAATATTTGTTTGCGTTCGGTCACTGCATTCCACATTATTCTCTACTGTCTCGTTCAAAATGACGTTCCCGTCGGAGCGCGTTTCTGCATAATGGCACAGAATAGGGAATAGTACTTACATACAGAACTTGCACTCCGACGTTAATTAAAGCACATTTTTTGTTTACAGAGAACATAATTCGAACGAGGGTTGACAGGAAAGTACCAGCATAATTTGACATATCAACTCTATGGTCAATGCCGTATCACAAACAAGAGACAACCCTTACTGATTTACAACTTCAAGTTGTCGCTGACTTCACGTATTTTTTGCGGTTGTTACGCGAGTGACATAGGCCTGATAATGGTCTCTCTGTCTTACTTATTTTTACTTAATTATTCATCGCGCACGAGCGCTGTCCCGGTCGTTTGGGTCGGGACCGTGCTTGTTAAGATTGAATATTTTTTTATACACACTGCAGTGTTAGCTAAACACAACTTAACGACGTGAGGTCTAACCGATCAGCCCGCTTTAATTTTTCTAACACAAACCGTTTGGGAGGAAATCACAGACGGACGGATATGACGAAACTATAAGGTTCCGAGATATAAACTATGGAACCCTAAAAACCTCTATGGGGATCTCTAGATAATATTTCAGTAGAATGCTAAAGATATGCTCGTGTTCTAATTATTCTTGTTTAAGATTTTATAATAAAATAAAACGTTTATTGTATTAGGTTACAAGTACAAGCAATATACTTATGAATGTCAGTCAGTAATAAATAATTCTCGGAGAAAGACAGAATAAGAGTGATTAAAAGACTCACAAAAATAATTTACATTTGAAAAAGCGAAACGTACTTAATAGGATTTAGTTCAAAGGGAGGAAGTTTGATATCAGAAATCAAAAGTCAAACGAGAGTGGCTTTACAACAGCTTTGTATCTAACCTCATCTTATTAACGTTTAAAGTATCGCGTTTCGTAATCTAGTATCACATTATTGAGCTGTAGCGAGCCGAAGGCGAGCGAATCTCCTATAACTCCTCCATAAACTCCTGAACGGCTGAACCGATCTTCCTCAAACTTTGCATGGTGGCAGTGACCATGCTCGTGAGTGCATGTCTCTGAAATCCCACCATGTGACCACGGAGGAATAATCACCGAAAAACCTGTTCCAGGAGGACTTAGACAGTTATACCGAGAGAATTACACATAATGCGCGCGCCATACATAATTATGACCTTAAAAGAGGTCAAATAGACCATCAGTTAAAAAAAAAACAGTAATGAAAAAAAACATAAAAAAAAAAAAAAAAATTTGAAAGTCTCGCTGCAGCTCAATTTTGCACCGCGACCCGCCGTGCACACAAGGCAATTAACACGAAACAAAAATTAACACGAAAACTTTATACAAACGCCGAATAGACCATCAGTTTAAAAACAGAAATCAGAAATTAAAAAAAAAAGTAAAAAATTTGAAAGTCTCGCTGCAGCTCAATTTTGCACCGCGACCCACCGTGCACACAAGGCAATTAACACGAAACAAAAATTACCACGAAAACTTTATACAAACGCCGAAATTGGTTGCACAACAACAAGTAAGTGAGGTATGACTGTGTGTGTAGGCACTGTGTGACACTGGCGGCTTGTCGCGTACAATACAATACATTAAACTTAATTGTACACCAATACAAATATACATGGGAAAACATGGTATGAAAATGTACAAATGATGGCCTTATCACTAAACAGAGATCTCTTGCAGGCAACCTTTGGATGGATATGAATTGTTTTAACTACGTTAACTACCATTAACTACCCAAGTTCGGTAGTTAATGGTGTTTAAGTAGTAGTAAAAAACAGCGTACACCCGTAAACGGCCGGACTGGGAACGGTAACACAAGCTCACAGCCAGTGGCTTAATGCCACGCACATTGTTTGTCTGCAATTTTGCACTGTCTTAGGAATCTTTGGGCGTTTTCACACTGCCACGATATCGTGCAATTTATCGTGGCGATTCGGATATCGTGGCAATATATCATGGCATTCTCAAGACTGTCTCAGAGAGAACGGCTGTTCTCTCTGAGACAGTCTTGAGAATGCCTCGTGAGTAGGTGAAACATATGTCGACGTTTATAATGTCTTCTATTTAGCGAAATTAGTGCAATTATATAAAAAAAATCAACATCTTACACCATTGTTTATTTCTTAAATTGCCTAACAAAACATTTTCTGCAGAAATTAATGGAGAAAAAAATGCAAATTAATTGTTTCAATTGAAATTTTGCGCTAAAACGCGATCAAATATATAATATGTATGTATTTACAAAAAAAAGTATCAAAGTCACCGGGCTTGGCACCGATTGCAGGTAGTACAAAAAATAATACTCGTAGTATTTTATTAATATTCAAAGGTACATATTAGGTTTGCATTAAAGTGATAGTAAATTAAATCTTTATTAAGTTATGTTACTGCTTCTACTTACTATATCGTGACGATATCGTCACAATATCGTCACGATATCGTGCAATATGAAAACGCCCTTTCGCTCTGTTTCGCTTAGTTACTCATGAATATTTTATCTTATCTTCGAGACGGTTGGACGGTTATTAAATTAGTTTAGATCTACCTTCTGTCACAATGTAACGTTCGAATTCTGGCCACTATTTAATCTACACTGTAAAGTCTATAGGGGTCAAATATTGGATAGAAACAGGCGTTACTTGGCGAAAATCCATGACAAAACAATGGTAAGTAAAAATTTTTTTAAGAAAAAACTTTTTAGCATTAATTAATAGCATTAATTTTTCGCAGAATCAAAAGGACAACAAAACGTCGACAATTGTTTCGCCTCTAAACGAGGCATTATCAAGACTGTCTCAGAGAGAACAGAGGCGAAACAATTGTCGACGTTTTGTTGTCCTTTTGATTCTGCGAAAAATTAATGCTATTAATTAATGCTAAAAAGTTTTTTCTTAAAAAAATTTTTACTTACCATTGTTTTCTATAGGGGTGACAAAGTTTAAGGGGCCTAAGCTCAACCTCCCCTGTAATTGGTGCACCTGGTGATTAACAGAAGGAACTATATACAGGATGGAATTTTTTAACGACACCTGGAGGGAAAGTACTCTACATACTGAAGATAGTAAATTTTACTCAAAGAAAACATTCCTTTATTTTTAAAAAGAAACAGAACTGCATTCACAGATTTTCAAAATTCGATTGCCAGACCCGGGAATCGAACGGGGTTAAATCCGAAAAAATTACAGCCTGTACTTTTATGGCATCGATCGACAGGGTCAATAATAAGGATCAAATCTCTCTAATAAACGTGGTAAATTAAATGAAAGGAAAACCTTGAAATCTAAGCTTGTAAATTCAATGGGATAAGATAAAACACTTTTACTCAATGGTCCATCAGATTACTTATGTTAGTAATTATTAATTATCGTTGACGTCATTTATTCATTAAAATGACTAAGAACTATTTAGATGAACTATTTTGCACGTGTTTATAATGCTGTCTGGACACAACTGCGTGAGGCATTTATTCCATTTTTTTTTTATTGGGTTCGCAAAATTGACACCGCCCGCCTGGTGGTAAGTCGTGACGACGTCTAGCGATTGTGGGCCACTCTCGCAGCACACAATACTACAGAGAGGGGCTCTCAACTTGACGACCTACTTATGTGCCTCTTCACGCTCCGCTTAAAGAACCCAGGATTATATGTGGGAGGAAACACGTGCACAGGCAGGGCGTTCCAGGCCACTATCGTTCGGCAGAGAAACGAACGTTTAAAACGTTCGGTTCTCGCGAACATGCTATCCACTGTGTGGGAGTGGCATCTCTGCCCGGCACGAGTCGTTCGGGATCGGAAGGAAGAGGGTGGGATCAGATTGAAGAGCTCTTCAGAACACTCGCCGTGGTAAATACGGTAGGATGCGGCCAAGGAAGCTATTGTTCGGCGCTGAACTAGCGGCTCAAGGCTTCCCGTTACCTCTGGACAATCTATAATACGGATAGCCCGTCGCTGCATAGCGTCGAGAGCGTCCAGCAGATACTTCGCGGAGCCGTCCCAGAGGTGAGAGCAGTATTCGACGCAGGGTCTAATCTGCGTCTTGTACAGCAGCCACCTCTGGTCCGGTGTAAAGAATCTCTTTACCTTATTCAGTATTCCTAGTTTCCGCGAAGCTAGCCCTATACATCGTTCGATGTAGTTTTTATTATTGAGCTCTCGACGAACGTCTATGCCAAGGATGTCAAGGTTGTCCTTCATTGGTAATAATGCATTCTGAAGAGAAGGTAGGGGAAGGAAAGGGGATTTCTTCGCTGTAAATGCACACGCCTCTGTTTTGCGGGCATTGAACTCGACCAGGTTCTCGGTACCCCATTGAGAGATGCAGTCGAGGTTCCTGTCGAGATCAGCCACGAGATGTAGTCTATCCTCCTCAATCTCCAACCGCCCTGCCGCCGGACGAGCCCAGTAGCTCTTGTGCAATGTGCTGTCATCTGCATAGCAATGAATGCTCCCGAGGGATAGCATATCATTGATATGCAAAAGGAAGAGAGTTGGTGACAGCACGGACCCCTGCGGTACCCCGGCATTCACTTGCAAAAAGCGAGAAGCCTGGCCATCGCAGAGGACCCGCATTCGGCGTTCGTTCAGATAGCTGGCCATCCAGCTGCACAGTTGAGGAGGTAGACCATATGCCGGAAGCTTGGAAAGGAGCGAAGCCTGCCAGACTCTATCGAAGGCTTTGGCGATGTCCAGGCTAATCGCCAAGGACTCGTCGTGCCTTTCCATAGCCTCACCCCAGACATGCGTTACGAATGCTGGAAGATCACCCGTTGATCGTTTTGGCCTGAAGCCGTATTGCCGATCATTTAGTAGCGAGTGATCTTCGAGGTATCGCATGAGCTGCTTGTTGATGACGAGCTCAAACACGTTGCAGATGACTGAGGTGACAGCTATGGGTCGATAGTTGCCCGGATCAGACCGATCCCCTTTCCTGGGGATCGGTTGTACGTTCGCCTCTTTCCAGACCTCCGGCACGATTCCTGTGGAGTAAGACAGGCGGTACAGACGAGTTAGTACAGGAGACAACTCAGCTGCGCATTTCCGTAGTACCACCGCCGGAATGCCGTCAGGGCCACTGGCTTTCCGCGTGTCGAGTGATCGCAGCACTGCCCGTACATCGCATTGCCTGAGTAAAATGTCAGGCATAGTGTGGCCACAGTTGGCGATGGTGGGGGGCTGCAGGCCACGGTCGTCAACCCGGGAATTAGCTGCAAAGAGGTCTGCGAGCATATCCGCTTTCTCTTGGGCTTTGTGAGCCAGTGTTCCATCTGGGTAACGCAGCGGTGGCAACGAGGGCTGACAGAAGTTAGACGGCTGCCCGTGGGATGGGAAGTGAGCTCCTGACCAAACCGTGCGATGCGCTGGGCATCCGCTCTCTTAAAGGCCCTCTTGCTGGATTTTGTGGCCCGGTTGTACGCTGCTTTGAGGTTTGGGTCCACGTTTGGGTCGCGCACAACCCGGGCCCTGATCCAGGCGCGATACGCCGACTGTTTTTGTCGAACAGCTTTGGCACAATCTCGCCCGAACCAGGGACGGGCTCTGCGGATACTGGCGACATCAGTGAAAGGGATGTAATATTCCATCCCTAAACTAATCTCGCCAGCAATCGCAGAAGCGCTATCCGAGGGAGCCTTTCCTACAAAGCAGCGCTGGCTCCAGGGGACGGACGCATAATAATCGCGTAGACCGTCCCAATCCGCTGACGAGTAGTGCCATAGTCGTCGTGACATTTGTACAGCACGTGCAGGAGGTGATACCTTTATGCCAGCGTGAACAACACAGTGGTCGGAACTACCCAATGGGGCTCCGAAACACTGTACTGGGCTGGGCGACTCGTCAGCAGTAAATCCAGCAGAACGGGCGCGTGATCTGACCTGTCTGGTATCCGGGTGATCCCGCATACCATCTGGGTCAGACCGTGGGAGAGAGCGAACGCATGGGCGGCCCTACCCGCATGATCAGTCTTGAGGGACCCCAGCCATTCAATGTGATGGCCATTGAAGCCGTCTAGCTGAGGTACTGGAAGAGCTTTGTTGTCTCAGAATCCCCTATGTGGGAACGGTAGACGCACACGTAGATCTGGCTCATAGAGCCATGGTCTACGTGCAGCCAAAGGACGGAATTGGAGGGGTTCTCTAGGCAGCGCAACCGGCGGCAGCAAACATCCGCCCTAACGAACACGCACACCCCGGCTTTGTCTCTAAATTGTTCCTCGATGACATAGCCGGGGTAACACAGGTAAGACGTGTCGTCAGGGCGGCGTATTTGTGTCTCCGTGAGGAACATCACAGCGGGCCGTGCCGTCTCAAGGTGATGGTGGACGGCATCGAGGTTCGCATGGAGTCCACGGAAGTTAGTGAACTCCACCTCGAAAAGTGAAGTTGTGGGGTTTCCTAGGGCCGCTGTGAAACGTTTAATTTTTTTTTGTTGCACTGCCATTGTAGATTTTGAAGAAGAAGAAGCGTGAAGACAGGGCGACATCTGGTGCAGTAGTAAGTGACAAAGCGCAGGGGCTAGCTTTGTCTAGAACCGAGTGGTTAGGTCGGAGCCGACTCGCCGGACGGAAGGGCTCCCAAACCCCCCTGATACAAGGCCGCCGCTGCCCCACACCGGTTACCACCCGGAGCGGCGATCCCACATCAGGATTATGCGCAACATGTGGGGCAGCCTCCTGGGGTGGTTGTTCCCAGGCGGGCCCCATGACTGTGTTGCGGGCGGCCGCGGCAACGCCGTTGCTAAGGGTCTCCCTGGCCGGCGAATCAACCCACACCACCCACACTGGACTCTGTTTCGCCCCCACTGGTCCCATGCCTGCTGCACCATACATCGCCCCGGGCCCGGCGGTGCAGCTGCTGAACCCCTAACGCAACCCAGCCTGGGCTGGGTTACTTGGGGGGCTTTAGCACAGCTGCACGGTGGTACCCCCCCGGACCAACACTGTTGTACCACCTGGTACCCACGTAGGGGCCGAAGCCACTCCATAGGTACCATAAATTAACGAGCCTCGTCCGTTGATCAGCAGGTGCGCCACTAGCAGGTGAGGTCGCTGATGCCCTAAAGATGTTGGTAGAGCCATCTCTTCAGATCTATTTCACTATTCTATTTTCAAATATGGAATATTTGAAAATAGACTATAAATAGATTCTATTTTCAAATATGGAATATTTGAAAATAGAATAGTGAAATAGATCGCCCTGCAAGTCTTTTGTTATTCACATTTGATTTTTATACAAATTATTTCATATTTGTCAGATCACCGTAATAAAGGCTTATCAAGAACAATTGGATTTAATGGAAGCTTATGGCTATGGCGAACGTACAACCGATCCCCTTTCCTGGGGATCGGTTGTACGTTCGCCTCTTTCCAGACCTCCGGCACGATTCCTGTGGAGTAAGACAGGCGGTACAGACGAGTTAGTACAGGAGACAACTCAGCTGCGCATTTCCGTAGTACCACCGCCGGAATGCCGTCAGGGCCACTGGCTTTCCGCGTGTCGAGTGATCGCAGCACTGCCCGTACATCGCATTGCCTGAGTAAAATGTCAGGCATAGTGTGGCCACAGTTGGCGATGGTGGGGGGCTGCAGGCCACGGTCGTCAACCCGGGAATTAGCTGCAAAGAGGTCTGCGAGCATATCCGCTTTCTCTTGGGCTTTGTGAGCCAGTGTTCCATCTGGGTAACGCAGCGGTGGCAACGAGGGCTGACAGAAGTTAGACGGCTGCCCGTGGGATGGGAAGTGAGCTCCTGACCAAACCGTGCGATGCGCTGGGCATCCGCTCTCTTAAAGGCCCTCTTGCTGGATTTTGTGGCCCGGTTGTACGCTGCTTTGAGGTTTGGGTCCACGTTTGGGTCGCGCACAACCCGGGCCCTGATCCAGGCGCGATACGCCGACTGTTTTTGTCGAACAGCTTTGGCACAATCTCGCCCGAACCAGGGACGGGCTCTGCGGATACTGGCGACATCAGTGAAAGGGATGTAATATTCCATCCCTAAACTAATCTCGCCAGCAATCGCAGAAGCGCTATCCGAGGGAGCCTTTCCTACAAAGCAGCGCTGGCTCCAGGGGACGGACGCATAATAATCGCGTAGACCGTCCCAATCCGCTGACGAGTAGTGCCATAGTCGTCGTGACATTTGTACAGCACGTGCAGGAGGTGATACCTTTATGCCAGCGTGAACAACACAGTGGTCGGAACTACCCAATGGGGCTCCGAAACACTGTACTGGGCTGGGCGACTCGTCAGCAGTAAATCCAGCAGAACGGGCGCGTGATCTGACCTGTCTGGTATCCGGGTGATCCCGCATACCATCTGGGTCAGACCGTGGGAGAGAGCGAACGCATGGGCGGCCCTACCCGCATGATCAGTCTTGAGGGACCCCAGCCATTCAATGTGATGGCCATTGAAGCCGTCTAGCTGAGGTACTGGAAGAGCTTTGTTGTCTCAGAATCCCCTATGTGGGAACGGTAGACGCACACGTAGATCTGGCTCATAGAGCCATGGTCTACGTGCAGCCAAAGGACGGAATTGGAGGGGTTCTCTAGGCAGCGCAACCGGCGGCAGCAAACATCCGCCCTAACGAACACGCACACCCCGGCTTTGTCTCTAAATTGTTCCTCGATGACATAGCCGGGGTAACACAGGTAAGACGTGTCGTCAGGGCGGCGTATTTGTGTCTCCGTGAGGAACATCACAGCGGGCCGTGCCGTCTCAAGGTGATGGTGGACGGCATCGAGGTTCGCATGGAGTCCACGGAAGTTAGTGAACTCCACCTCGAAAAGTGAAGTTGTGGGGTTTCCTAGGGCCGCTGTGAAACGTTTAATTTTTTTTTGTTGCACTGCCATTGTAGATTTTGAAGAAGAAGAAGCGTGAAGACAGGGCGACATCTGGTGCAGCAGTAAGTGACAAAGCGCAGGGGCTAGCTTTGTCTAGAACCGAGTGGTTAGGTCGGAGCCGACTCGCCGGACGGAAGGGCTCCCAAACCCCCCTGATACAAGGCCGCCGCTGCCCCACACCGGTTACCACCCGGAGCGGCGATCCCACATCAGGATTATGCGCAACATGTGGGGCAGCCTCCTGGGGTGGTTGTTCCCAGGCGGGCCCCATGACTGTGTTGCGGGCGGCCGCGGCAACGCCGTTGCTAAGGGTCTCCCTGGCCGGCGAATCAACCCACACCACCCACACTGGACTCTGTTTCGCCCCCACTGGTCCCATGCCTGCTGCACCATACATCGCCCCGGGCCCGGCGGTGCAGCTGCTGAACCCCTAACGCAACCCAGCCTGGGCTGGGTTACTTGGGGGGCTTTAGCACAGCTGCACGGTGGTACCCCCCCGGACCAACACTGTTGTACCACCTGGTACCCACGTAGGGGCCGAAGCCACTCCATAGGTACCATAAATTAACGAGCCTCGTCCGTTGATCAGCAGGTGCGCCACTAGCAGGTGAGGTCGCTGGGGCCCTAAAGATGTTGGTAGAGCCATCTCTTCTGATCTATTTCACTATTCTATTTTCAAATATGGAATATTTGAAAATAGACTATAAATAGATTCTATTTTCAAATATGGAATATTTGAAAATAGAATAGTGAAATAGATCGCCCTGCAAGTCTTTTGTTATTCACATTTGATTTTTATACAAATTATTTCATATTTGTCAGATCACCGTAATAAAGGCTTATCAAGAACAATTGGATTTAATGGAAGCTTATTTTTTAAATCACAAAATGTGAATTTAGCTCTGCGGTGGTATGGAGAGAGATATCGGGACCGACAAATACCAACTCGGATTTGTTTTGAAGAGAATGGTTGATAATTTAAGAAATACTGGTAGTTACAAAAGGCAACGTCCTTAGCAACGTCCTCAGCAGGACTGTTCCGATTTTGATGTAAGTGTTTTAACATACTTCGAAGCATATATATAGGCTTCAAGCAGAGAAGCTGCCGAAGAAATTGGAACCACCCTCACTCGCGTACTTAAAGTCCTGAAAAAGTATAAGTATAAATGTTATCGTGAGGGTCAGTTGGTTCAAAAATTGCATCCGAGAGACGACTACAATTTTGTCAAAACATTCTGACTGAAGTTGCCCGTAACCCCACTTTTTTGAGTAACATTGTATGGTCTGACGAAACCAACTTTAGTAATAACGACATGTACAACCGCCGCAATAACCATTATTGGTCTCAAGTGGATCCTGTTCGTGTTCATGAAACGAACAGTCAAGTAAGATTCTCTTTTAACGTCTGGTGCGGAATTATGAGAAATACAGTTGTGTTAGTCCACGTGTACGAAGGTCATCAGAATCTAAACACTGTCAAGTATCTTGAAATACTGGACTTCTTAAGAAATGAGTTAAATGTTTTACCCGAGGAAGAGCGAAACTAAGTAATTGTACAGCAAGATGGTGCTCCGGCCCAGAATAGCAGAATCACCACTGCCTATGTTAATAACCATTTCAATACCTGGATTGGTACAAACGGCACAATCAGATGGCCTGCGAGATCACCAGATCTCACCCGTTTAGATTTTTTTTTATGGAGATATGTAAAAAAATTAATTTACCAAAATTCCTATGCAACTGTAAACGAGTTAAGAACTGAGGTACATAATACGATTTTGAATATTCATCACAACTCGCTATTAAAAGTTACTGAAAATGAATTCCTTAAAAGAATAAATTTCTGTATCCAACAAAATGGAGCTCATTTCGAGCAAATAATTAGTAACTATACCTTTTTTTTCGTTCAATTAAAAAAGTTTAGATTTCATGGTTTTCCTTTCATTAATTTACCACGTTTGTTAGAGAGATTTGATCCTTATTATTGTGTAACAGGAACTTTCCCAGGCCACAAGTGACCTGGTGTATGTGCCCGACTGGCACCACCTGGTGACTCCCTCAAGGGAAATAGAGGTTGAGAGTGGTCACATGAACCCAGCCGTTGCACACAGCGTCCTAGGTGGTCCTCAAAGACACTTCCACGCGGCGAACCACCAGGACGCTTGCGTGCCCACAGTGATCCCAGCCCGGGAGGTTTCACTGTGGTACGCATGTCACAAGGTCTATATATATACAAGGTACTTACCTTATACAGACTAGAGGATATAAGTAAATACGCCTTATCATGAATATGTACATCATTTATTATCCTATAAATATAAACTAGGATCGAACTCTAGCTAAACACATGAGACTGTGGGTTCGAAGTAATAGATGGTGTGCAATGAGAACTCTCAGACAACAATAGGTAAAATACAAGGCTTTTACAAGCCCGGTTAAAGTTTATCTTAAATTATGATGAGAGCCCCTATCAGGGCCTCCAGAGAATATTGTAATCTACTGTACCTAACCTGTCAGTCTGTACCAACGCAACAAATACTAATGTAACTTAGACGGGATGAATGAAACAGTTTAAATATATTATGCGATATGTATTAGGTGAGAAACGTCTCCTACCAAATGCAGCACTTTTCCCAGCGACCCCTAGGGATCGTGGCGTACTCGCATCTACTACTTCGCCACAGGGCGATTGGCAGAGGAGGAGCTGGCTCCTACTGCTCAAGGAACTCAGTTCCTTCACCGGACGGAGGCGACAAGGGAGAGGAGATAATTCCCTAAATGTTAGGCGTACAAAAGAAACACTTAGCTGTGCCCGGGTCGCGCGTCCAACCTTCTGCGATGTCACGCAGAATCCTGGCGACGCGACGATGACCAGCTGGGGTTGAAAGGCGCGGAGCAGGTGGACCCGGTGTACCGCCGGGATCGCCCTCTCACGCAGCCACAACCGACGGCGCCGAGAACATTCGACGTAGATTCGACGAAGATGGACTTTGTTGTTACTATTTCCTATAGCGCCGTTTCATTGATTTCCTCTGATAACACACGTGGGAGGTAAGTATCTAACCTAACAACTGTTGTCGTTGACCTAGCGTGCAGGTGTCGGAATCTTAACGCTATCTGGCGATTAACACGCCTGGCGAATTCCCACCTGTTCCCAATTAATGTGCCATTTTTTTTTTTATTCCGCGGCCCAAGGACGCGTCAGTGAGTGAATCTGGTTGCGTGCTATGGGGCAAAGGCCCCGCAGCACGCAACCCTTCTAGCCTGCTTCTGTAAGGACGGCGGATGGCGATCCCGCCGTCCTCAGGCCCCGATCATGGAGGTCGATAGTCTTGGGCGTAGTCCCGGAGTCTGGGGCGCCCTGGCCGCCGACTACGGAACTCGGCGGGGAGGGTACGCTCCCTCTCCCTCCCGGCCGCCTCCTTCGCGAGCATGACTTGCTCGCAGAAGGACACGGCCGCGTTCCACCTACTCCGGCTGGAGACCATGGCTTGAAGCATGGTCTCCAGCGAGAGGGTATCCACGCCCAGACCCACTACGAGGTCCCGGCGCTGGCTCGCCCACGCTGAGCACTCCACCAAGGTGTGGAGTACTGTGTCGTCGTCGGAAACCTCGCAGTGTTGACACCGGGGTGTGACCTCTCGATGCATGCGAAACAGATAGCTACCGAAGCATCCATGCCCGGCAACGATCTGCGTCGCACGGTACGTGAGGTCACCATGCTGCCTCTGCAGCCAATCGTCCATGATCGGTCTCACCGCCGCGATGATAGTGGTACCCCGCTTGGGTTGCTCAAGTCGCACCCTCCATGACTCCATGAGATCCTGGCGGAGTTGAGACCGCTGGTCCTCGATTTCTCGAGACGCAGGCCTGTGGTCCCGCTCCAGCGCCTCCTTGCGCCATTGGAACAATGACGCAAGGGCTCTCGCTTCCAGGTCCCATGGAGGGGTCCTGGCTAGGAGACATGCAGCCTCTCCGGAGATCGTGCGGTACCCCCGTATGGTTCTGACGGCCAAGGTTCGAAGTGGTCTGTTTAACAGAGTCACGTTCCCCTTGACCGCCAACCTATCCGCCCATACGGGAGCCCCGTATAGGGCCATACTCCGCACGATCCCCAGGTACAGTCTCCTGCAGGAAGCGTTGGGTCCCTTTAGGTTGGGCATCAGTCGCGAAAGCGCGGCCGATGCCTGCGTCACCTTGGGGACCAAACTTCGGAAATGTAGTCCGAAGTTCCATCGGCTATCAAGTACGATCCCTAGGTACTTCATCGAGGGTTTGATGCCGATGCTAACGCCTCCCACATTTAATGTGCCATGTGATAAACCCTAGAAAAAGAACAGAAGACTTTCATTTTTGCACGAGTTATCTATTCGGTGCCAAAAGTCACATAACAAGGAAACCTAATGCAGTTCTGTTTCTTTTTAAAATTATGTATATATATTATTATATAATTATGTAATTAGGTATATATGTTATGTTTTCTTTGAATAAAATTGTCTATCTTCAGTATATAGAGTACTTTCCCCAGGTGTCATTAAAAAATTCCAGTCTGTATATACCTAGGTAACCTATTCTTACAATCTTGTTGAGTGGAGCGAAACGGAGCTCAATCTTAGGCGACAAGTGTAAATTGTTTGTGTGCCAACTCCTCCAAAACGGCTCGACCGATTTTGACCAAATTTGGCATGCTGGTCGACATCATACCCGGGAGTGCATATCTCTGAAATCATGAAGATAGAGCTGACCACGGAGGAATAATCACCGAAAATTTCCTGGACAGCACCGAAAAACCAGATGATTAAATGGTTGTCATGGAAACACGTGCGTCAATAATGAAAATATATTTTTTTTGTCATTCGATTAATTAATTGAAGTGTTCGATTCTGATTCTGATATGTAATAAAAACATTTGCTCCGTTCAACATTTGTTTTTTTTAATTCCGCGGCCCAAGGCCGCGGCCGCTCTAACGTACGTAGCTGGGCGTCTCTGGTTACAAGCAGAACGTATTTCCAGTGGCGCCCGGCGGACTTTGACCAGCTCTGTGGTCTCTGCGGGTGCATTCATTGCATACCTAGTTAAAGTAGATAACAATTTTGTACGTTACTCATTTTGCGGCACATGAGTAGATAGGTGGAACAGAGCCGAGGCTTCCAAAGAACGTACAAAATTGTTATGTATTTTAACAACATTGTAAGAATAGGTTACCTTAGAACGCTATCGAGGGCGACGCCGCCGCCCGTGAGTATACATTCCGAATGATAAAAAACAAACGATCAAAATTCCTTATTAGGAAATTGAGTTTGGAAATCTTTATTAAGCGGCCTGAGGCGTCTTTGAGTAATCGGCGAACATATTTACATATAAAAACAACATTCCAACGAATACAGACCTTCTTTTTGAAGTTGCCTAAAATCAATAGCCTTACTCTAATCATAACACGAAGTTAACTGTGTTGGTTTGCACTGTGTTGTTATTCCACAACTCACTGGGCCCGTTTCGTCCAGTAATGGATAATTGAAGTGAAGTGAACCGTTCTATTTTGCACGAATGAGCCTAAAATCAACCTTTAAAAATGCCGTTTAGTTAATTATTGGCTGTTTATTTGCCGCCTTGCAATTTTGAACAACAACGTGGTATATTCGGAAAATTTTGTGGAAGTATAAAGTGTTCCATATGTAAATATTTTGTTATTACAACTTATACACTACTCTCCATCAGCCTCTATATACCTATCATACACCTTTTTTTTTTAAGCCTGCGGTCCAAGACTGCGGCCGCTCCTACGTCCATTGCCGGGCGTCTCTGGTACTCACCAAGAGGTATTTCTAGTGGCATATCATACGTCTGAACTTTATTTGGAATCAATTTTTTTCGATCCGCCGTAGACACCTCATTTACTACATGCTGGAACCGGCGCCATAAATGTTATCCATTTGAGGTGATTTTTTTATTTTTGGGAGTAAAAGAAGTCACACTGTGCTAGGTCAGGGCTAAGGAAGGTGTTTCAGGAGTTTAAGCGGTGTGCTGTCCAGGAAATCCCTTAATTTGAGTGCAGTGTTTGCGGGTACGTTGTCGTGGTGTGTCGTGGTGTGCTTATTGCTTACAACTGAGAAAACTTCTGGCAGCATTTGGTGGTAAACCATTAGGCATTGATACGTCGCTCCAGTAGCCGCCACCGTGTCGTCGGCGTAGCATATCACTACGATGCCTTCCAACAGCGCAACGCACAACACCCCAAGGTATTCAATGTTCCAAAGGAGCAGCTTTAATATCTATCACTGTGGAACACCGCACAATACTCTCGCTAAACTGGCCCAAACTAGCTGGGGTAATCCCTATCTAATTGGTACCTATATGCTACGACGATACGAACGAAGATAGGAAGGAGGCATTCCATGATAAACGAGCGCCTCCCTAACGCAGCTCCAGGGCAAAGTGTTGAATGCATTGGCAATGTTAAGGGACACCGCCACTACCAGCTTGCCCTGCCACCTGTTTTTTCCGCCAGGCTTTTTGTAGGAAATAAAATAGAGTTCATACCACTTAACTGCAAGAAAGAGAGAGCAATTACGGTTGACACCAATTGCGTTTTATATGTTTGACACCCTCTAAGTTGTGAGGTGTCAACTTTGGTAACAAATGTTTGAGAGACATTTTTTGATAATATTGATTTATTAATATTTGGATGCAGCACGAAATTTCAAAATTTTTGATCATAACGATAATTATACTTTAGACAAATTGCTACTATGAACGATTTGATACTGTAGGCCAGTTGCAGAATTGGACAAAATAATTCTGGTCATTTTGAAACTTCAGACGAAGTCCATCGATACGCTATCCACGATAAATGGTTGCCTTGGAAGGGCATTCAGCGTTGACCAACGCGGTCGTCGTACATTCAGTCATGAATGCCATTTCAATGATTATAACTGGCCAGTAATACATAAAATCTTATTTCACAATACTTTCTGAGTGGCCTAGTATTGAGTTTGGGTCTTGGGACCGTTAAAAATCACGCACCGCGGGTGGAACCTAAAAACTATTGTTTTAAGTGCATGCGAGGGAGAACTTAATAGTTTTCACTGTTTTTATATCA
This sequence comes from Nudaria mundana, assembly GCA_963556515.1. Lineage (NCBI taxonomy): Eukaryota > Metazoa > Arthropoda > Insecta > Lepidoptera > Erebidae > Nudaria > Nudaria mundana. The sequence goes on from OY748296.1 coordinate 3,624,182, forward strand.
ATCGTTAACACCAGATCCACATTTTTAGACACAACCAAGTTTTGTTTGCATCATTGTCGAAGTATCGGAACACAAGAACAAACGCTCATCACGTATTTATTCTCGAAGGGTTATATAGAATCATTATAACGCCCACATTTCGCCAGTCACTGCTGCAGCGAGCCTATTGCCGTTTCAGGGCGCTTTGAGTATTTTAGACAGAGCCTCGTTCGTTTGTCAGCAAAATACACTATGTGCAGCATGTAATCTTGGTAACATAAGTGGACAGAGCATTCCCCCTGTCAGGAACCTGTAAGAAAAGATACCATTAGAAAAATCTGTACTTTACTCCAACAACCAGGACCAATATTATATTTCTACAACCTCTGCAGTCCGGGAATATTTACAGTAATTTAAAATGAGACTAGGCCGGATTCGACCAAACTAACATCTGTGTGATATTATTTCTACTGTTCTACTTGAAATGACATAATAATTTGATTTTGTTGGATAATATACGTAGCAGAGACTTGGGATGCCGCTCGCTTTCCTCCCTTATACGTAGTAATACAGTAGTATAGGTGACATTTCCCTGGATAATACAGTGAAACGTATAAAGTGTTGACATTGACAAATGACACTGTATTATCCAACAAAATTAACATATTTCGACATTTCAAGAAGGGCTAGTACAAAAAAAATTGCGCGGCCGGAGATCCTCGCCAGGAACGAAGTTCTTTACGCAACCCAACGGGTTTGGGTTATTTATCGTTTTACTAATGACGCCGCTGCTAAATATAAAAAAAAATAAAAAGCAGACTATATTTTGGCTTCTGCGGATCACTGGTTGGGAACCACTGATGAAGAGTAAAGTGACGATTTCTATAAACTCGCTTTACCCGTAAGCCGCATACTATATCTAGACTAGAGAATATCCCACATATTCTCTAGTCGGATGAAAATTATCACCGTGATAGTTGAACACCAGTGTCACTTCGAGTTTGGTCGAATCCAGCCTAAGCCTTTAATTTATTTTGTTTCAGCAATATGACATCAAATAGACTCAAAGTGACAAGAGAGACCTCCTCGCATTGCACAACACCGTCAGAACAGGAGAACCTATTGACAGTGAAGGTTGGCTGCTTCCACATCAATCCATCCTCAAAGTGAGTTATAAATAATACATCATTGACTGCTCGGTGGCGCAGTGGTAAGGGTATGCGACTACCGTATGTTTGTACAGCTCGATATGCTAAGTTGGGCATTTTTTAGATTTCGGATGAAGTCCGGTTCCAACAACGCTGAACGCAGACCTAACTGACATTGCATCTAAAGAGGAACATTGCTCTCCTTTTTTAGCTCGCGAACTACATATTACGGCTTCTAAAGTATTTAGAAGGTATATCTGTGTGTGGCGAGTCTAGGTATTACTAGAGGTATTATTAGAGCTTTGTCCGTTCGATAGGTAGGTGCAATATTTTTAGGCTTGGGACTCTAAAGTCTTGAAGAGACTCCTTAACATCTAAAACTAGATTATGTCTTAATCCCAGAAGCGGTAAACAGAGGCGTTTATAGGGCAGACAAAAGGCCAGTATCTTTGGTCCTACACAATAGGGAGCAACTCTTTTTGCCAGAACCGATAATGCCAAAAAGATGACTTGGAACCTGGAGATGTTGTATCTAAATCTGACCTGATTCTAAAACTTCCCGGCTTCGAAAGGAAATGGAATTTTATCGTTCACTTACAAGTTTCGAACTTTAAAATGGTCGTAACAAGTGCAACAACACAAGAGTTTTTAATTAAACTTAGTGAAAGTTTTTACCGAGTTGTTATGGTTGTTGCTCGACGATTACGACGAGAGTTTAAGACCGAGAATTAATTGTAAACATTTGTTAGTTGAGCTAGCGAAGTGACAATTTTAGTTTCATCCGTCCGTCCGTCTGTCTGTGTGTCTGTATGTGTTTTCTGGGCTGGCACCCAGTTTTTATTAGATCTCCACGAAACTTGGCATAAGTGTTCCTTGATTTAAAAAAAATAAATGATTTTGAGTTTTTTTGGATTAGGGGAATAGGAGGAAAACCCCAAAAAAGTTTTTTTTATGTTCGCGAGGTCTACTGTTCGACCATAGCACGACCACTAGATAATAAACATGGTTACATAACATGTTACAGGCAAAGACATGTTATACGCTCACTTTTCGCCATGTTCTTTGTCGGTTCCTCGTAATATGGGGTAAGTCGGTAACCGGGACTTATATATAGGTATACTTCTGTACCTACTTATGTCAAAACTTGTAAAAATACCAGCAAGTTTTAAGCTTGAACACACTGGTCCTTCACTTCACCTTCATGCGACGTGGGAAACAGCGAGACACTGGTCCTATGTCTTACGACGTCTGACGTTTAGGCCGGGTTTCCACAGACGCGGAGCGGGGCGGAGAGGAGCTTAGCGGTGCACGAATTGACCAATCACTATGCTCGAAATCTCCGCTCCGCTTCAATGGAAACAGCACGAGCGGGGTGGAGCAGAGCTGAGCGGATATTCATAATAAAAATACAGTGAGGCGATGCGGTACGGAGGACAACGAGCATTGGGGTGCGGAGCGGAGGACAGCGGAGCGGTGCGGAGGACAGCTTTTTTCTTTTTAAACGACAACATGACGTATGGTCTTTCTGAGAGATTGAGTGTAACTGAGCGCAAAAATGGGCGATTCCAAAAGTATGCTCCGCTCCGCTCCATTCCGCTCGACTTCAGTGAAAACACTGACCACTTTTCACTGCTCCTCTCCGCCCAGCTCCGCTTCAGTGGAAAAACTGACCACTTTTCACAGCGTCGTACGCGTGGGATAGCATGGGAACACGCGAATCTGGCGCGGTGACGCGTAGGACAGCGTGGTGAATGACCAGTGTGTTTGTTACCATACAAATTGTATAGGCCTGATCTTGTACAGATGTCATAATGCGTGGTGTACGTCACATGTGAAGGGATGAGTTTAACGTTTGACCGTGCCTTTACACCTACCGATCAACGGATAAGGTTTTGGAAAACATTAAATTACTACTACTATAACTATGTTTCTACCAACCCATTCGGGGATATTAGGCGTGATTTTATATGTTTATTATTTTGTTCCAGGCGCGGCAGAAGAACGTTCCTTCTACAGATGCTAATCGTGTGCTTCGTGCCACATGTCGCGCTTGTTGTACAAAATTGCTCCATTATGGCCCAACTTTCACAGACTTTCGAAGCCTCATTATATTTGGATACAGAGGTTATTGACTAACATACATATTTCTTTTTACTACATCAATACCGAATACAAGTAAAATTTTATTGTGTAATTCGAAACGCATTAGGAAATATAAGCGGTACCTCACTATACAGGATCCCGAACAACGCGTGCCGGGCAGAGATGCCACTCCCACACAGTGGATAGCATGTTCGCGAGAACCGAACGTTTTAAACGTTCGTTTCTCTGTCGAACGATAGTGGCCTGGAACGCCCTGCCTGTGCACGTGTTTCCTCCCACATATAATCCTGGGTTCTTTAAGCGGAGCGTGAAGAGGCACATCAGTAGGTCGTCAAGTTGAGGGCCACTCTCTATAGTATTGTGTGCTGTGAGAGTGGCCCACAATCGCTAGACGTCGTCACGACTTACCACCAGGCGGGCGGCGTCAATTTGGCGAACCCAATATAAAAAATAAAAAAAAAGAACTGATTTACGACCTCGCTAAAGAAAACAACTGTACTGTTTTTCTTTTTTTTTTTTACTCCGTGTGACGACCACTCCCATGTCCATTGCTGCGGGTGTCTCTGGTGACACTAGAAGGTATTTCCAGAGGCGCCCGGCGGACTTCGGCCACATGTGAACAACTGTACTGTGGCCTACGCAAACAATAAAAAAAAAACATTTTTTTTCTCCGTCTCTCTGTTTGCTCAGCGAATCTCTTAAGTAGATGTTGTAAGGAGCAACTTAGGCTATTTTTCATCGCGGGAACTTGTTCTAATGGGAATTGGAAACTGGATATACTATGCTGGTGAAGAAAAGACAGACAGCATACTAACATATTCCTGAAGGGGTAGGCAGAAGTGCATTACACACGTGGGTGTGTCACAAAATTAATGGCAAAGTGTTTTTTTATAGATTAATTTTGTCTGTCCTACGTGATGCAGGCAAGCCCAATGCCGTTTCGTTAGGAATTTAAACCAACATTTCCACAATATCTTTTCCTGTTCTTGATTTTAAGTTATTAGGTAATGATAGGCGTAATGTACTCATTTTTGTAAATTAAATGTACAGAGCTCAAAAATCTCTAAGATTCTAAATGAAATGGAAGAATCGTATTTAAAGTAACTTAGAAGGTAGATGTGCAAAAATAAACTAACGAACTACCTCCGTTTTATTACCGTATGTTAGCACAATACATTATTATAATTAATATTTTTATATTTATCAGTTAACTTATACCTACGTACTTGTTGACTTTAATCAATCTTCCTGCCTTACTGTTAATAAGGATGCTAGGCTTGTCATATCCCATAAACTAACTAATACATTTTTTTTTATTATTATTTTTTTTTTTTTTTAGTTCCGCGACCAAGGCCGCGGCCGCTCTAACATCCGTTGCCGGGCGTCTCTGGTTACAAGCAGAACGTATTTCCAGTGGCGCCCGGCGGTCGTTTGTCGCACTAGAGTAATGTCTACCTACAGTGTGTCGCACTTTACGTAGTAACTATTTATTAATCTGTGCTAGCGTGCAATTCGAGCTATGATGAGTCGCAGTACAGTTTTGTCACACAATCATTTAACGCACCTCCATTGGTCGAACTTACGTAGTACACTCCATACTAATATATCTCTGCAGTCCGTGCATTTATTAAAAATAAGGTTATGTTATTTATTGATACTACTTATCCTTCATCCTATTCTAACAATATTTGGGTACAGTTCGCGAGGCGTAAGCGGAGCTTTGCAATTGTGTGAGTGCAGTGTACGTGAAAGTATTATGTGACCTCTTTTACACACATATGTGTTGTACACACAACTACAAAAAGAGTTTTTACTCTACTTTTTGTTGTCACTCACACAAATGCAAAGCTCCGCTTACGCCTCGCGACCTGTACCTACCTATTTTTCTACTCTGCCATCAAAGTCTAACCACTGAAAATTATTAGGTAGGTATATCGATACTATACATACATTACAGATGGAGCCGCTGGCATTTGCATAAATTATTTGCCATACAAGATTCTAGCGTGTATTTTAATAACACAAGAATGTAATAAATATCGTCACGAAATGAACTTCATACATTGAATATTTTCGTAAATATCACGCTAGAAGTATCGTGATATTTTCTCATTATTATAGGATATTTAATATCACGTATCCCTCAATCAATATCTATCAATGGATATTTGTTTCATTTGTAAGTTGTCTTTGATAAATTACTAAAGCGAGAGATACTGGGGCCCAATAGTTTATCACACAATTGAGTGTTGGAAGAGAATCAACAATAGAGTCTGACAAAATAAGCAACCATTTTCTTACATAGGTACCTCCATATTATCACGACCGTTAGCCCGCAAAGGGAGACAGTCAAAGAACGTCCTACTTTGATAGAGATTGTATGTAGGTAACAGAGCAGTCCTTTTTAGGGTTCCGTTGTTCAAGTGTCATCATGTCATGTCATGTCATGATCATGTCCTTCCGTCCTCCGCTTCGGTTCCTCCCAAGCGGCGAGTGCTAGAAACATGAAACTTCTCATGAATATATATGTATTTACGTATATATTATGAATATAATATAATATATGAATATATATGTATATACGTTGACAAAGTGCGGAAAGAAAATTATAAAAAAAAAAAAATTTTGGGTACCTCCAAACACAACCGGAGGATATGCTTTTCTTGCGTCTACCCCGTTGTGTGGGGTATCATTAGATAGGTCTCTTAAAAACAATGAAAGGTTGCTAAGACGATTTTTTGATTAAAGTATCCGTTTGTGAGATATTTAACTTTAAAGCTCAACAGAGCATCCCACTTTCAAAACTAAACAGTACTTATACATACTTTATACTTATAGATACTTTAATCAAATCAGACTGATGTATCAGTCCTTGCTATAGGAACTAAGGTTCAGACGTTAGAATGGTAATTGATATACAGAATGGTACTTAATGGCAATAGTGCAACGGCAATAATACATAATAATGATGCACCTCTGGCGTCTGCCTACCCCCGCGGGCACAAAGGCGTGGTAAATGACAGCTATTATAGAGAAGAAAGCGAGTTCGCATTCGTGGCGAGGCGAGTAAGCCTTCGCGCTCGGCTTACTTGAGCTTGGTTTTTTTTTAAATCCGCGGCCGCCCCTACTTCCATAGCCGGACGCCTCAAGTGCGCACTCGGAGGTACTCCGAGTAGCGCCGGCGGACTTTGCCACCTACTATGTGGCCCCTGTCACGCGGTCGGGTTGGGTGTAATCCTGCAGCTTTAGGGTCGGGTTTGTTCAGCGTCGGTGAGTGAATCTGCGTGCTGCGGGGCTTCCTAGCCTGCATCTGCCAGGCACCACTGGAAATACCTCCTTATGCGTACCAGAGACGCCTTACAATGGACTTGGGCCGCGGAATTTAAAAAAAAGGCTGTTTCTGTAAGGACGGCGGGTAGTTAGCCCGCCATCATTACAGAAGCAGCATCATGGCTTCGATCATGGAGGTCGATGGTCCTGAGCGTAGATTAGTCTGCGGCGCCCTGGCCGCTGACTACGGAACTCAGCGGGGAGAGTACGCTCCCTCTCCCACTCGGCCACGAGCATGACCTGCTCGCAGAAGGACACGGCCACGTTCCACCTACTGCTGCTGGAGACCATGGCTTGAAGCTTATGGTCTCCAGCAGACAATTTCCACCCCCTAGACCCACGACGAAGTTCTACAAATATCTGTGACATCGACAAACATTTGTGTTGGTGCGGAAATCCAACCCGATTGATTCGTCGGATTATGGAAAAACACCCATCCCTAAAAGGCGATTACTGATCTGTTTCTTCATGTCTACATTGGGCGTTTTCACATTGCACGATAACGATACACGATATCGTAATGTTATATATACACTATGTATACAATAATGGCTATCCTGCTTATTCTCCTTAACCCTTATGTCGATTCAGCACATCTGACTGCTCATGCAGCCTTTCATTATTTTAGAGTGCAGTTCTGTTCCATCATCCATGCGCGTGACACTTGCCGATCAATAAATCCGAGTCCATTAAATAAAAGTATTTTCTTAAATTTTTATTTCATTTTTTAAAAAGGCCTTCGGCCTAATCCTTATACGTAGGTCACACTATAAGTTTTGCGTAACTTAAAAAAACAACATGTTAAAACCAAAATATTATGTTTATTGCTTTTCAAAATACTCTCCTTTACATTTTAAACATTTTTTCATGCGATCGAACCATTTTTTAAAACAGGAGGACCACAGATCTGAAGGCATGTTTTCTACGTGCTGATTGAACGCTAACACTGCCTCTTCGGAGTTGGTAAAAGTGAAACCTCTCATCAAATCTTTGATTTTGGGGAAAATACAGAAATCACAGGATGCTAGGTCGGGGCTATGCGCAGGATGGGTGACGAGTTGTACTTTTTCGGAAGCTAAAAATGACTTTGTTTTGCCGTGTGTGAAGAAGCATTGTCATGATGTGGGAGAACGCGGCTTTTGGGTCGTCTTTCGCGAACTTTTTCTAACACCCTGGGGTAAACAAATGGTAGATTACCACTCGGCATTAACACTCTTTTGATCTTCAAGTGGAATTGTACAGATGGGACCCGTAGCTGAGAAAAAAAACGCGATCATTTTTTTACCAACGTTTCTCGCCTGCCTCACTTTTGTTGGCTTGTTCTCATTTTCAAACACCGATTCACAAGATTGCTGTTTTTTTTCGGGTTCAAAACAATAAATTCACGTTTCGTCTCCTATGACAATGTCATAAACAGCATTAGAATGTCCGTGATCGTACTTCAGTAGCATCTGGGAGCACCATTCCACGCGAGCCCGCTTCTGCTCCGCTGTCTGTTCATGAGGGATCCAACGACAACAAAGTTTCCGAACTTTCAAATCTTCGTGTAAAATCTGGATTTGACTCATACCAATCCCCAATAGTCCTCGAAATGTCTCATACATAATCCGCGGGTTTTCTTCAAATAGCCGCTTAACAGTAGCCACATTATTTTCGTTGACGGCAGTTGAAGGCCGCCCTTCACGAAATTCATCATGTAAAGAAACTCGACCTCTCTCAAATTCAGCAAACCATCGCCTCACGGCGCTCAAACAAGGTGCTTTTCTCCCAAAAGCATTTTGAAGACGAGCGGCATAGTCTTGCGGAGAGAGAAAACTTTTAAAATCATAAAAAATCATCGCTCTAAAATTTTTTCGACTTAGTTCCATTTTCGTTGCATACGTAGAACTTTGATGTGTGATAAAAAACAATTGACAAATGATTTCCCGCCAATTGTTTTTTTTATTACTAAGAAGGTTGCAACTTTAAAAAAAATATAATATTCGAAATTCAAATAGTTCCGATTAGCTAGAAGTGCAAAACTTTTAGTGTGCCCCATGTAATAGCAAGTAGCAGCAGTAACTTTATCTTAAGAATGTAAATTATCGTGACGATATAGTCACGATAATGTGGACGATATCGTGCAATGTAAAAACGCCTGTTCTCGTGAGTGCTCGAACCCCCGAACACCCACGCAGTCGGCGCCCCTGCCTATGTATGAAGCGAGTGTGAATTATAACGGTGGAAATCAGTCGAAAAGGAGGCAATCCAATGTGTAATATTTTTTTTTACAGGTGAACACACTTTTGTCTTTACAAGAGTTGGTTATCAGTATACAAGACGAAAGACAAGTTATTACACAATACCTACTATCATCTAGTGCTGATACGTAAGTAGAATATACCTAAGTTATTATACAAACGGGTATCAGGTGCGATAGAAGAGATTTCTACAGTGCTCAAAGGTTTTAGTTCCAAACTATTCGCTTCTACAATTTAAGTTTCTACGCTAGCGTAAGTTTTGATAAGTTTTAAGAGAAAATCTGTGGGAAAGGCCACTGCAAAGTCACAGACTATATATTGATGATAATATTCTTCCGTCCCGCGCCTGGGGACCGTCTGGCTTTGTTGGGGTTATATTGCTCTTGTTTCGACGCATAATTTTATGAAATCATTTATAAATAATATAATACATGAATTTATTTTATAAGTAATTACGTATGCTTACTTATTCTCAAATAATTTTACAATATGAATCACAAAAACTTAAGTCTTTGGCTGGACTCGAACCTGGCGACTGATCCCTTTCCAGGAGGAACTTTCTACCAACTAACTAAGACACCACTAGGTAATAGGACTTTTTTTTTCTTTGTTCCGCGGCTGCTCTAACGTCTGTTGCCGGGCGTGTCTGGTTACAAGCAGAACGTATTTCCAGTGGCGCCCGGCGTTCCAGTGGCGCCCGGCGAGGTAATAGGACTAGACTAAACTAGGACAAGACTTTAGTTTTTGACAATAGGCCTGTCACTCGCCTAACAATCGCAAAACATACGTGACGTGAGCAACATCTTGAAGTTGTAAATCAGTAGGGGTTGTCTCTTGTTTGTGACACGACATTGACCATAGAGTTGATATTGAGGCATTAAAACGTCATAATTATTGGCAAATTATGCTGGTATATATTTTGGACAACCCTAAACTTCGAATTATGTTCTATGTAAACAAAAGAATGTGCTTTAATTAACGTCGGAGTGCAAGTTCTGTATGTAAGTACTATTCCCTATTCTGTGGTAATACTTACAGGTTTTTGTTTTTTCGTTTTGTTTAAAATGGCTTAGTTTTTAATGCCTGTTCTTCTCGTTCGGAAACTGACCTAGATTCATGACCTATTACATGTGCCTGTGAGGGTCACGTGAAAATTTATGTCTTGGAAAAAATTCCGCAGTGGAGTTTGTTGCGCTATTCTTCTTCAATAGCGCCTAGAAAACGGTGATAAACTTAGGTTGAGTTGAAAAAAATTGTTTCATTCCAATTTGAACCCATTATGACAATTATTTGGTCCTATTTCAGTAGTTTTAAGTCGGTTCTAATTCAACAAACTTCCAAAAATGGAAGAGGTTAAGAAAGAAATTATAAATAGATCACAAAAACTGATGTCATCGGCAGGACTCGAACCCACGGCCTTTCCTTACAGGGGGAATGCTCTGACCAATGAGCTACGATGACCAATACCGACAACATCGAATTTAGTTAGTTTGATCGGCAGAACTGCGGTAGGTGGATCCAACGCTAACCTTAATAGCGCGATCTAGAAATCATGAATATGATCATCATTCATCATTCACCGAGCCTTTTCCCAACTCAGTTGGGGTCGGCTTTCCAGTCTAACTGCGATTCGGCTGAACTTCGATATTTTCCGTGAAGCGACTGCCATCTGACCTTCACAACCCATGGGCGATATCGAAGTTCTGTAGTTAGACCGGTCGGATTTTTGATTTAGGGCTCCAACTACCCCTTACGACAGGCATAAATGTTAGTATGACAACCGGGACCGACAGCTTAACGTGCTCTCCGAGGCACGGAGGGGTCTCAATGTCTTAAGAAATGGTCACCCATCCTAAGACCGGCCTGAGTCGATGTTGCTTAACCTTTGCAATGTGTTAATATTGTCGGTTACCACTAGACCACGAGCCCCTCATGCAAATCATGAAAATGATATGAACCAAAAATTTTATGTTCTCGGTATTGGTCATCGTAGCTCAGTGGTAAGAGCATTCCCCCTGTTAGGGTTAGCCGTGGGTTTGAGTCCTGCCGATGACATCAGTTTTTGTGATCTATTTGTAATTTCTTTTTTTAATATTTTAAGAATAGTTTAAGCAAACTCATTGCTTTAAAATACAAAAATGTAAGAAGGAGGTTCTATTCTTCTTCTTTTTTAAAAACGTGGCTCCATCGATATTCATCGATGATTTCGCCAATGTCAAGGTAATGCTTGATTAGTTGATAGTCCCGCACAGAAGAACTAGTTATTCCTAACTAGCTCCAGGTGCAGGACAAGAAACGTTGTTCGGTATAAAAGTGTCTGGAAACCCGATTTTTGCGGAGCGCCAGAGGTACCCTAAAAAGCCACCACGCACGCGCTCTTCAAAAACCGAACAAAGGGGGTTCTCAATTCGACTGTATGTTTTTTGAACAAAAATATTCAAATATTTTGACTTTGACTTGACACTTCTGGATTGAACTTGTTTATTTTTTAACGGACTTCAGTAGGTGGTAATCAATTCGATCGGTACATTTTTTTAATGTATGTACACCGATTACGCCGAGATATGTGATCCGATTTCGATTCCGATTCTTCTTCGTTCTTAGTTCGGTGCGGAATAGTTGCCATTTGGTCCCATAAAAATTATAAATAAGCCCAATAGTTTTAATTTTATGAACAATTTTTTATAACTCACATAAAGTCATAAAACTCATATAGTCATAACAAACAAACGATAAATAAATGCTTTATTATATGAGTTGTATCACTTATGAGCAGTTAACTTTTTTTATTGACACGTCTTGTTAGTTTTATTTTTCTAAATCCCATAGCTAAAAATCTTGCTCGGAATAGTTCTTATTTTTGCGAGCCTTAAATAGGTTAATTACCTACCTCTTTCGCTTTTCAATAAGTTTGTTAGGTAATCATTTTTATGATGGCTGCTTTTAATACTAGGTACGCAATGCATTCTGCTGTTGCAATAATTGAGCTGAGTTTGTCGATCCGGGTCGAACTCCTAAACGACTGGACCGATCTTTATGAATTCAGATATATGCACTCACGGTGATGGTCACTATGACCGTGCCAAATTTCAAAAAGATCGGTCCAGTCGTTTAGGCGGAATTCGATCACGAACGAAATACTCGAGTCGCCTAAGAAAGAGCTTCGTAAACTCCGCTTAATTAGTATGACAATAAAGTTCTGTAAAATCCTACGGTAGTTTGCAGAACACCCAACAACTAACCAAAACACCACTACCACAGTCGCTGGTTCGAGTCCAGCCCAATACTATAGTTTTTGTGATTAATATTGTAAAATTATTTGCGTAAGAAAAAGTTAGCAAAGTTAGTTTATCAGTCGTCTAGATCCCATAGCACAAACTTATATTATCTTAATTTGGGCTAGATGACGTGTGAGAATGTCCAAAAACATTTATGTAATATTTATTTAATTATGTACTTCACTGTTTATAAAATATATTAACCAACTCCTATTACAGACTCTAAAAAAAAAAATACTAGGTACGTTTAAAAATCCGACTTCAAAAAATATTGAATTTAATACACCTTTTATGCAAATCTTTAATATATTTATAGAATAATACTAAAAGCACAAACAATAATTATTTAGACAAACATTTGAAAAAAACAGTTAATATGTTATTTGACACTTCGACTAAACCTGACTAAGCCGCCCGCCGTAACGCGTGAAATCATAAAAAAAGTACTCTATGTCGCTTTTAGACTTCTATACTTTGCTTAAGCAAAAAAAAAGAAGTCTTATAATTTGACCCTGTCCATCTGTCCGTCTGTTAACACCCTCTAGCGGTCAAACGGTAAACGATATAGAAAAACCAACTACGTATATCGACTCAGAACATATGATAACTGGAACCATGCTAAAAAATTGGAACTCTAGCACTTTCGGTTTAGAAACTAGCTCAACTTCCGGTTTTTTAACATTCGACATCCGGTTCAAAAATTATATTTTTAGATGCGTGTTTAAGTATAGAAGTCTATTCTCAGAATCACTAGTGATACTTTACTTACTTGTTTAATTAACTGAAGTTTAAGAAGTGAAGTTTAAACTGAAGACTATTTTGCATGGAATTTTTTTACTAATGACAAGGCTGTATGATCAAAAGACTATAGCCTGCTCTAAAAGAAGGCGAATCAAAAACAAAATATTAAAAAAAGGCGGGAAGTACAATATGCGTGATCAATCTCTATTGTTATAATTTCTTTTATGCTATTGCCCCTCCAAAAAGTGAACTTTATTCATCGATAACAGTGAATAAAACGCTCATTTACTCACAAGTGAACAATGACATTTGAATTTGGAACGAGCTTCAATAGACGAATTAAGTATACTACAAAAAAAAAGAAAGCTGAACGTAACTACTGGCAGGCTGAATGAACTCATTCCATATACAAAAAAAAAACAAAAGGGGCAATGGTATAAAAAACAAATACAACCCGCCAATTTTAGATCGTAGTGTTTCATTGGAAAATTTAAAATAACTAATAAAATGAGTTCTTACAGTGATGAAAATGAGTCGCTTACTCCGGAATCATTTCGTTCGAAAGCAGCAATTATCGTAGATAATTTGTTGCCGCCAAATAATAACTAATAACCTTTACCTTATTTTCTCGCAGTCAATGGTATAAAGTAGAGTAGACTACTCGTGAAAAATTTTTTTTATCTCGTTCCTTGTATCCCTCGCTCCGCTCAGGAGTCTATTCTAGAATCACTCTCGGGATCCAACTTCGTAACTCGAATTAAATTTTAATTTTTTTCAGTTGTTGTATAATCTACTATATTTGCTTTCCTCGTATTCGAAATGAAAAGTAGTAGTAGTAACATGTTCAGCAACAAAATTATTGATTGAATGATTGATTGAAAATTGTAATATTAGTTTTGCATAAAAGGTGTATTAAATTCAATCTTTATTAAGTTATTTTATACATTTTAGTTTATAAAGTCATTTTTTTAAACGTACTTTTATTATTTCAATTTGTATTTAAAGTTCTTAACAAGTACTAGTTACGCAATTGGATGTTTGTTTTAAAATATTTTTTTTATTTTGCAACTTTATTCACAGATTCAAACTTAAGGCAGCATTCAAAATAACCGATAAGTTATTAAATACACTACCTTATCAAGAAACTCAAGGAAACATTATGACTATGAAGTGAGTAATTTCTACTAAAATACAGATGAGTTTTAAATTTAGAATTTCTGGTGGAAATAATGATGGAATAATATCTATAAATAGCGACCGCCTACGACTTCGATCGCGGTTCTGTTTTAGCAACATTTTTCATTGTTTCCGGGACCATTTTGATAGTAACGTGATGTTAATACGAGTATAGCCTTCTAATGGACTATCCTACTAATATTATAAACGCGAAAGTTTGTGAGTATGTATGTATGTATGTATGGATGGATGGATGTTTGTTACTCTTTCACGTAAAAACTACTGAATGGATTTTAATGAAACTTTACAATAATATAGCTTATACATCAGAATAACACATAGGCTACAATTTATAAAGATATTGTGTGAATTGTTCAAAATATGATGCGGCGCGACGGGAACGGGAAAAAATCCAAATTACCACGCGGACGAAGTCGCGGGCGACCACTAGTTTTTCTATATACAGATACATTTTTTGCACGCAGCCATTTTAGGGAAGATTTGCTGAATATTAGGTAAGTAAGTTATACTTTTCACAATTTCAATGAAATCAAAGTCTGTTATATAAGGAAGTCGAACGAGGGCAAATTGCAAAGGTTGCGCAGACGAATGACTATCCGTGACGCACTTTTTAGTCTGTGAACATAGAACCTATTCAATTATATGCAGTAACGTACACGACGCGCAAAAAGTCCGGGGCACACAAAATCCGTGTTTCGGACAGACCGTGCCGCGCCGCGCCGCGCAGCGCCGCACAAAAAAATTGAACGTTGGCTTCAACGCGCGCTAACGCAGACGGCGCACACTTTAGTCGGCAATCTGCATTCGTTAGGGGTGGACGTAGCGTACGCGATCTATTGCCCAAATTTCTCTATTACTTCTTCTTTTTCTGTACTTCAAGTACAAAATAATACTTCGCGATCTCTGCACGATTTCCATAGCGTCTACGTCCCTACAGTTCTGCCGACAGAATGATCGAAGATGTGCGTGGTGTGCGTTGAGTCTGTGAAAAATCTGCGACTGACTTTTTGCGCGCCATGCAGACATTTTGTCGATCACACAAAAAGTGTGCCGTCTGCGCTGCACCTAAGCAATATCTAGTCAGGCCGGTCTGAGGATGGATGACCATTTCTTAAGACATTGAGAACACTCCGTGCCTCGGAGAGCACGTTAAGCCGTCGGTCCAGCTTGTCATACAAACATATATGGCAGTCGTTAGGGGTAGTTGGAGCCCTAAATCAAAAATCCGACCGGTCTAACTACAAAACTTCGATATCGCCCATGGGTTGTGGAGGTCGCTCCGAGATCCGAGATGGCAGTCGCTCCACAGAAAATATCAAAGTTCAGCCGAATCGCAGTTACACTGAAAAGCCGACCCCAACTGCGTTGGGAAACGGCTCGGTGGATGGATGGGGAAGGAAGTCGTACAAGGACTTGTCGACGCTGCACGTGCCTGGCTTTTATTTCGCCCATAGAATTAATTTTATAAGGCATCGTCACACGTGTTTTGTCCACCTTATAGTATACCCGCTCCCGGCATGCGTACAATCAGTGGTATCTCGCACGCCTCGCCTCGCCACGCGGGCGCAATGCGGGTGCAAGGCGGACACGTGGCGTGTGCGGTTCGATAAATGCAATTTGAGACCTATAGATGTGTCATAAAGTCATAGGGCTCAAATTAAATAACAAACAATTAGGCGTGTTAGACGGGGGTGGTGCGACGGGAACGCGTGTTCAGACGTCACGCACTCTGTCGTTTAACATTTTTAAACAACATTCGTAAATATCTTATTACTTAATTAAACTTAGTTATAGGGTAAATCAGGCAAACGTGCCCCAGTCGATAAGGTGCCACACTTGCAGTGCACTTTAATTTAGGGTTACGTGCCCCATATCAGTATTATTTTTGTGTCATTATTTTGAAGTTTTTCTGATCAATTATTATATTTCATGAAGTGGGAAAAGAAACTGCTGCATATCTCAGAAAATGAACGGAAGAAAATAGTGATAAAAACTATACAAAATGTCACTATAAAAAAAAAGTGCGAGTGAATGAGACTAGTCGGATCGAATCTTACGTAAACACATTTAGAAGGATGGAAAGGCAAGCAGAACATACTGAATTCAGATATAAAAATGGAAAGAGACTTGTAGTTGTAGCTCGCATTAAACGCATCGGAGATTGGATTTTCTCTAGGATAATCACTGGACTAGATTAGAAGTATTTACTAACATCAATAAGTCCTGGTCACTTGATTAAAAAATTATTATTATTATTTCCTTTATTTAACTTGATACATATTTACTACATTTTTAAATAAATCTATAAAAAAATACAAATATATTTAAAAATATAAAAAATAGTGCCCCACCGGTATCGAGTACAAGGACCAAGCTACCGGTGGTTAGGGCTCCAGAGACAGGAATTTCCTCACGATGCGTGCCGTGTCGAGTAACACTGCCTTCTGCATCAGCCCCTTGATCCAAATGTCTAACGAGAGCCTCTGTAGGTGTTGGTTGAGGCTCTTGGCGATCAGTCCATGCACGGAAACGACTATCGGTACAATAACAGCTGAGCTTACATGCCACATGTCGACAATCTCGTGGGCCAAATCCAAGTACTTTACTTGTTTGTCTTTTTCGGCTTTCACGAGATTGCACTCATGTGGAATAGTAATATCAACTATTATTGCACGGCGCTCTAACCGATCTACTATCACTATATCAGGCCTATTTGCAACAATAGTCCTGTTAGTGATAATATATCGGTCCCAGTACAATGTGATATGATCATTTTCAAGAACTGGGTCGGGCACATACCTGTAATATGGCACTTCTGAATCCACGAGTTTGTACTTCAGAGCAAGCTGTTGATGGACGATCCTAACTACTTGGTTATGCCTATGCAAATACTCTCCGTTGGCCAGACTGGAACAACCAGATATAATGTGTCTAAGGGATTCACCGGGACGGTGGCATGCCTGACATATGTCAACCGTACCATCCTTCAGAATATACCTCCGGTAGTTCTTAGTCATAACAACTTCGTCCATAATTGGAAAGACAAAACCTTCGGTTTCACCAAGGTCACCGAATCATAGCCAGGATATAGATGATTTAAAACAATATCAGGTCCGTGTAGGGCCTGATAAAAACGTCCATGTAGCTCTTTACTCTTCCATACATCCATGCGGTCATTAGTACTCAGTATCACAGGTTTGCGCCAGTTCCCTTTAGCCAAACCAAGCGGGGTCAGTTAGTTGTCTACAGCAACAACATCACGATGTAAATCCTCGTCCACCTGCAGGAAGTATTCCCTGAGATTGCACACCTCACGGTTGTGAAGGGTGGTGTAAGTGTAAGTAAGGTGTGCGGAAGTGTGGGGGCCGTGGCTTTCTTAATGCTAAGATTAAGAAAGCCACGGCCCCCACACTTCCGCGGTATGTATAATCTCATTACAGATGAACGCGGATGATGCATTCGGTATGTAGTGAGTAGTGTACGGACTTTTCTATCCAAAGCGTCAAGTTATTATTATTCTCTTTATTAAAACATTACACATATTCATAACATTTTTAAATAGATTTATAAAAAAATACATTAAAAAATATAAAAAACAGTAACCCACCGGTATCGAGTACAGGGACCAAGCTACCGGTGGTTAGGGCTCCAGAGATAGGAACTTCCGCACAATACGGGCCGTGTTCAACAGAACCGCCTTCTGCATTAAGCCCTTGACCCAGATGCCTAACGCGAGCCTCTGTAGATGGAGGTCGAGACTCTTGGCTATTAGGCCATGTGCAGATACGACTATCGGAACAATAATCGCCGAATCCACATCCCACATGTCGACAATCTCGTGAGCAAGGTCCAAATATTAAATTTGTTTATCTTTTTCTGCTTTCACGAGATTCTCGTCATGTGGCACAGTGATATCGACAATTACTGCAAGGCGCTTTAATCGATCTATGCCATATATAGCTATGACAGTCCTATCAGTGATAATAGATCGATCCCAATACAATGGGACAATACCATTTTCAAGAACTGGGTCGGGCACATACTTGTAATAAGGTACCTCCACGTCGACAAGGTTATACTTTAGAACAAGTTGCTGGTGGATAATCCTGGCTACTTGGTTGTGTCTGTGCAAATATTCACCATTCGCAAGACGAGAACAATCAGAGATAATATGCCTTAAAGATTCTCCGGGACGATGACATGCCCGACAGATGTCAATCGTACCATCTTTTACAATATATCTCCGATAGTTGTTCGTCATCACGACTTCGTCAGTAATTGCACAGATGAAACCCTCAGTTTCTCCGAAGAGATCACCAAATCGTAACCAAGATACCGATGCTGTTGAGTCAACATCGGGCCCATTTAGAGCCCGATAAAATCGATTACCTATTATTATTATTACTGGGGCACATATGACTGATGTATTCGTGAAAGGTGCCCCACCCTAGACTTTAGGAAATCGTTGATCTCAGCAGTTTTAATTACATTTAGAAGGTTATTTTTAGTTTTTGTTATGCAAATTGAGTTAGAGGTTAAGACTAAGGTAACTTAATAAACGTGTTTTTAAATAATACCGTTTTTATTTCATTCTTCGAATGGTGGGGCACAATGGCCTGGTTTACCCTAAATGAAAACTATATTT
This sequence comes from Nudaria mundana, assembly GCA_963556515.1. NCBI lineage: Eukaryota > Metazoa > Arthropoda > Insecta > Lepidoptera > Erebidae > Nudaria > Nudaria mundana. The sequence continues at coordinate 3,642,843 of OY748296.1, forward strand.
AATTTCTAAAAGATGTTGAAATTGAATACAAACAAAAAATATCCATTGCTGCGGCGAACAAATAGCCAATATTTGTACGTATCGATGAGAAATTATGTGCGGCCTCGAATCGCAATACTATAGAAAACTTACAGATGCAATCTGAGGAGAAGTAAATCAAGGAAAACCATTATGTTGAGGCTCGTTATAATTACATTTATAATTGACTATTGCGCTATATAAACAAATTATTTTAAATTTATAAACTTATTTATCAATCGCGTCGATGTGGTATTTTGTTCATATTATATTTCTTCTAGCATTGACGTAAGTCAAGATTTTGTATTCTAGACGTTAGAACAAAACTTTGATAAATGGGTAGAAACACGTTTGCCTCTTTTTTAAATTCCGCGTTCCTACGTCCATTGCCTAGCGCCTCTGGGGAGCACACAGAGAATTTCCAGTGGAGCCCGGCGGACTTTATGCCACCTGTGTGACCTCTGTCTGATATTTGGTCGGGTTTTACTCTCGCGTCGGTGAGTGAATATGGATACATGCCGCGAGGCCCCAGCACGCGACCCTTCTAGCCTGCTTATGTAAGGTCGGCGGGTGACTATCCCGTCGTCCTGAGGCCCCGAACATGGACGTCGATGGTCTGCTGGAGAGTACGCTCCCTCTCCGTCTCGGGCTTCGCGAGCATGACCTGCTTGCAGAAGGACACGGCTGTGTTCCACCTTGAAACCATGGCTTGAAGCATGACCTCCAGCGAGAGGGTATCCACGCTTAGTCCCACTACGAGGTCTCGAAGCTGACTCGCCTACACTGAACACTCCATCAACGTGTGGAGTTTCTTTGTCGTAGGCCTCGCAGTGTTGATACTGTTGTGTGACCTCACGATGGACGCGAAACACTGTGATAAATGTTATAATTAGGCTGTTCTATCGCAGACGTTCACTTGTTAGAGAGGGACTTGAAGAAGAAGTCATTAAATAATGCATCATTGTTACTTTTGTGCAAAATCCAATCATCCACACATGAACGCAGTACACCTGGTAGCTCTCGCAAATATACCATTAGTGGAACAGCAACAAGCTTCCTTATTAAATACTTGGTACCTAACATGAAGGCGCAATAACAGCCTGCGGGAATAAAAATTCTATCGTTATTATTTCAGGAATATGAACAATATCGAGGCCTTAAAACGTATGACTGTTTACGAAGATTTGAATGCCGTTTTCTTATTGTACGTTGCGAGACTAGTAAAACAAACAACGTCACCACTATGGCGGTAAGTTGACATAGACACAGATAAAGTAATACAAAATATAACTAATACATATGTCGCATCCCATACGAGGATATAAAGGGCCGTTTCCCTAGCGATTATGCTATTTACGTGGAACTTCCATTTCTAAGAACCAGTGCCAATTACCGGTGTTTCGAGACACCGTATGTGTACATAAAATAAACACTAGGGTGTAATTATTTGGCAGGTTGATAATTTACTATTTATTCCATTTATATGTTTTTGTATTCCAAAGCAATAAGTTTGCTTAAACTATTTTTACAATTTAGACAGAAATTATAAATCCCAAAACTTCATTAGCAGGTCTCGACCAATTGGTCATCGTAACTCAGTGGCCAGGCTTTGCTTCTAATGCAAGAGTAAGTCTATGGCAAGACGTTTTCTCGATGCCCACTTTCATCCCGCCGGCAGAGAAACCACCTCCCGGACACAGGTCAAATTATTTAAGCAATATGATTATTTTTATAACCTACTAAATAATTTACTGGCGGACATTACCTATCACTTCGGCTAAACAGGCGTGATGACATGTATGATATAAACCTCGTTTCCGCTCATTTCAGACATTTGTCAGCTTCATTTGAACTCCTGAAAGCTAGAGAGGATTTATCTTTATGTGTACTACTTCTAACGACGTCGTCAACGAATAGAAAACTAGATTTTCTTATTATATCAAGTGTCAAAATTCATTCAGAATCCGGAAAAAACCGTTTGAACGTTACAGCACAATACTTAGAAGCAGAAGATATTGTGGATCAAAATAAAATGCTGGATGAAGTCTCTCTTTAGTAAGTATTTTGTACTGCAGTGTACCGCAACTTGCTCCGCAACATTTACGTCACATGACGTCACGCGGGATACGTTGATTGTTCCCACTCTGAGAGCGAGCGCATACAGCCCGCATCAATGGCGCGCTGTTTGTACTGACTACAAAATGTTATACGACACTTCCACGCTGAGGAACATATTCCATAGCATTGCTCCAACGTGGCTTTACTGCTTATTGGTGTAGTCTCGAGTTAGATTTCCTGAGTTGGAACGCGACTATGTATGATGAGCAATTGTTTATAGTGGTATTTATGTGTATTTTACAAAAAATCTAAAATAGATGTTCATGAGTAGTCTAAACTTAGTTTGTGCTGGAGGAAGTTGTGTGAGAATGTCCAAAAAATATGTATTTATTTAATTATTAAAAAAATATTGTCCACAGTTTTGATCAAGTCGAGTATATAACTAATATGTCGATAAAAAAACAAAAAACCAACTTTACACAGTTTTTTGTTGAATGTCCGAAATATTTGGAACAGATGAAGATTCTTCAATACAACTTGTGGAGATTTGTCGGGTACGTACATACATACACACAATATTATCACACCTATTACCCCAAATGGTAAGCAGACGAATAATAAGTACCTACATAACGCAAGCCTTTACTTGCTGTAGAGTTTCAGTCCACGCACATATGCGAGACAAAACCTGACCCCAAAGATACGTGAAACCCAACCCAACTTCCGATAGATGCCGCATAGCTGGCCAAAGTCAGCCGGCCCTCTGGGGTTATACTTACGAGGACGTACCCCTGACGCCCGGCAGTGGATGACAGGGGACTTGGGCAGAGACGAATCTGTTACCGTTTTCATGCGCTTTGAATGGTCTTTGACCTTTTGAATCTGCCAATATTTGCTAAAAAATAGTCCGTTTGCAGTGTGCTTCAAGCTGTAATCCTCACATTTGAAATCTCAATGAAAACGTATTTTGACAACGCTAAAAAATAGTCGTGAAATAGTCATAAATAGTCGTTACATTTAAAAAAAAATAGTCATGAAATAGTCATATATAGTTGTACATGTAAAAAAAATTGTCGTATTATAGTTTCGGCATTATAGGTATAAGTTAGTGAGGATTATGACTTGAATGTCAAGCTGTAATCCTCATTTCTGGTGCAAGCAAACGGTAAAGTCTATCGAATTACAACAATTTTTGTTACATGTACGACTATTTATGACTATTTCATGACTATTTTTTAGCGTTGTCAAAATTCGTTTTCATTGTGATTTCAAATATGAGGATTACAGCTTGAAGCACACCGTTTGTACGTGAGGATGATTTGCCTAAAATAGGTTCATGTAGGTTCATTATGAACCTCCCGTAGCACCTTTTTATGGCGGCTTAACACTAGCGGACGCCCGTGGCTTCGTCCGGGTGATAAATTTTTTTAGTTCCCAATTTCTACGGGAACATTTTTTCGGAATGAAAAGTAGCCTGTTACTTATAATATGTATTTATATCAGTAAAAGGCCCGTTAAAATCGATCTAGTTATTCAGCCGGAATAAACAGTCAGACAGACAGACACATATCCCCGAAGGGGTAGGCAGAGGTGCATTACACACCCACAATTTGCCAGTATTTTTAGTCCCACGTCATAGGGGACAAGCCTATTGCCGTCACCGGGCACATTCATAATGGGTTATGTCCAAAATGGCCGAATTAATTTAATAACTTTTGAAAATCTAATTTGAAACCCGTTGCCTTGCGATGATGTGTTAATGAAAGGCAACAAAATCTTACGTGCCAGCCGCTGTGGCACAGCCAATTAAAGTCCTGGGCGTCTTGGACTATTACAGACTACTCAAACAGTCAGACAGACAACAATTTTGAAACTTGGTTTTCTTTTACGTCAGTACCGTACCTACATATGATATATTTTCATATGCATTTTGTGGTTAATTTGGAAATTAATATAAACAGATAGTTCCATTTTGTTTATCTTTTTTTTTAAAGTCCGTGCTAGCCAGGGCGCTCTTATTTCTATTGCCTGGCGACGGGCGTATCTGGTACAGAAGGACGGGCGTATCTGGTATTTCCAGTGGCACCCGGCGATTTTGTTTATCTGTACTAGATAATACTTAATACTATTTCTTTCTTCTTATAGTTTATTTTTTAAATTGAGATTTTTTTTATGTAATACTCGTATTTAACGGTTACCTACTCGTAAAAATTACAATCTAGACCTTTAAGGCTAATAAGTTATTTAAATTTGACTTAATTTGCTAAAAACTTACAAAGTTAAGAATGTGTCCATTGGCACTTTTCTTATTGTCTCTATTATAATGCAAAGACACTTTGTTCTTGTGTTCTTGAGAATATACGAGAATTATGATAATCTAAACTACTTTTATAAAGAGGAAAGATTTGTATGTTTGTAATGTATAAACTCAAAAACTACTGTGCCGATTTCAAAAATTCTTTCACCATTGGAAAGCTACATTCACCCTACATAGACTACTTTTTATCCCGGTAATGTGTTCCCACGGGAACCAGGAACGAGTAAACTAAATCACGCGTGCGGCGATCAGCTAGCATATTATGATAAATTGAGATAAATATTCTTTTTCAGCGAGTGTGCCCGTCAAGTGGTGTGGCTGGCACGAAGGACATTGGCCATCGGCATTGCTATACTGGTACTCGTGTTCCTAGCTGCACCTGTAATGCTATTGTTACTGCGACATATTGCCTACACAATACAGGTAGGCACACTGTCGTCACTTGATGCTTAGAAAAGTCGGAATCACGCACAAAGGGGCCAGAACGGCACAAAATCAAAGGGAGCCCCCTTAAATGTATTTTAGTATTGAATGTTAAAGCGGCAACAGGAATACATCATCTGTGAAATTTTCAACTTTCTAACTATACGGTTCACGAGATACAGCCTGGTGACAGACGGACGAACGGATGGAGTCTTAGTAATAGGATTCCCGTTTAATCTTTGGGTATAAACCCTAAAATGTATCTCAATTTGTCTTGGTGACGGCATCACGGGTGAATTGATATGTTAAAAGTGGGTGGCTGCCGTTTTGCTGAAAAGATTTTGACAAAATTTCATTACCCAAACAAATTTTAGCAACCTTTTTTATACCATTGCAATATTTCGAATGATTTTAGTGCGCATATTTTTATTGGGTCAAATTTTTTGGGAAGTGAACATTTGTCAAATTCCTTACAGTCAAACAAGGGAGACCCGTTAAAAGTTGAAGTAAGGATTAGTGGAAATTGTTCTAGCATGTCACTAATTCCTATTAAAACTTTCAACCCTTATGTTGTGTTGTTTCATGTTGTTAGAAACATGAAAATTTGCATGGGTATGAAAATTTTCAATTTTTTTTTGGGGTAGGTTTCTCCCGTACACGTAAGCAGAATTTGTTTTTTTTCTTGCGTCTACCCCGGAGTGTGGGGTATCATTAGTAGGTCTTTTGAATTATATTATATATATATGTATATATTGAGAGGTTTCTCAATCGTTTTTTTTATTTAAGGATTCGTTTGCGAGATATTCAACTTTATAGCAATTTTTTTGGTATTATACCTATTGGTAAAACAGATCGTCCCCTCCACAAATATTTTTGGGGGGGGGGGGGGGGGGGGGAGGTGACCCGTAAAAATATTTGTGATGGTAGTCCATGTAACGAACTTTCAAACAAAACTATAACGAATTCGATAACTCTGTTAGTTCCGAAGTTGTAGAGGTTATTATGCACAGTTGGCCGGTTTTTCTTAGTTATATTGGGTAATTATAATGTAGTCTTTTCTATATTTAAGTATATTATAGGACAGTATACAGTAAATTTATTTTTATTGCACTGCACACACGTCGCCCTGTCACCTTTACTTCTCTCTGGCCTACAGGAATAAATAGTGCTCTTGTACAAGTTGTTCACTGTTTCTCTTTGTACTCTTCTTATTGTTTTATTTTTCTCTGTGTGCTGTACATAAATAAATAAAGTATAATTTAGTATAGATTGGCCACCGCCATCCAGCGGGGTAGTGTTAATGCATTCTGGGACAAGTTATTTATTAAAAAAAAAAAAAAATTATGTTTGTTGATTAATAATATTGTTATCTATCGTAATAAACGTACTTCGACCAAATCGGAGATTTTTTGACCAAAGGCCAGGTCAAGAGTACCCAGAATCGGAGAGTGTGCATGAAGATAGTTATGAAAGTCGGAGAAGCGAAAGAAGTATGCCAGGATCGTAGCATGTGGAATTCCATAGTCTCTGTCTACCCCAATGGGAAAGAGGCGTGACCATATGTATGTATGTATGTATCGTAATAAATGTGTACCTAAGTAAATGTTTTGTATTAAAAATTGTAAAGTATTAAGAAAACAACACAAATCTGGCAAACATAATATATACAAAAACTTTTAAACAACAAGTCAAATGAATAAGTACTTAGTTAATAAATATACGTAACATTTTCAGTCGTTAATCGTTTTATGAAACATTTTTTGTAGGTAGAGGTTTCTTGAAACGAACTTGACGAACTCTTTTGCATCAATTAACAATTAGACGAAATATTTTGCTTACAACTTCTTCAAATTTAAAACAGGATATCTATGAATTTAAAATGCTCAAATAGTTATTGATTCATAATTAAAAAAGGGCATAAGTAACGTGACATGCGATAGTAGAACAGCTTAATATTTTATATAGACAGACAAAAATAATGAAGTTAAAAAAATCTTATAAAGAAATTTTCATACTATAATAGACGAACTATTTTGCATTGGGGCTCGTTGTAGGAACAATGCCATTATAGTTAATTATTACTCTAAGTTAGTTGACTATTGTCTACTTTTTGACAGTTTTGCCAGGCTAAAATCACGAATCAATCATGAAGGCAAATTATTCGTGCTTTGTAGCATAATTTTCGGAAATTCTTACAAGCAAATCAACGAATCTACCACATAGGTTAATTGACCATATTGTATTTGATGATTTCATAGATTTTATTCCACGGCATATTCGAATATGATACATAGATGAATTTACCGTAGTGTATTTGATAATTTTCAAAGAGATACACCATGGTAATTATGCGAATAGTGCATATAGGTAACTTGACCATGACCACTTGATCGGTGGTAAAAGATACGTATACCTATACCATATTCGCACGTTTACCACAGACATTTTGTTAAAAAAGGAGAAGATTTCTTGGTAAATATTACTATCTATACACCAAGTTAATTTGCCATGGTAACAAACGAAAATGGTGTTAGATACGCAAATATGTTGCTTTCATATCTCCTAAACTAATCAAGATACAGAGTTGAAACGTGACATTGTGACATTGTGTATCACCATGTTGGTATTACGTTAAATCAAAAAACAGGATTTCACCAAAATTGCAGATTCGCAAGTTTGCCATACAAGTGACGAGTGCGTCTAATGTAGCTCTTTTTTGTTCAGAGACTTTTTAGCGGGCAATAATGAGATTCGAATTTGGAAGTTCTTAATCTTTCATAGTAATCCAACTGAAACAAATTAACAAAACGCGCGAATATTTTTTTGCTAGTACATTTCTTTTTTTTCATAGTAGACGATGAAAAGTAATATTTAAGTCTCGAGACTAAAGTTATTATTTCTCTGGCGACGTATTTTGATTCTCTCGCTACGATTAGGATTCTACTTTAGAAACGCTCGGGCGTAGCGAGGGTTTCTAAAGTAGAATCCTAATCGTAGCGAAGCGAAGGATTAAAAAAAGCGCCTTCGACAACAATATATCATTTTACTCCATTGTCATGAAAACTACTAAACACAATTTAAACTAAACTATACTTACTAGGTCGCCGCAGTCGCAAAACGTACCGTTACGCTGCAGCATATATTTGAGCGAAGCGAGTTTAAATTCAAAATTCTGGCATCGTAATAACCTGAGTAATTCTGTAAGCTTTTGATGAGTGCAAGAAAATCCGAAATCGGCCGAGTATTCGCCGAGAAACAATTTGAATTTGATTTGAAACAAACCGAGAACGAAAAAACTATATCACGAGCGCGGAGACACGGTGATCAGCTTGTAATACAATAAAATACAAGATTGAACACTACATAATGGCATTTAATAGGATCCATTTTATAGTTTTTTAATCCCGGAATAAGGAACGAGAAATTTATTTTAAGGAAAGCCCGGAATATCAGCTAAGTACTTCAACAAAAAAAATACTTACACATTACACGGTATACATTCACAATTTACCAAAGCCCAGTCTATTGCACAACTATGAGAGCCTATAACGGATCGTTTGTATCTACGAGTATTTAACCTTCCGTGCACCATGTGGGGTTTCACAAACCCCAGACATAAAAATATAAAAATTCGCGCGGTTTTTTCGACGCTTTTAGTAGCTGGAGTTGCGACGATGCCAAACCGCTTAGCAATAGTGGTTGTTGTAAAAGATTAAAAATGTTTATTATTTCACTTGGTAACGTTTTATTTTACTTTATAATAGACATATAAAATAGTAATGTTAATTAAATAATCAATTATTTGATTATTTAATTAATATTACTGTACAAATTACGTACTCCTTGCCTAGATAACTCTTAGGTTTGAGAAACCCCACATGGTTTGCCGTGAAACTTTTATGCACGTGGTTCACGGAGGGTTACACTACTAAAACCTCGTACAGAATTAGCATCACGTGTGTCTAAACCAAATATATTCTTAACTGGTACCGTCGATAATTCACTATTTCTTGAGTCCATGATTGCACAGATAACTGAACCCACGCAAATATAATAATATGTAAAGATTACAAAACGGTACATTTCTGTGACCACTTCCTTACTTAAGGCGTTGATTAATTAAGACTGTCTCGGACTTCTCTAACACGCTCATTTATATTTTTATATGTTTGTAATGAATAAACTCAAAAACTACTGTGCCGATTTCAAAAAATCTTTCACCTTTGGAAAGCTACATTCACCCTGAGTAACATTTAGGCTACTTTTTATCCCGGTAATGTGTTCCCACGGGTGTGAACCGGGAACGAGTAAACTAAATCACGCGGGCGGCGCTGCAGCGATCAGCTAGTCAATTATAAAATGTAAAAAATTTAAACTTTAATATGAACCATAATTTATTTAAATTTATACTCAAGTATTCATTTTGTATAAAATTTTCCCTTTTGTTTAAGCAAAAAAATACTAATAAATTGTGAAATATTTACCTGAAAGGGCGTAATTGCATAGAATGTAATTACGACTTTTCATAGCAGGAATTTGATCATCTTAAGTCCAAATATATTACATGTAAGGCCTTAAATACGCAAGTGCGCCTTTCTTTAAAATTAACGAAGTTAGCAATAGTTTGTAAAATAAGCTTAAAAGCCTTTGACAGACTATTTAATATTCGGAAACAAGACTTTATTAATCACAGTATTTGCATCATCTATCTAATAAAATCGACAAAAGCTTTATTACTTATTACTCATCAAACAAACAAAAATATATCTTCTGACGTTAAAATAACACACAAAACAACCAAACAGTTCAGTTAGGAACTTTTACAGAAAAATAGGAACCTACCTTTAATATCACAATAAAATATTAGTAGATTTTTAACCAAGGGATGAAAGCATCCCATTTCTGACGAGATATTTGGCCAATAGTTCGAGGCAGAAATGGGTGTTTTCATTTCGAATACGAGGAAAGCAAATAAATAGTTAATAACTAGTTAATAGCTAGTCACTGTGAATCACATCATAATTAACAAACTTAAACAAAAAACACTTCTAAATTAAAAAAAATATCTCCAGTATGGTTCATACGATACTCAGTCTTCCTGGTTTATCATCAAGTCCACAGCAGCATTGGTCGTAGCTAAACTTTGCCAGAACAACATTCTATTTGCTGGCATTAATGGTCCTAACCTTTGTACTCGTATTATGTTATTTTTGCGTTCATCCGTTATACCTCTAGCTTCTGTTTTTTGCACATGCGCTGTAAACCCTTTTTTGCTACAGTTTTTTTTTAATAATCTAGTTGTATGTAATCGGCAGCGAAATCAGTTTTGTAAAATAAACTTAAGCTTCCTTTTTGAGCGGAGTTTACGAAGCTCTTTCTTAGGCGACTCGTGTATTTCGTTCGTGATCGAACTCCTCCTAAACGATTGGACCGATCTTTTTGAAGTTTGGCACGGTCATAGTGACCATCACCGTGAGTGCATATTTCTGAATTCATAAAGATCGGTCCAGTCGTTTAGGAGTTCGACCCGGATCGACAAACTCAGCTCAATTATTGCAACAGCATTGCAACCTAGTTTAAAAAGTATTTCACTCATATCACGCAGATACGCTCGTGGACTCAATTGTTGGATTCTGGCAGTAGAGGTATCATCAGCAATTTTATAATAATCTTTTACAGCCATCTTCTTCACAACAGTTTTCCTATTATTTGCTGTCGCACTCGCAACAGCGTCGACAAAATTATCAAAGTCGTATACTTTTTCTTTTTCCTCAGCGCATGTTCTACTTAGTGATGAAATTCATCAGCAGACATAAAAGTGTGCCCTGTTTCAAAATATTTCGATATGATAGTATTGATAGACGACTCATCAGAACTTATGTAGTTGACGATGAATGAAAACATTGTCCAATTTTTATTTTGCGCAGTACAATTATCGAGCCTTAAAGTTATCTTATTTAAGTCTCTGAAGTGCATCAAAAAAGCTCTAAATGTACATATGATATCCTCTTTTTTCCTTTCTGAAATGCCTTTATGCCATAAAGCAGCAAAAGACATGATATCTGATGGTTTATAACCTAATGGCACAAAACTGAACACCACCAAGCGAGGACAAAATAAGACCAACTTAAACATATCAATTCTAGGCAACATTATCACCTTTAGTAGGTCCACGGAGAAATAACCTTCACTTTCTGTACCACATTTTGCATTTAGAAGATCACCATCATAAGTTTGTCTTGCTAAAATATAACGTTCGTGATGCTTTTCATACGTTCTACAAGTATCACAGTTTCTGTGACGCAATTCTTTTGCGTTGGGGTTGTGAATCTCAAACTGCTCACAAATTTCACATTCTTCATGGCCAAGCTTCGCAAAGGAAATGTTCATTTGTTTTACGGATTTTCTCTACACATCATATGAAATGGATTCCTCTGGATGGTTTTGATGGTAGTCATTGTACATAAATTGTACTGATATTTCAGAAGAGAGGTATCTTTTATTTGGAGCATGTTCTCGTCTGTAGTGAGTAATAGGTTAAAAGACTCAATATGAGCTTTAATTAGATCACGATTACAACGAAGTTGTTTTGGGTTATGACCTCTTCCATCACTTATCTGTACATCGTATTGTTTGTTCAGAGCATTTCTAACAGCTTTATCGTTGGTCTTACAATTAAGTAGCCAAAAGTTGTCGACGTTGCGTTGGAGTGCGCACTGCGCATGCATGAGTTGACTGCCGGCCGTCGCCTGTTAGGTCTACGAGCCCTACGAGGTGCCATACCGCGCGGCTCAGACGCGTCATTATTATGAGTGTATTTTGTTTTGCAATTTCTCTAAAAAATATAATATAATAGAAGATATAATAGATAAACTGTTGCAGGGGGGCTTTATGAACGCAATAAAACCCAAAACAATCGTTTTTAGAACTTTTATCTGTTTGTCTGAATGTTTGAACACGCTAATCTCAGAAACGGCTTAACCGATTTGAATTTTTGATTTGAATTTGCGGTTTTCAGTAATGCGTTGTGGTTTATTCAACTTAACATTTAAGGTTTGGTTTTCAATCGGTTATGTAGATCTAAAGTAACACGCAGGCGGAGCTGCGGGCAACAGCTAGTAGTATATAAATAGTATAAAGCTGAAGAGTTTGTTTGTTTGAACGCGTTAATCTCAGGAAGTACGGGATCGATTTGAAAACTTCTTTTTGTGTTGAGTAGTGCATTTTTCGAGAAAGACTAGGCAATATAACATAACGCTACGATTAATAGGAGCGGAGCAGCACTGAAATATCTCTCAAAAACGGGGAAGGTTTATTTCTTTTGAGAACTTCCGATGCGAGCGCTGATCAAATGGTTAATGTTATGTTAAAATGATGTACTAAAGAATTGCTAATTGTATTTAGAAATATATAAGTATATTTATCAGTCGTCTAGATCTCATAACACAAGCTTATATTAGCTTATTTGGGCTAGATGACGTTGTGTGAGAATGTCCAAAAATATTTATTTATTATTATTATTGCTCCTCTTTAAAAGTTAAAAAGGTTAACTCACTATAACCTATTTTATGGAAATCAAATTCGTTCTAAAATAATTATTTGCGAACCTAGATGTTATTACGGATTACGGGCGACACGATTGGAACAATAATTACAGGCGACGGGGGACGGGAAAAATTCCAAATTACTACGCAAATTAATATATTTTTGCAAAATATTTTTATGACATTTTGGTTAATTGTATTAATATATTTTTGTCAATAATAATAATTGTTAGTGATGTTTTAAGTCGTTTTTGACATAAAATAATTTCGACAACATAATTTGAACATTAACCTTGCTAGACAAAAATTGTATGACCCGGGAATCAAACCCTCACTCCGTGCATCGAAAGCCGATCCACTACCGACCACGTCATCGAAGCAGTCAACATTAAAAACATTATCTGGGCTTTTCCTCTATTTCCTGACAATAAATAAACACACGATGAGAAAATTGTTGCGTCTCATCTCCAAACGGTTCAAGTACTAACGTAATCACTTACATTTGGCGTAATGACGTCGTTTTAGAAGAAACTCACAGAATTAGACACTTCTAACCTAATTTTTCGTTAGGACTGAATTCAAAAGACCCTTTTATTTTCTATGTACTTCAAAATTCAATCAAGTGTTGAGTGCTCGCCGGGCGCCACTGGAAATACCTTGGTACGTACCAGAGACGCCTGGCAACGGACTCGAGAGCGGCCGCGGCCTTGAGCAGCGGAATTAAAAAAGAAAGTTTTGAGTGCAATTTATGTTCTACATGTAGGTAATACTTGTTGAACTGGTGAGACGACTCAATGAAGAAGTAAAGTGTGTTGTGTTCTTTTATTTTTTGTAGGAATTAAATCATTATATAATTATTATTAAGTTAAATAACGGCGGCGGCGTGTCAACATCTCAGTCCAAGTCACCCTCACCCGCTCGCAGAGCACCGGCTGAAAGTCTATCGAGGCTCTGACTAGAATACTCGTCCGGATATTGGCTGCCACTCGTATGTCGGGCGGCTCAAGCCGGCGGGTTGTACCGCCGCCGGCACTGTGTGTGGTAGGCTTATATTATTATAAGCTCAAATCTATTACGTGGACCCAAAGTTCAGGTGAAATAAGGGCGCAAAAGAACCTCAGTCCTTGATTGCTGGGGACATGTGAACCGGCAATGATAGTAAACTCTCCCGAGGAATTAATCTCCTATGAAAAAAAGAAACAAAAACAGGTTACACTGATGATCGTCTAGGTTATAATTTAAGTCAATATTGCTTCTTATGTTCCATTAATTTATTACCTACTGCCAGATTCGTAAGGCAATCAATAAGTAGAACCAGTGAGAAAAATATTCTCTATAAATAATTAATACTCTTTTCTAATAGTCTGAAATTACAAGACATAATCGAGCCACGATAGCTTTACATAGTTGTCAAAAACAACTAAACATATATTATACGAGTATAGGAGTCTAAACGCATTTCAGACCTGCAGTTCGAGCCTCTCTATTTTATCAAATATCTAATACGACAATTTGTCTGTCTGTCCGTCTGTCGCGTTTTTCAATTTACATACATTTGCATGAAATATTAAACTATTCTTTTTTTTTTTTTTGTTAATTTTTTCTTTTTCAATTTTTTTTTTTTATATTTGAGGCGATACAAAGTTCGCCGTGATAACTAGTACTTATATATTAAACATCCATTGTTTTTATTCAGGTAAACATGTTTGCCATCACTCAATTATTTAAATAAACAGTGAAGAGACAGTGAAGTACCTTACCAAAGACTTTTGAAAATGCTGAAAAGCGAAACCGGTCGGTGAAAATAAATCAAATAAAGTTGTGGAATAGTGTACAATTGTGTTTGTTCATCATGTATTACTTTAAATAAAACACTGAAATAGTATCAAAATTATATTAATTACTTCTAGTATATTTTTAGTCACTCTCGCCATGAAACATAATCCTGATCATCGAGAATCTTAAGGGATGTGACACACAGCTAGAGTTGTCATTACACCTGACAATATTCAATGATGCTAACATATGACAGGAAAACTAAATTTAAACCGACAGTAGGTATATAAATATAATATAAATAAATATAAATATTTTTGGACATTCTCACACAACGTCATCTAGCCCAAATTAAGCTAATATAAGCTTGTGTTATGGGATCTAGACGACTGATAAACATACTTATATATTTCTAAATACATACATATAATACATAGAAAATACCCAAACTCCGAAACAAACATTTGTGGATCACACAAATAATTTGAATCGACCCGCAATCGAACCTGGGACCTCAGGGGCGGCAGTCGCATAGTCATACCACTGAGCCACCGAGGCAGTCAAAGTGTAGGTAAGTATTTCTTCGAAGTTCGGTCATAAAGTTAGAAACCTACTTACCTACTTAATGTAACATTTTAAATTCAAATCAAATTCATAAAATCATGTATAGTATCTTAGTACCTACCTCATGATTAGGTCGTATATGTTTTTAAAAAAATATATAAAACTTTCGTCACACAGTAGGTAGTTAAGTATTTATACTAGTATCGAAGCTTTACTTAATTTTATTTCCTTATTGATATTGATGGCCTTTTGTCGTGGGTCCACAAAGTTACAGAAACAATTACTTCGATACTTCGGGTATACTTGGCAATAGAGTAAGAAACCAAGACGGCCAGACATAGGTAATAAGTACGCCATGTTATAAAGCTGAAAATCTATATACAACTAGCGGACCCGACAGACGTTGTCCTGCAAAAAAAAAGAACCAAATTGTGAATCTAAACCATTCTTGAATCCCCTTGAACACACACAAAAAATTTCATCAACATCAGTCCAGCCGTTTAGGAGGAGTTCAGTGACATACACACGTACAGTAGCATTATATATACTACTCTGTCAAGAAGTACCGGGAAAAGAGCAATAATACACAAAATTTTTGTTATTCATCCAAATTTATTGTATCACCTTCGAAGTATGCTCCTTCAGAAACGATACACTAACGCCAACTAATATCCAATCATCAAAACTTTTTTGAACCCTTTTTCCGGAATAGAGTTCAGTTCTCGCCGCGAATGCTCCTTTATGTCTTCCACAGATTGAAAACGGGTGCCACGAAGTGGTAATTTGAGTTTAGGAAAAAGAAAGAAGTCAGCTGGAGCCATATCTGGTGAATATGGTGGTTACTCGATGGTATTTGTTGAGTGTTTGGACAAAAAATCCTTCGCAATAATAGCCTTGTGCGAAGGCGTATTATCGTGGTGCAAAATCCAAGAATTTTCTTTCCACAAATCTGGCCTTTTTCGTCGAATTTGCTCTCTTAAACGCCGCATAACGCTCAAAAAATATTCTTTATTTACCGTTTGACCTTCCGGCAAGAATTCTGAGTGCACAATATCGCGATAGTCAAAGAAAACAGTCAACATGACTTTGACTTTAGATCGACTTTGGCGTGGTTTTTTCAGTTTTGGTTCAGTTGGAAGGCGCCACTCCGAAGCTTGTTGACTAGTTTGCATGTCAAACTCGTAAATCCACGTCTCGTCACCAGTAACAATGCGTTTCATGAATGTTGGGTCGGAATTGACTCGTTCTAGCATGTCCTCAGCGACTCTCATGCGATTGAGTTTTTCAAGAAAATTTATTTTTAGACTGTATTTATTGGAGTTTACTCCTTAAGAATCGATTTTCATATATAAGGCGCCCGGTATGAGAAAAATCCGAGGGGTAAAACCTACTAACAAGTAACGAAAACGTGTCACGTTTTTTGTGCGCACCTTTAGTGCGCAACTTTCTAATTTGGATGTGAGTGTATTAAGATTATTATTATTGTTCCCTTTATTACATTTTATTACATATTTACTATATTTTTAAATAAACTTATAAAAAACACAAATATATTTAAAAATATAAAAATAGTGACCCACCGGTATCGAGTACAGTGACCAAGCTACCGGTGGTTAGGGCTCCAGAGATAGGAACTTCCGCACAATACGAGCCGTATCCAACAGAACCGCCTTCTGCATCAAGCCCTTGACCCAGCTGCCTAACGCGAGCCTCTGTAGGTGGTGGTCGAGGCTCTTGGCTATTAAACCATGGGCAGATACGACTATCGGAACAATAATCGCCGAATCCACATCCCACATGTCGACAATCTCGTGAGCTAAGTCCAAATATTTAATTTGTTTATCTTTTTCTGCTTTCACGAGATTCTCGTCATGCGGCACAGTGATATCGACAATTATTGCAAGGCGTTTTAATCGATCTATTATCACTATATCTGGTTTGTTGGCTATAATAGTCCTATCAGTGATAATAGACCGATCCCAATACAATGTAGCATGGCCATTTTCAAGAACTGGGTCGGGCACATACCTGTAATAAGGTATCTCTAAGTCAACAAGGTTATATTTTAGAGCAAGTTGTTGGTGGATAATCCTGGCTACTTGGTTGTGTCTGTGCAAATACTCACCGTTCGCAAGACGGGAACAACCAGAGATAATATGTCTTAAAGATTCTCCGGGACGATGACATGCCCGACAGATGTCTAGCGTCCCATCTTTGACAATAAATCTCCGATAGTTATTCGTCATCATAACTTCGTCAGTGATTGCACAGATGAAACCTTCAGTTTCTCCAAAGAGATCACCGAAACGTAACCAGGATACGGAAGCTGTAAAATCAACATCGGGCCCGTGTAGTGCCCGATAAAAACGACCGTGAAGCTCTTTGCTCTTCCATATTTCCTTGCGATCAGATACACCTAGTATTACCGGTTTGCGCCAGTTCTCTTTAGCTAGGGAGAGTGGGGTCAGTCCGTTATCAATTGCCACGACATCTCGATGCAGACCCACATCCACCTGTAAGAAGTACTCTCTAAGGTTGCATATCTCACGGTTATGGAGACTCTTAGCGTTTAAAAATCCTCGACCTCCACATTTCCGTGGGATATACAACCTCATTACTGACGAACGTGGGTGGTGCATTCGGTATGAAGTCAATAGACAACGCACCTTCCTATCCAGAGCTTCTAACTCCGTCTGAGTCCATCTAAGTATGCCAAAAGAGTATACTAAGACTGGCATGGCCCAGCCGTTAACAGCCCGTACCTTGTTACCGCCTGACAAGAGACTTTTCAATACTTTCTTCAGGCGGCCAAAGAAACGGTCCTGCAACGTCCGTTTCATGTCAATCTCAGCAATACACAGAGTTTGGGACATACCTAGATATTTGTAGGTTTCGGTTGCGGAGAGCGACTCAAATTGTGTGAAATCCGAAAGACTGACTCCTTCAGATTCCACAATCCCGCCCTTTTTCACATGCATGACAGCACACTTATCTACCCCGAACTCCATACTGATAGCCTTACTAAAAGTTTCAGTAATTTTTAGTAAAGCCATCAATTCGGGGCCATTAGGGGCAAATAACTTATTATTGTTATTATTATTATTCCCTTTATTACATTTTATTACATATTTACTATATTTTTAAATAAACTTATAAAAAACACAAATATATTTAAAAATATAAAAAATAGTGACCCACCGGCATCGGGTACAGGGACCAAGGTACCGGTGGTTAGGGCTCCAGAGACAGGAACTTCCGCACAATACGGGCCGTATCCAACAGAACCGCCTTCTGCATCAAGCCCTTGACCCAGCTGCCTAACGCGAGCCTCTGTAGGTGGTGGTCGAGGCTCTTGGCTATTAAACCATGAGCAGATACGACTATCGGAACAATAATCGCCGAATCCACATCCCACATGTCGACAATCTCGTGAGCTAAGTCCAAATATTTAATTTGTTTATCTTTTTCTGCTTTCATGAGATTCTCGTCATGCGGCACAGTGATATCGACAATTATTGCAAGGCGTTTTAATCGATCTATTATCACTATATCTGGTTTGTTGGCTATAATAGTCCTATCAGTGATAATAGACCGATCCCAATACAATGTAGCATGGCCATTTTCAAGAACTGGGTCGGGCACATACCTGTAATAAGGTATCTCTAAGTCAACAAGGTTATATTTTAGAGCAAGTTGTTGGTGGATAATCCTGGCTACTTGGTTGTGTCTGTGCAAATACTCACCGTTCGCAAGACGGGAACAACCAGAGATAATATGTCTTAAAGATTCTCCGGGACGATGACATGCCCGACAGATGTCTAGCGTCCCATCTTTGACAATAAATCTCCGATAGTTATTCGTCATCATAACTTCGTCAGTGATTGCACAGATGAAACCTTCAGTTTCTCCAAAGAGATCACCGAAACGTAACCAGGATACGGAAGCTGTAAAATCAACATCGGGCCCGTGTAGAGCCTGATAAAAACGACCGTGAAGCTCTTTGCTCTTCCATATTTCCTTGCGATCAGATACACCTAGTATTACCGGTTTGCGCCAGTTCTCTTTAGCTAGGGAGAGTGGGGTCAGTCCGTTATCAATTGCCACGACATCTCGATGCAGACCCACATCCACCTGCAAGAAGTACTCTCTAAGGTTGCATATCTCACGGTTATGGAGACTCTTAGCGTTTAAAAATCCTCGACCTCCACATTTCCGTGGGATATACAACCTCATTACTGACGAACGTGGGTGGTGCATTCGGTATGAAGTCAATAGACAACGTACCTTTCTATCCAGAGCTTCTAATTCGGTCTGAGTCCATCTAAGTATGCCAAAAGAGTATACTAAGACTGGCATGGCCCAGCCGTTAACAGCCCGTACCTTGTTACCGCCTGACAAGAGACTTTTCAATACTTTTTTCAGGCGGCCTAAGAAACGGTCCTGCAACGTCTGTTTCATGTCAGTCTCAGCAATACACAGAGTTTGGGACATACCTAGATATTTGTAGGTTTCGGTTGCGGAGAGCGACTCAAATTGTGTGAAATCCGAAAGACTGACTCCTTCAGATTCCACAATCCCGCCCTTTTTCACATGCATTACCGCACACTTATCTACCCCGAACTCCATACTGATAGCCTTACTAAAAGTTTCAGTAACTTTTAGTAAAGCCATCAATTCGGGGCCATTAGGGGCAAATAACTTTAGGTCATCCATGTAAAAAAGGTGGGATAAAATTTGACCCCCTCTCCGCATCCGATAGCCTAACCCTGAACCCTCTAGTAGCGTACTGAGAGGATTCAGTGCTAGACAAAACCATAACGGACTCAGACTATCGCCCTGGAATATTCCTCTCTCGATCCCTATTGGTACACCACCTCCTAGAATCTGACGACATCCTGGATAAACCAAAACCGTATTCCATTGTCTCATACATGACCTCAAAAAGGTGCACAGAGTTGCATCAATTTTATACAACTCCAGCACCTTTAGAAGCCATGTATGAGGTACAGAATCATACGCTTTTTTGTAGTCAATCCAGCATGTCGCAAGGTTCTTTCGGTTGCGGCGTACCTGCTGACAAACAGCCATGTCAAGAATAAGGAGCTCTTTAGTACCACGTGCCCCACTTTTACATCCATTCTGAGAGATGGACAATATATTGTTGTTTTCTATATGTGAATACATTTTGACTCTCAGAATAGATGTAAAAAGTTTGTATATAGTTGGTAAACAAGTAATGGGTCTGTAATTTTTGGGGTCTGTGGTACCACCAGATTTATAAAGAAGGTGAGTAACTCCGGTAGTCATAAAAGATGGAAGCGACGCTAACTCAAGGGATGGCTGGAAGCAAGATGCCAAGCAGGCGTGTGAGCTACGGAACCATTTTAGCCAAAAGTTGTGCAGTCCGTCCGGGCCAGCTGATTTCCAATTTGGTAACGAACGAACTGCACAACCAATATCATCTTCAGATATGGTTATAGGTTCCATAGCTTGTATTGGTTCACACGCCCGCTCTACATCCCCAATCCACCCACCCTGCGTATGACTGACGGGTGTCGACCAAATGTTTTTCCAAAAGGCAACTGTAGCATCAACATCAGGTAGACTCCCATCAGTCACATCTGAATCAGGTCGCTCCCACCTTCTGTATACCCACCTCTCGTCTTTTTGGAACAAGCGATTTTGTGTATATCTGTCTACTCTCTTTTTATATCGCCTTATACGGTTTGCCCACGCATAGATTTTCTGCTTCAGGAAATCAATGCGCTCCGTGACCCGTACAGAGTATTCACGGGGACTCACGTTAGTTCCCGCGAATGCCCGGGTCACGAAGCGCATGACTCTCGGGCGTGTATTGCCCGTCCTGAAGCAGTGTAGCTTGCCTATGAGCACCCTAGCCTCGGTAATGCGACGTTCAATCCTGCATTGCCAAGCTGGTACTGTAGGTCTTGGTCGAGCAGCTGATTCCTGCTTATTAAATTTAACACCAGCTACTCGACATACTGTAACAGCCGCACAATACAGGATTGAATGCGCATCAGTGAGATCATCACAATTGAGAAAATAAGATTTTAAAATCGAGTCTAGGGCACACACTAGCGCTATATTTTTTCTATGCGTAGGCAAACGTGGAAGCCGCGGTCTACACTGAATAGGGACAGATCTAAACTCACCAATCGCTTGTTCCAAAACGCTCCTTAATTCATCATTGCACTGGATACTTACAGATGTAGCAGCATCATTTACTTCTTCATTAACTGTTAAGACGGGAGGTATTTCATTTTCTACTGTAGTGGAGTTACGGTTACTATGTAATGAAGAAGGGATGATACTGTTACATGCTTCTAAGCGTAGCCTCTCAAGTGCGGCGTCATCCAACAGATGACAGCGTTGTATGGCGCGCACCTGATCCGATAGGCGTTGTGCTGTTACGTTGACATCTGGTTCAAGTACCTGAAACAGGGGCAGCATGCGGACACGGTACGCAGTGAGGTTAATTCCTCCCTCTGTAGCCACAAAATATGCCCGCATCACGTTTTCGTTCATAGAGAGACTCCATCGAATGCGGTGCACATTACCACCGGTAGCGGGGTCCCTAATCGAAGCCGGAGGGCCTCGGGGTCCTAAGCCAGTCGGTGGCCGGCCTCTCCCCTGCCGACGTACAGGTGGAGGCGACGTCGGTGGGGAGAAAAACTCATCGCTGCTTGAGCTCGACGCCTCACCAGTAGCCACAATTGTCGGCGACTGTGAGGCGGAGCTGTGCGACGAGTCCGGGGATGGTGTAAGTGCTGTTTGCTTGGCACGTGCTCTGGTCAACATTCCTTTTACTTCTTCTCTTTGTTTTTTCTTGATTTAATTTATTTTCACTCATTATGCATATAGCACAGTGACAGTATATATTATGTCAAACTGTCAATGGTTTTAGATTTTCTGGATTTATTTATCTGTGAACCGATACAAACTATGGAACCATTAAAATTCATAGATAGTGATGTCACCAACGCAGTCCGTCTGTTACCGAACTGGAAATCAGCAGGACCAGACGGACTGCACAATTTTTGGATAAAATGGTTCCGTAGTTCACACGGACGGTTGGCAGCTCAATTCCAATCATGTTTGGAATCAGGATCGCTTCCCGATTTTCTAACTACTGGTATGACCCATCTCTTATACAAATCTGGTAGTGCCATAGAGCCTAAAAATTATAGACCAATTACATGCCTACCAACGGTCTATAAGCTTCTCACATCTATTTTGAGACAAAAAATAACGCGCCACATAACTGACAACAACATCATGTCAATCTCTCAAAATGGATGTAGAAGTGGGGCTCGTGGCACTAAAGAGCTCCTAATTATGGATATGGTTATTAGCCAACAGGTACGCCGTAATCGCAAGGATCTGGCGACATGCTGGATAGATTACAAGAAGGCCTATGACTCTGTGCCTCATTCATGGCTTAGGAGGGTGCTGGAGTTGTATAAGATTGATGCAACTCTATGTACCTTCTTAGGGACATGCATGGGGCAATGGAAGACCGTCTTGTGCTATTCAGGATGCCGACAGACTTGTGGTAATGATGGACCGATAAAGATCGAGCGTGGTATATTTCAGGGCGATAGTCTGAGTCCTTTATGGTTTTGTCTGGCCCTGAATCCTCTCAGCGCTTTGCTGGAGAATTCAGGTCTAGGGTACCGGTTGCGGAAAGATGGCCAGGTTTTGTCTCACCTTCTTTACATGGATGATTTAAAATTACTTGCTCCAAACAGTCACCAACTGATGGAATTACTAAAGGTAACGGAAACCTTTAGTAATTCTATCAGAATGGAATTTGGCGTAGACAAATGTGCAAGCATGCATGTGAAGAAGGGTAGGATAGTGGATTCCGAAAGAATACAACTTTCGGATTCCACTCAACTTCGGTCCCTTTCGGCAACCGATACTTATAAATATCTGGGTATGTCACAAGCGTTAGGCATATCAGAGACTGACA
The DNA here is from genome assembly GCA_963556515.1 of Nudaria mundana. Classification (NCBI taxonomy): domain Eukaryota; kingdom Metazoa; phylum Arthropoda; class Insecta; order Lepidoptera; family Erebidae; genus Nudaria; species Nudaria mundana. Next base: position 3,665,536 of record OY748296.1, read on the forward strand.
TGAAACAATTATTGAGGGAACGCTTCTTTGGCCGCCTGAAAAAAGTTCTTAAGAGTCTTTTATCGGGCGGTAACAAGGTGCGAGCCTACAATAGTTGGGTCATGCCAGTTTTAGTGTACTCGTTTGGCATACTCAGATGGACTCAGACAGAACTTGACGCCTTGGATAGAAAAGTCCGTACGCTACTCACTACATACCGAATGCATCATCCGCGTTCATCTGTAATGAGATTGTACATACCACGGAAGTGTGGGGGCCGAGGCTTTCTTAATGCTAAGACCCTTCACAACCGTGAGGTGTGCAATCTTAGGGAATACTTCCTGCGGGTGGACGAGGATTTGCATCGTGATGTTGCTGCAGTAGACAACGGATTTACCCCGCTCGGTTTGGCTAAAGAGAACTGGCGCAATCCTATAATACTAAGTACCAATGACCGCATGGATGTATGGAAGGGTAAAGAGTTACATGGACGTTTCTATCAGGCCCTACATGAACCTGATATTGATTTAAAATCATCAGTATCCTGGCTACGATTCGGTAATCTATTTGGAGAAACCGAAGGGTTTGTCTTTGCAATTATGGACGAAGTTGTCATGACTAAAAATTACCGGAGGTATATTCTGAAGGATGGTACGGTTGACATATGTCGGGCGTGCCACCGTCCTGGAGAGTCCCTTCCCTTAGGCATATTATCTCTGGTTGTTCTAGTTTGGCTAACGGCGAGTATTTGCATAGGCATAACCAAGTAGCTAGGATTGTCCATCAACAACTTGCTCTGAAATACAAACTCGTGGATTCAGAAGTACCGTATTACAGGTATGTGCCCGACCCAGTTCTCGAAAATGATCATATCACATTGTACTGGGACCGATCTATTATCACTGACAGGACTATTGTTGCAAATAGGCCTGACATAGTGATAGTAGATCGGTTAGAGCGCCGTGCAATAATAGTTGATATTACTATTCCGCATGACGGCAATCTCGTGAAAGCCGAAAAAGACAAACAAGTAAAGTACTTGGATTTGGCCCACGAGATTGTCGACATGTGGCCTGTAAGCTCAGCTGTTATTGTACCGATAGTCGTTTCCGTGCATGGACTGATCGCCAAGAGCCTCGACCAACACCTACAGAGGCTCTCGTTAGACGGTTGGATTAAGGGCCTGATGCAGAAGGCAGTGTTGCTCGATGCGGCACGCATCGTGAGGAAATTCCTCTCTCTGGAGCCCTAACCACCGGTAGCTTGGTCCTTGTACCCGATGCCGGTGGTTATTATTATTATTATTTCCTTTATTTAACTTGATACATATTTAGTACATTTTGAAATAAATCTATAAAAAAAATACAAATATATTTAAAAATATAAAAAATATTATTATTATTCCCTTTATTACATTTTATTACATATTTACTATATTTTTAAATAAACTTATAAAAAACACAAATATATTTAAAAATATAAAAAAAAAAAAAATATTATTAGTATTATTATTTCGTTTATTCGCTTATATTCTTATTTAATACATTTTTAAATAGATTTATAAAAAACACAAATACATTTAAAAATATAAAAAATAGTGACCCACCAATAGCGGAGTAGGACCCAAACTACCGGCGGTGGAGGCTAGAGACTGAGAAACCTCCTAACAATACGGCACGTGTCGAGGATAACAGCCTTCTGAATCTGACTCTTGATCCAACAATCTAACGAGAGTCTCTTGAGATGTTGATCGAGACTCTTCGCTATTAATCCGTTTGCTGAAACGACCACCGGGACAATGATCGTCGAGTCTACGTCCCACATGGCGGTTATCTCGAAGGACAGATCAAGGTATTTACTAAGTTTGTCCTTCTCTGCCTTCACGAGATTTTCGTCATGCGGGACGGCGATATCGACGAGCACTGCCCGACGCTGGGTCCGATCAACCAACACGATATCGGGCCTATTGGCAACAATAGTCCTGTCCGTGATGATTGATCGGTCCCAGTAGAGCAATGCACGACCATTCTCAAGAACTGGCACTGGTGTGTACTTATAGTACGGTACTTCAAACTCAATAAGGCCATATTGAAGAGCAAGTTGCTGGTGGATGATCCTGGCTACTTGATTGTGCCTATGCAAGTACTCGATGTTAGCAAGATACGAACATCCGGAAATAATATGGCGAAGTGATTCACCAGGACGGTGGCATGCTCGACAAATGTCGACCGTACCGTCCTTCATGATGTATTTCCGATAGTTGTTCGTCTTGATAACCTCATCTGCAATTGCACAGGCAAAACCTTCAGTTTCCCCAAAGAGGTCCCCAAAACGCAGCCAGTTCACCGAAGCGAGCAGGTCTACGTCGGGTCCTGTTAAGACCCGGTAGAACCGCCCATGTAGCTCCTTACTCTTCCATACGTCCCTACGGTCTTCAGTACCTAGCACCTTTGGTTTACGCCAGTTCTCGTTAGCCAAGGAAAGAGGTGTCAGGCCCTTGTCAACCATCACGACATCGCAATGAATGTCACACCCATTCTGTAGAAAGTAATCTCTCAGACTGCACACTTCACGGTTGTGGAGGTTCTTGGCATTCAAAAAGCCTCGACCCCCCCACTTCCGCGGAATGTACAGTCTCATGACAGAAGATCGTGGGTGTAACATTCGATGCAATGTCAGTTGTTGACGGACTCGCCTATCCAGGGCATCTAGTTCCGTTTGAGTCCACCTAAGTATGCCAAAGGAGTATAACAATAAAGGTATAACCCAACCGTTGAAAGCCCGCATTTTGTTACCACCGGACAAAGAACTGTTAAGAACTTTTGTCAGGCGGCCAAAAAAACGGTCTTTCACCGATTTCTTAATATCCTCCACCGCTATACCCAATGACTCTGACATACCTAGGTATTTGTATGTTTCGGTCTCGGAGAGAGATCTGAGAGTTATTATCTCAGAAAGTTGTAAATTCGGTGAATTTACAACCTTCCCCCGTTGTACATGCATAACCGCACACTTATCAACACCGAACTCCATCTTAATGGCATTACTAAAAACTTCCGTAGTTTTTAATAATGTCACTAAATTGGTGCTTCAGTGTGAACAGTTTGAGGTCATCCATGTACATCAGGTGAGAAATAACCTCACCTCCTCTACGAAACCGATAGCCTAGCCCTGAATCTTTCAGCAATGTGCTAAGTGGATTCAGTGCTAAACAAAACCACAATGGACTCAAACTGTCGCCCTGGAATATACCACGCTCTATCCTTATCAAGCCTTGCGGGTCAGAGGCGTGCCCACCATTACCTGGTTGACGAAGTACTGTGGTCCACTGCCCCATACACGAGACTAAGAAGGATTTAAGAGTCGGATTAATTTTATACAACTCTAAAATCCTCCTCAGCCATGAATGTGGCACCGAATCATAGGCCTTCTTGTAGTCAATCCAGGCAGTAGAGAGGGCGCCCTTACTCCGCTTGACTTGTTGGCTAATGGCCATATCAATGAGGAGTAGCTCCTTAGTACCACGAGACCCAGCCCTACATCCATTCTGAGCGTTATCTAAGATATTATTAGATACTATGTGCGAGTTTATTTTACTTCTCAGAATAGATGTAAGGAGCTTGTAGATGGTAGGTAAGCAGGTGATGGGTCTATAGTTTTTAGGTTCCGTGGTACTACCTGATTTATGGAGCAGGAAGGTGATGCCAGTGGTCATGAAAGCGGGTAAGGAACCAGACTCAAGGGCTTCTTGATACTGTGTTGCCAAGCGTTCATGCGAGCTCTGAACCCACTTTATCCAAAAGTTGTGCAATTCATCCGGCCCAGGACTTTTCCAGTTCGGGGCCGTACGAATTGCACAACTAACGTCTTCGGAGTCTATGGTAATAGACTTCATGGGTTCGATGATACTGCATTCACGCTCGACGACACGGATCCAGTCGCCCTCCGAATGTTCGACGGGCACCGACCATATGTCACGCCAGAATTGATTCATGGTGTGAGCATTTGGCAGTTTTCCGTCGCTCAAACGTTGTCCAGTTCCCTCCCACTCTCGGTACACCTTCCTTTGGTCACTTTGGAAGATGCGATTCTGCCAGTATCTATTTACACGCTCTCTATAACGACGGATACGGCTTGCCCATGCGTACACTTTCTGTTTCAGAAAGTCAATACGTTCCGTGACATTGGCTAAGTATTGCTGGGGACGAATGCCGGTCCCAGCAAATGCCTGAGTCACGAAACGCATGACCCGGGGACGACTATTTCCCCGGCTGAAAGAGATAAGCTTTGCAATGAGAGTCCTAAATGTGTCGATACGTCGCTCGATTCTTGCCTGCCATACGGGAACACCATCCGGTCGCGGTGCACGGTTAACTTCGGGGAATTTAACGCGTGCAACACGACAAGCGGCAATCGCTCCACAGTAAAGAATCGAGTGAGTATCAAGCAAATCACTGCTAGTCCGTAAGTACGGCTCTAGCAATGCATTCAGGGCTCCCATCAACGCCAGATTTCGTTTATGCATTGGCAAGCGTGGTAGCCGCGGTCTAGAATTAGGTATAAACCTATACTGCGAGATCACATCTTCCAAAGTACTCCTCAATTGCTCGCTTACCTGGATAGATGTATCACTCGTATCATTTCCCGCGTCGGGTGCGGACTCTGCTAACGTCGCACTTGTAACAACCGTCTGTGTCACAGGTGACGGTGCTCTCGTTGACACTGGAGCTGTACGAGTAGATAATACTTCCAGGCGTAGTCGATCAAGCACAGATTGATCCAACAACTTACATCGTTGGATAGCCCGCACTTGATCCGATAGTCGTTGGACGGCAACAGTCATTGTTGGTTCAAGAGCCTGAAACAAAGGAAGCATCCTTGAACGGTACGCAGTCAGGTTGGTTTCCCCATCTGTAGCCTCATAATATGCCCGCATGACGTTTTCATTGATGGATGAAGTCCATCGCATGCGGTGCACAATACCACCGGTAGTGGGGACCCTACTCGAAGCTGGTAGGCTTCGGGGTCCCAAACTGCTCGGTGGCCGGCCTCTCCCTCGCCGGCGTACAGGTGTTGGCGACGTCGGCGGAGAGAAATACTCGTCACTTGAAGAGCTCGACGCCTCAGCGAGCACCTGTGTCAGCGATGTGCGGTCCGGTGCCTGCGAGGCGGAGTTTAGTGACGAGTCCGGGGGTGTTATTTGCGCATTTCTGCTTCTGGCTCTTGTTTGCATCTCACAATCACTTCATATTGTTTGGCCATAATATTGAATGTGATGTTGATATTTTTGAATTCATTGAATGACATGTGTCAAATCTTCGTTGCATATTTTGTAGACTATGTTTATTGTTCTAAAGTTCTAAAATATTATAAAATCCTTTATGTATTGACTTTTTGCTGATATTATTATGAAATCTGAAGTAATTGTATAAATTTAGGTAATAATATATAAATAAAAATATTAATATATTTTAAGAATGAAAATGATGTATGAGACGTTCAGAGTTGCCAGTCTTTATTATTATTATTATTGTTCCTTTATTTAACTTAATTACATATTTAATACATTTTTAAATAAATCTATAAAAAATACAAATATATTTAAAAATATAAAAAATAGTGACCCACCGGCATCGGGTACAAGGACCAAGCTACCGGTGGTTAGGGCTCCAGAGAGAGGAATTTCCTCACGATGCGTGCCGCATCGAGCAACACTGCCTTCTGCATCAGGCCCTTAATCCAACCGTCTAACGAGAGCCTCTGTAGGTGTTGGTCGAGGCTCTTGGCGATCAGTCCATGCACGGAAACGACTATCGGTACAATAACAGCTGAGCTTACATGCCACATGTCGACAATCTCGTGGGCCAAATCCAAGTACTTTACTTGTTTGTCTTTTTCGGCTTTCACGAGATTGCCGTCATGCGGAATAGTAATATCAACTATTATTGCACGGCGCTCTAACCGATCTACTATCACTATGTCAGGCCTATTTGCAACAATAGTCCTGTCAGTGATAATAGATCGGTCCCAGTACAATGTGATATGATCATTTTCGAGAACTGGGTCGGGCACATACTTGTAATAAGGTACTTCTGAATCCACGAGTTTGTATTTCAGAGCAAGTTGTTGATGGACAATCCTAGCTACTTGGTTATGCCTATGCAAATACTCGCCGTTAGCCAAACTAGAACAACCAGAGATAATATGCCTAAGGGACTCTCCAGGACGGTGGCACGCCCGACATATGTCAACCGTACCATCCTTCAGAATATACCTCCGGTAATTTTTAGTCATGACAACTTCGTCCATAATTGCAAAGACAAACCCTTCGGTTTCTCCAAATAGATTACCGAATCGTAGCCAGGATACTGATGATTTTAAATCAATATCAGGTCCATGTAGGGCCTGATAGAAACGTCCATGTAACTCTTCCTTCCATACACCCATGCGGTCATTGGTACCGTTGTCTACTGCAGCAACATCACGATGCAAATCCTCGTCCACCCGCAGGAAGTATTCCCTAAGATTGCACACCTCACGGTTGTGAAGGGTCTTAGCATTAAGAAAGCCTCGGCCACCACACTTCCGTGGTATGTACAACCTCATTACAGATGAACGCGGATGATGCATTCGGTATGTAGTGAGTAGCGTACGGACTTTTCTATCCAAGGCGTCAAGTTCTTGAGTCCATCTGAGTATGCCAAACGAGTACACTAAAACTGGCATGACCCAACTATTGTAGGCTCGCACCTTGTTACCGCCCGATAAAAGACTCTTAAGAACTTTTTTCAGGCGGCCAAAGAAGCGTTCCCTCAATAATTGTTTCATGTCAGTCTCTAATATGCCTAACGCTTGTGACATACCCAGATATTTATAAGTATCGGTTGCCGAAAGGGACCGAAGTTGAGTGGAATCTGAAAGTTGTATTCTTTCGGAATCCACTATCCCACCCTTCTTCACATGCATGCTTGCACATTTGTCTACGCCAAATTCCATTCTGATAGAATTACTAAAGGTTTCCGTTACCTTTAGTAATTCCATCAGTTGGTGACTGTTTGGGGCAAGTAATTTTAAATCATCCATGTAAAGAAGGTGAGACAAAACCTGGCCATCTTTCCGCAACCGGTACCCTAGACCTGAATTCTCCAGCAAAGCGCTGAGAGGATTCAGGGCCAGACAAAACCATAAAGGACTCAGACTATCGCCCTGAAATATACCACGCTCGATCTTTATCGGTCCACCATTACCACAAGTCTCTCGGCATCCTGAATAGCACAAGACGGTCTTCCATTGCCCCATGCATGTCCCTAAGAAGGTACATAGAGTTGCATCAATCTTATACAACTCCAGCACCCTCCTAAGCCATGAATGAGGCACAGAGTCATAGGCCTTCTTGTAATCTATCCAGCATGTCGCCAGATCCTTGCGATTACGGCGTACCTGTTGGCTAATAACCATATCCATAATTAGGAGCTCTTTAGTGCCACGAGCCCCACTTCTACATCCATTCTGAGAGATTGACATGATGTTGTTGTCAGTTATGTGGCGCGTTATTTTTTTGTCTCAAAATAGATGTGAGAAGCTTATAGACCGTTGGTAGGCATGTAATTGGTCTATAATTTTTAGGCTCTATGGTACTACCAGATTTGTATAAGAGATGGGTCATACCAGTAGTTAGAAAATCGGGAAGCGATCCTGATTCCAAACATGATTGGAATTGAGCTGCCAACCGTCCGTGTGAACTACGGAACCATTTTATCCAAAAATTGTGCAGTCCGTCTGGTCCTGCTGATTTCCAGTTCGGTAACAGACGGACTGCGTTGGTGACATCACTATCTATGAATTTTAATGGTTCCATAGTTTGTATCGGTTCACACAGACGATTAACATCCCGCATTCAACCATCCTCTGTGTGGCTGACAGGAGCCGACCAGATGCCACTCCAGAATGCAATGGTGGCATCATCATCTGGCCGGCGCTCGTCAATCACACTTGAATCAGATCGCTCCCAATCTCTGTAGACCCATCTCTCATCTTTTTGGAACATGCAGTTTTGGGAATACCGGTCCACTCTTTTTTTATATCTTTTTATACGATTTGCCCACGCATAGACTTTTTGCTTCAGGTAGTCAATGCGCTCTGTGACCCGAAAAGCAAATTCTTGGGATCTAATGTTAGTCCCCAAGAATGCCCGGTTCACAAAGCGCATCACTCTAGGGCGAGTATTGCCCGACCTGAAGCAAATAAGTTTCCCAATGAGTGCCCTGGTCTCGGCAATACGACGTTCAATCCTATACTGCCAGGCTGGTGTAACAAATTTCGGTCGAGTAGCTTTATCATTTGATAAAAGCTTAATATTTGCTACTCGACATGCTGCAACAGCCCCACAGTACAGAATCGAATGTGTATCACCGAGATTTTCACTACTGTTAAAATAGTCTGACAATAGTGAATCCAGAGCACACATTAGGGCTATATTTTTCTTATGCGTAGGCAAACGCGGTAGACGAGGTCTTTCGGTAGGTGTTACGTTTCGATATTCCCTCAGTGCACATTCCAAAGCGCTCCCTAATTGTACATTGCAATGAGTACTTACATCTGTAACCCCGGTATCCAATAAATCATCATCAGTGGGACGTTGTGTGGAAACAGTAGGAACATGTGTACCTGATGATGTAGGTATTGTGATACCAGGATTACCCTGTAAATCTGAGCGAAGCCTCTCAAGCACGGCATCATCCAACATATGACCACGTTGTATAACCCGCACTTGATCCGACAGACGTTGCGTTGATACGTTAACAGTTGGTTCGAGCTCCTGAAACAGAGACAGCATTCGTACACGATACGCAGTGAGATTAATTCCTCCCTCTGTAGCCGCATAATATGCCCGCATGACGTTCTCGTTCATGGAAGAAGTCCATCGCATGCGGTGCACATTACCACCGGCAGCGGGGTCCCTAATCGAAGCCGGAGGGCGTCAGGGTCCCAAGCAGGTCGGTGGCCGGCCTCTCCCCTGCCGACGTACAGGTGGAGGCGACGTCGGTGGAGAGAAATACTCGTCGCTGCTAGAGCTCGACGCCTCACCAGTAGCCAAAGTTTCCGGCAAATGGGAGGCGGAGCTATGCGACGAGTCCGGGGTTGGTAATTGTGCAGTTTGTCTCTCTCTGGCTCTAGCTCTTGTAAGCATATTTATCCTTTATCATCATCCATTTCTTGATATTGTTTGTATTTGATTAATATTTTCTTTGACATATGTCAAACATCTGCAATTTGGTAATTTTTCTTGATCTTGATAAAATATAGGTTGTATATGTAATTTATAAATTTATTGCAAATCTTGCTATGCAATATATAATTATAGTATAAATTTAGACTGTAAAATTAAATAAAAATATTAAAATAATTTTAAGATGAAAAATGACGTTCGATGATATTAAGGGTTGCCAGGTTATTATTATTATTATTAGTGTATTATTATTATTTCATTAAATTGTGAATTTACCCTTTCATATGATATTAATCTTTTTTCAGTTGAATAAACTCTTTTTGCGTATGGTTAGATACTCGTTCTTAAGGAGTAAACTCCAGTCGTGCGTCGGAGCTGACACACACACTTTTTTTTTTTTTTTAGTATTTTGGGACTAGTCGAGCGGCAACTCGTTTCATACCCAAATGATTAGTTAAAATGGTACGGATCGACTCGTGAGATACAGAAAGTTCGACGACTATCTCCCTCAAACTTGAATGAGGATTTTCAGTCACTATTTCCTTCACTTTTGCGATGTTAACTTCAGTTGCAGACGTTGATGGCCTACCAGAGCGAGGCAAATCTTCCACCACATCTCGACCGCTTTTGACCGCTTTGTACCACTCATAAGCACGTGTTTTTGTTAAAGTCGATTCACCGTAAGCCTTCTGTAACATTTTCAGTGTTTCCGAACACGAAATTCCATTGGCGATGCAAAATTTAAGACAAACTCTTTATTCGATATTTTTGTCCATTATGAAATATATTAATATCGATATTTTCCGTGAAGCGACTGCCATCTGACCTTCACAACCCATGGGCGATATCGAAGTTCTGCAGTTAGATCGGTTGGATTTTTGATTTAGGGCTCCAACTAACCCTAACGACTGCCATAGATGTTAGTATGACAACCGGGACCGACGGCTTAACTTGCTGTCCGAGGCACGGAGGGGTCTCAATGTCTTAAGAAATGGTCACCTATTCTAAGACCGGCCTGAGTCGATGTTGCTTAACCTTTGCAATGTGTTAACATTGTCGGTTACCACTAGACCACGAGCCCCCAATACACACAAGATATGATATAACTAAAAACAGCACTGTATTTAATATAAATAACAGATGCAACTCAAAGTCCGTGCCAAAATGGAAAACAGTTGTGCACTACTAACTACTACATATACAAATCAGCCATTCTCGATACTTTGTTGACTGAATGTATAAAGATAAAAATGAATCCATTTTTTTCTGGTCACGACATGACAACGGCAGGACCGATTTCGCCGATTTTTTTTGTTGTGTTTGACATTATCAGGAGAATGTTCTTATGAAAAATAAAATGCGTCACGAAGTTTACCGGGACAGCTTGTCTCTTAGTATGTCCTCACCAAAGGCACGGAATAGGGTAGTATGTAAGTACTTACATACCAAAGGTAAGAATGATAAGTGAGTATGGTATTGGGAATACTTGGGGTCGAGATCAAATATAATTAGTGAGTGAATGTCGTGAATGTTTATAAAATCAGTAGTCCTTTGAGCATCGTATGAACGCTTTTCCTGTCATGCACGTTTCGACACGCGTGTGTCATATACTGAATATGAGAGGCTTTAGCCTATTCGTAAATAGATGTCTTGTAGGTGAATAAACTGAACTACGTACCTACTATTCGATTTCAAAAGTACCCATAGAAATGTATATTCTATGTCTCACATAACATACAAAGCTTTATACTAGTCAGGAAGCCAGACATACATCACGTCTATATCGCATAAGGGGTAGGCAGAGGTGTACCTCACACCCACACTTGTCTTAAGTACCTAATCTTGTTGGTGGTGAACTACCACCAACATAATAATTAATATACTTACATAATGTAACTACGTTACATAATCTCTAAGAGTTCAGGTACCAACATCAATAGGATGACCATACTGAAAGCTATTGTCTAAAGATAGCTTTGTGATCGTATAATCGTATGTCTATTCATGTGAGAAACTCTCACAATCCAGACTCAGGTGAGTTAAAACTGCTAATTTCCTAATAAAAAAGTATTTTAGAATGACTTTCATAAGTAAGTATATTACAATAACTATTAATATGAATTTACACTCATTTATTTTCCACGTCTGTCTCTATCGAGATGTACGAACAGAATGTCATTTTTAAAACCTCCCACCCACTACAACACATTAACATAGATTCATTTCGCTTGAGATTAATTTCGTTCACTCTCAAGAGTGACAGATCTGTTGATGATGATGTTGATCAATGAGAGATCTGTTCGAACTTCATAGACTAACATAAATACATTTTGAATCAACTGACTTACTTACATACAAATCAAACACATTCATCAAATCACATCACGTCGAGTATGTATAATTATTGGTTAAAAATATCAACTAAGTTTACCTGACTTTGTTAAACAATATTAAAGAATCAACAATTCATTACATTAATGATGTGTATTGCTCTGATATCAACTGGCAAAAGAATACTATTAGGTACCTATACCCCTAAGCAATGATACACTAAAGTCAAGACATGATAATAATTACAATATATAAAACAAACATAATTATAGACTAAAAATACCTACATTACAAAATATCTTTTAAAAAATCCTCCGCGTCATTGCCAACCGGGAAGGTTCCCAGAATGCTGGCTGTGTTGCTACGTTGGATGGCGATACTTATTCTTTGGGCCAGAAAATAGCCAGCCTTCTGGTCTTGAGAAGCATCGATTAGGCGTTTAGCAATGTCTCTATAAAGGCGGCGAGCACTCGGACCCCATGACCCCAGTGTCTCAACCCCAAACGGCTCAAATATGTAATCACCTGCTAGGTTAGCATATTTACGCCGTTTAAGGCCTTCAGCCGATGCAGCAGCAGCGCCGGCACATTTGGATGTGCTTGGAAGGTGTGAAGGTGCTAAGGTGTCAACGCATGTATCGTCCCACACCAAAGGCCTTCCCATCTTCCACGGTAGCAAAGACATACCGTCCGGTCTCTTTCCATCGCTTCGTGCTAAACCATTTGGTTCACGTACGGCCGGAAGACCTGCGGTGGATAGAGCCCTACGAATTATGTCGTTTAGAATAGCGTGCCGAGGTATACGACCTGCGCTTCTGCTACAAGAAAGGCCATGGTGTCCCAGATTATCGACGGCCACTCCACAGGTGCAATGATGCGGGGATATACAAGACATGATTGTATTTATTTGTAATTTACCCATTCGATTACCACAGATCCCGAGAAGAAGGGCAAGAAACTCGGCAGTGTCATATTATAATATCTTACATGTATTTAAACATAGTAACAATACACTTATCTTAGTATAGAAGCAATCCTCACGGATTGACAACAGTCGATACCTACGTAACATCAAGTAGCCAAACTGTCTTATAAACACATTATCTGAACTAGACTTTAGTACCTACATAGGTACATACTTCTGTAATAATTTGTGAATAACAGAAATCAACTAAACTGAACAGAATCGTACTGCAACACTCCCTTTATATAAATCTCAATGGTGGGAGTCAGCCGACATTGACAGTGGGTTTTAATATTTAACTACCCTTTCATTATTCACAAATAGGTACAGAACCACATTTTACCCACAAGCCAGTCCTTCAGCCAGTAGTAAGTTTAAAAGTATTTTCATTTGTTTACAGACATTCACAAATTCTTTAGAGCAGAGTACACAAAAATTGGAAGCAGAGAAACAAAAAAGTGACTTACTTCTATGTCGAATGCTGCCAATGCCAGTGTTACGAAGTCTACGAGCTCAGCGTACGGTGCCGGCTGAGGCATTCGACGCTGTTACCATATTCTTCAGTGATATAGTGGGCTTCACCACCATAGCTGCCACCAGTACCCCTATGGAGGTCATTAATATGCTCAATATGCTGTACAGGTACGTTTACTACAACAATGTTCAATTTATTTTGGGTAAATAATAAGTTAATACGTTCCTCTATTCCCTCTGTTCCGTTAACTTCCATGAATGCTTCATGCTTCCTATCTCTAATGTCATTATTGTTTATTATGTTATATTACGCAGACAGCATAACGCTGAGAGACGGCCATTTACTCCACATTGTATTATTATTATTTTATTTATTGTTATATATACAAAGCTGTTATTGTTTTCGTTGCGTTTGTTATTTTATATTATTAAGTGGAATAATAAATGCTTTTTCTTTCTTCTTCTTCTTTCTTATGTTATTGTATATTGTGTTAGTTTGTGTTCATTTGTTGTATTGTGTGACCGTTTTACACTAAATAAATGTTTTTTTTCCTGTCCCGTTGACTTTTGACGCAAATTAAATATTTTAAGAGCGAGAACTGCAGATACTGTAGGTAGGATGTTACAATAGTTTGATACTACTTGTTTGATGATGTCTGACGATCGCTGAGTGTTATTTTGCAATGCACGCTTCGTCTATTTTGGGACCTCTGAGATAGTTGTTAGGTACAGTTCAATTGACTACCCACCTAAGCACTCACACTTGGGTATTCTCTTGAAGAACCTCCTCATAATATGCTAGGATCTCTTTAGACTTATAGTGCGTCTAGACAGAGGCACGGCATGTAAGCATGGCAGCGTCATGTTTGGACGACTGCCGCGTGCAGCAGCCTACCTAACCCATCATTGTCCAAGGTCAGCGACGGGACACGACCTTAGCGATGTTTTGACACTCGATGTAAAGACGAGAGTTCACGCGACGTGATTCCTAGGCACCGCGAGCGACAAATGCGCCGCGCCTCCGTCTGTCTGGACTCACTATTATAATAGAGACAATAAATTTAATTTAGATTTTTACAGGTTATTCGATGAAAAGATTACCCACTACGACGTGTATAAAGTGGAAACAATAGGGGATGCATACATGGTTGTGTCCGGGCTTCCTCAACGAAATGGTTAGTAAAAGGTCCCCGAGATGATTTCAATGAGATTTTCCCAACTAACGGACTCTCATTGGCAGATTTTCGAATCTGCCTCAGAGATTCTCGTGACTTAACGATCGGGACTACTAATATGAACAGTCCTTAATATTTAGGTAATAACCACGCGTCCGAGATAGCTGACATGTCGCTGTCCCTAATGCGGAGCTTGGAGGGGGCATGCGTGCCGCACCGGGCCGACGCGCCGCTCGTCATCCGCGCCGGCGTCAACACCGGGCCGTGTGTGGCTGGCGTGGTCGGTGCCACCATGCCAAGATACTGCCTGTTCGGAGACACTATCAACACTGCCAGCCGGATGGAGAGTACTGGGGAAGGTTCTGATTATCATATTCTTCTACGGAAATAACACGATACCTTGCGTAGAAACGGCTCTTGCAATAGAGTCGACACGTCGGGGATATAGGTATTTATATCACAATATAACCGCGTAAAGACCCGCTTTCTAAGTTTATGATGTCGATGTGTAAAAGTACCTAAACGAGTACATTACCTTTTTTGCCTGACGTTTCGATCAGGTGGCATCGGCAAGCAGTCATCAAAACCACGATCGTTTAAAATTCCAGCATATTTCATTTGTTTGGTAGTTGTGTTACTCTATTAACTAGAAACCTCTCAAAATATTTGTCTCGGAGAAAATATATTTAAAATTTAATTTATTTATACAAAAGTGTTTTTGTTATAAGCCTTGGTCATCCAATAAAAATTCTAATATATATTTTATTTAAATTGATAATTTTAAATAAGAGCTTCCTGCATGTATATGTAAACGGCTAGTATTTGTAGAGAATATCACACAAAATTGATTTGCAATTAGATATACGAGTATTAGATACGAATTCAGTATTTAAGACGCCCAGGACTTTAATTGGCTATGACACAGCGGCTGCCACGTAAGATTTTGTTGCCTTTATAATGGAGTATCTTTTTTGACAGCTATGAAAATTCACATATCGGACACAACCAAAAAGGCTCTTGACGAATTTGGAAATTATGAATTTCAATCAAGAGGGGCTCAGAATATTGCGGTAAGTGCACAATTTTAAAACATTACATATATGTATACATTTAGTCATACTTCTATGTCAAAAGCACAAAGGC
The DNA here is from genome assembly GCA_963556515.1 of Nudaria mundana. NCBI lineage: Eukaryota > Metazoa > Arthropoda > Insecta > Lepidoptera > Erebidae > Nudaria > Nudaria mundana. The sequence continues at coordinate 3,680,830 of OY748296.1, forward strand.
CTAGGATAGGTACCTACATACGTATTACCTACAGCAATTCACATTTCAACAATTTTTACAAAATGAGTAAAATTGAAATATCTTATTGTTAGTTAGTCAGTTTTGTCTCACACAGACAAAGTGACAAAGTCTTAAAACTATGTAAAAACAGTTTCGTCTACGACACGCCGCACACGATAGTCTACTCTGGTCTGCGACAGAAAATCGTCGATTCTTCAGAATAGTACAGTAACAGACAAATTAGTAAATTTAACAGGTGTTTTTAAAAATACTTTGAAAAGACTTCACCTCATAATCAAAATAAAATTTGTACGAAACGTTAACTATATTATTTGTATCACACATCTTACTGTTTATACTATATTCATTGAAAAGATTCAACGACAAACAAAAGAGATGACATTGAGTTTCTAAAAGAAGGCTGTATAAAGAAAACATCTCTAAAGCCTTACTGGATCTCGATAGCTGCCACCAACTGGACATTCTTAGTAAACACGTTGTAAAAATACTACATATAGAATCTCAGAAGACGTGTCTCGCCGTCGAGATTATTCCTTTTTTCAAGACAAACGAAACTTATAGAACTAACAGTACTTACCGTGGGAAATAAAATATATACATAAAAATCTCGAATACGTAGGTACTTTGACTTAACTAATTAATTTACCAAAAATAGCTATATGGTTCAATTTTATGCCGTAGACGTAGATGTAAGATTAATTTTAGCTAAATCTCTTTACAACTTGCTTTAAGACCTCGGATTGCCTCGTATTGCCTTTTAGGATCTTACCAAAATTTTACTAGTTAGAAGGGGGAATACATCGCATGGTGAAAGTGAGCGCTGACTAGTCGCGATGTGGTCACCCTAAACCTACAGTTGTAGGTTTAGTTGTAGACTGAGTCAAACGTCTCAGTCGCCCGCGACGTGTTTATGACTTTATGACACCGTGTATCCGACGGCGCGGCACCATGCGCCAGCAGGCCAATCCCACGGCACCGGCGAATTTTGCCCACCTTTGCAGCTTCTGTCAAGCGGTCGGTTGTTATCCAGCAATGGGCGTATTCACATTGCACGATGTCGTGACGATGTCGTCTTTTATTTAAATTCTTACCTTGAAGTTACTGCTGCTACTGACGATATCGTCACGATTTCGTGTGTCATTATCGTGCAATGTGAAAACGCTTGATTTTTTCCAGTGTCCGTAAGTGGGACCGATACGCGGGTCGACTTAAATAAAGATTAAAAACAATCTGTTGCATTACTATTCTGGAGAAAGGACGAAATTAAATTAAATTATCTCAAAGTAGAAAAACAGAACAGAGTTTCAGCTTCCTAACAAAGTTCAAAAGACAAATTTAACAAAATAACTGTTAGGTATGTATAGTTAAGTGTAAAACTACGTAGGTACACACATATACACGTATAGACCTATATGTTCCAGGGGATAGGTAGTGGCAAGGCAGAGGGATATGTAGTCTCAAGGTTAGGATAAAACCTCTTCTTATATTTAGCTTGGTCATTGGTGCAGCCGACCGATGATGATAATGATCTCGGACCTGCAGCACTCAGGATGGTTCAGTTTAGTGCAGCAGGTGTATCCGAGCGTTTAAACATTTTGCTCGCGAACTATACTAATTTTGCTCGGTCTGCCTGCCCGCTGGCGTCTGATAGATCGATTACCACCACCGCACCGCCCCGTTTGATCTAACTTCATACCTAATTTAATAACAGTTTTTTTCAAGTGTACATTTCTAGGATCACCAGATATCAGATGGAAGTTTGTTCTTAGTTGACACTCTGTTCCGTTTCTCTACTCATGTGGCTAGACTGACTAGAAAGAGCGCACACTAAACACTAAATTGCACACAAGCATTAGACACGCATTAGGCAAACGTTAGGCTGAAGCCTCACGGGCGTTTTGGGTCCGTTTGCAATATTTCGCAAACGAGAACCGTCACCGCCACCGCCGAATCTTGCTGTTTGACACAATGATTTGTATGTACAACCGCGACGGAACAGACCAAAAACGAATCAGTGGGACTGGGTCCTTAGTCAGACTTGTCGCGGTGACTGTGATATTCAGTTTTATTGGTGATAGTCAGTTTAGTCTAAAAACAGTCGTGACTATCGTCCACGCTAGCACTTAATATTAAATTTACCCACCATTTCACATTTATGTCCAATCAAGTCCGAGACGCCCAGGACTTTGATTGGCTGTGCCATAGCGGCTGGCACGTAAGATTTTGTTGCCTTTCATCAGCATTTCATAGCAAGGCAACGGATTTTCTATTTTTTTTTTCAAAATTACAATATAGCTGCTACTTTTTATTAAATTCATTCGAATACTGAATGGAATCAGGCGTTACCTGGCGAAAGTCCATGATAATCAATAGAACAGCTGTTCTCTTTGAGACAGTCTTGATAATGCCTCGTGTAGAGGTGAAACATATATGTCTACGTTTATAACGTCTTGTTTGAAGCGAAATTTATGCTATTATTTTTAAAAATTAAACATCATATTTACCATTGTTTTAAATTCATTCGGCCATTTTGGACATAACCCATTATAAATGTGCCCGGTGACGGCAATAGGCTTGCCCCCTATTACGTGGGACTAAAAACACTGGCAAGTTGTAGGTGTGTAATGGACCTCTGCCTACTGGGATATAGGCGTGATATGTGTGTTTGTTCATTCGTTATTTCAGGGTAAAGGTTGTATGGAAACCTTCTGGCTTCTCGGCAAACAAGGTGGCATCAGATCTGAAAGCCCTCGGGGTCGACACTTCGAGGACTACAATGAAAGCATAATGGAACTGCTCATTCGATCATAATAATGTTAAGATTTAATTAAAAACATTTTTGAAATGAACTTTATTGTTGTTTATTGCTTTTAGAACACGTTGACGGGTACTAAGGGGTCCTACTTAGATCTCCAGGGCCCAAGTTATTCTTACCTACACGTGGTGCACCTGCCGACCGACAGATGAGGGTCTAAAACTCCCTGGAGACAGCAATAGGTTCGCCAACGCCGTTGAGAAAGAAAAAGAAAGAATATTTTTTATTGCCGTATCACAACTTAACACTTAACAAATAAAAGTAAAATATAACTTATCTGTGGTCATGATGGCCACAGACGTAAAATTGACGTAAGTGACACGGTCGTGTCACAAACTGTCACAACACAGTGTGGTTTGGTTTGACACTTATGAGTGACGTATGTGTACCAGGAAATACGTGGCTTATTTTAAGACATTGGCGAAATATGGGTAAAATAAGCGCCTCTGTTTACCCCTTCGAACATAAAGACGTGATTTGTGTTTGTCTGTCTGATTGTAAAAAATTTATAAACGAAACAAGTCGAAATTACCTCTATATTATTTTCGAAATGTATTCGTATTTATATCATAACAATATTAGATTTTTTTACCTCGGCTTTAGACAAACAGGTTTAAACGGGCGTGAATCTAAACAAAAGGACGAGTATATATTCCTATGTATTTGTAGTACTTATAATTTCTCGCTTGTATTTAATTGGTGAGTGTGGCTAATGACGCCATAAGCCACACTCACAGGTGATAGTAGAAGGTTGAAATTTTGACAGATGATGTATTTCTGTTGCCTCTGCAAAAATAAATACTAAAAAAACAGAATATAATAAGTATTTAAGGGGGCTCCCATACAACAAACGTGACTTTTTTGCCCCTTTGGTACGAAACCCTTTGTGCGCGAGTCTGACTCGCACTTGGCCGTTTTATTATAATAATAATATTATTAGTATAGATGACATTCAGTTACAACACTGTTAAAAATTTTTACATAATTCTTGGGCAACCTTCGTTGCCCAGCTGGTGAGCCATGGTGAAAAATACCAATGCTGGTCACATGGAGCTACACATCAGTGTAGCTCCATGTGACCAGCATTGGTATTTTAAACCCTTTATTAATATTGGCACTTTTATTCAGAAATAAATTATGTGAATTAAGTACCTACCATTTTTTTAAACTTACACAAATTTCACTCGTAGCCGGTATTTAAATTAAAACTTAATCGTAATCAAAAAAAAGGTTTATTCAACATTCAAGATCAGATCAACCATCAGATATCATACCTACCTTTGATAATAATTTTACAATATGAATCACAAAAGCTATAAGTAGTCTTGGACTGGACTTGACTTGCCTTACCAACTGGCCAAGACACCACTTAGTCCGAAACATTTAGTGATCATATTGTGTTAATATCGCAACTTACGTTTATAAGTACGAATCACCTTGGATAATTAATTATTACGAGTAAGTCCCAATTAGATTATCAGTCATTAACGTATTTTAATTTAATCGTGTATCAGTAAATGAGCAGGTATAAAAGAGTCTGGTTTTGAAGTCCATTGAAATACAACGAGTATATAGAAAGGTTGAAATAATTTCGTAGTCATTCGATTCTACAATACTTCCTCCAGTTCCAATCAATTCCAGTTTGCTCTTTATATCTGAAAATAAAGATTTTATTAGTAATACATACATAATATTATCATGCCTGTATTCCCCAATGGGTAGGCAGCTGTGCATTATACACGGGTGCGCCAAAGTTAACCTAAATTTTCAACTTCGATAATTGAAAATCCAAAAATGTTCATAATTTCGAAGCATTCAACTTCATAATGTCAGTAGCCATAAACGTCTATTATAGATATACTTTTATTTGTTTTCCTATATTTTTTCAATATAACCATCTTTTACACTATTATTCAAAGTCATATCTTTTGGAGTTTACTCCTTAAGAATCGATTTTCATATATAAGGCGCCCGGTATGAGAAAAATCCGAGTGGTAAAACCTACTAACAAGTAACGAAAATCGTGTCACGTTTTTGGTGCGCACCTCTAGTGCGCAACTTTCTAATTTGTTATGGTTAGATACTCGTACTTAAGGAGTAAACTCCAGTCGTGCGTCGGAGCTGACACACACACTTTTTTTTGTTTTGATTTCTTTGGCTTAGGTTAGGTTAGAACTGTGACCCACAACGCACGAGCCGAGCGAGCTGCGGCAGCGGCCGGCGAAGTGCCAGAACCGAATCGGTCCTAATTATGTTTAGGGATAAAAGCGTTATGATAAAAAACAGTAGGAGTTTAAATATATTTACATTAATGATATTATTAATTACAATTTTCGGAAACATGAGTGTTATGAAATGAAATGAAATGAAATGATTTATTTATTTGTATAGGTCACTAAATGGCTCTTACAAATGTCAGTAAGTACTTAAAATAAAAAATGTCATTGCTTCTATATTTACATGTACTGCCAGATTCGCAAAGCAATAAGTAGAACCGAGAGAAAGAACCTGGCAATATAACTCTCGGTCACTCTTTTCAAATAATTGACTCATTTACACATTTTCTTAAGACTAAATGTGGACGAATGTACATTGGTCTCGTGTCAAAATCAAAAAGAGTGTATAATACAACAAAAAAATTATTATAGTCGCCTAAGTACAAAATATGCTACAATTACGGCATTTTAGGAGGCGCCTGCACCATGCTCAAGCCAGACACTTTTATCATTAAGGTAATCAACTGTCTTATAATAAGCTTTTTGACATAAAGTGGTCTTTATAAAGTTTTTAAATTTATTGTGGGGCATACAAAGGACTGATTTAGGCAATTTATTATAAAAGCGTATACCTTCCCCCTTGAAAGAATGACTAACCTTGCTAAGCCGATAACACGGAGGGAGTAGTTTATTTTTATTACGTAGATTTCTGTCTGTAACGTCACTTACTTTAGTATAGCTAGATATATTTTTCCTGACATACAGTATGTTATCAAATATATATTGGGAAGCTACAGTTAAAATATTAATATCTTTAAATCGCTCCCTAAGAGAATCTCTTTTACCTAAACAATAAATGGCACGGACTGCCCTCTTTTGTAATATAAAAATTGTTTCTATATCTGACTGCTTCGGTGGCGTGACTGGTCGGTAGTGCATCCGCTTCCGACGCCGGAGTCTCGGGTTCGATTCCCGATCGGGACAAACTTTGTGTGATGACACAAACGTTTGTACCGAAGTCTGGGTGTTTCCTATGTATAATATGTATGTATATACAAAAAAAAATGTATATAAGTATTTATTTCAGTTTATCTAGTACTTATATCACAAGCTCTGCTTAGTTTGAGACTAGATGGCGTTGTGTGAATTGTCCTAACATATTTATTATTTATTTATTTATTTATTTATTTATCTGCTGCATTTCCCCAAAGTAGTATTCCATAGGACATCAAGCTATGGAAGTAACCAAAGTAAAGTAGCCTAGCAGTAGCTACATCTGTCAACTGCCTAATCCGTCTCACAGCACATGCAGCAGCGCTAAGCATATTAGCTAAAATGGTGATATGGTCACCCCATTGTAATTTAGAATCTATTGTTATTCCTAAAAAGGTAGTGTTATTTACAAATTCTAACCTTTGGCTACCCAGCACGACATGGACGTTTGCTTGTCTGACATTGGGCATTGTAAATTTAACGCATTTAGTCTTTTCTGCATTCAACAATAGGTTGTTTGTAGAAAACCAATTTGAAATATCATTTAAAATATTATTAACATTATTCGCATCTGTACTATGCCGATTTACTTTGAATATAAGTGATGTTTCATCCGCGAACATTACTATGCCAGCTTGTGCCTCGATCATGCAAGGCAAGTCATTAACATAAACCAAGAAGAGAAAAGGCCCTAGAATTGATCCCTGAGGTACGCCTATTTTGACGTTAGTTCCGTTTGACTTAACGTTGTTCACATGAACAGTCTGCAGCCTATCTGTCAGGTAAGATCCTAATAGTTCTAAGGATATTTGTCAAAACCATACCGACGTAACTTTAGCAAAAGTGTCTGATGGTCAACACAATCAAATGCTTTAGACAGATCGCAGAATACCCCAATGGCATCCTGCGATCCCTCCCATGCGTCGTAAATCAAGCTAACAAGGGTTACTCCCGCATTGGTGGTAGATTTTCCGCGAGTAAAGCCAAATTGTTGGCTGTGGAAAAGATTGTTGGTCGTGAAGTGGACTTGCATTTGATTTAGCATAACTCTCTCAAACACCTTACTCAGAGCTGGCAAAATAGAAATGGGGCGGTAGTTACCAAGTTCTGACTTAGATCCCTTCCTAAATAATGGTATTAGTCTACTATTTTTCATTAGGTTAGGGAATATACCTTCATCTACACATTCATTAAAATTAGTGCCAAGTCAGGTGCAATGATATAAATTACATTACTTATTAAGCTAACTGATATGCCCCAGTGATCTTCAGACTTTTTAATTTTGAGACTTTTAAATGCCTTCAAGATGTCACTGGGGTCTATATGTTTGAAGTTAAATTTAAATGAAGAACCAATATTACTTTCGAGAAGGGCCACAGCACTGTGGGCACATGAATTAACAGAAGAAGTTACTTTAAATGGAATGTTGGTAAAATAATCTTCAAATGCATCACCTTTCGGAGAGGTTATATTCTTGTTTTCTAATTTAATTTTAGTAGCAGTATCCCTCACTTTACATTTGCCTGACTCTTTGTTTATAACTTTCCATGTTTCTTTTATTTTGTTAGGAGCCTCAATTATTTTCCTTTTGATGTGAATGGATTTAGCCTGTCTACATACTTTTTTGAATACTTTGGAGTAATTCCTAACATATTCAATGAAACTTTTATCAAATCTGTATCGTTTTTCTGCATATAGATCAAACAGCGTTCGTCTACTTTTATAAATGCCTTCTGTTGCCCATTCACAAAATTTCGTTTTAACACTACGATTTTGGCATTTTTGTTTGAATGTGTCTGAAAAAGCATCAAATAATGTACCAAATAAACTATTATAATGGACCTCAGGATTATTACCTATATAAACTATAGAATTAAGCTTTTTCTCGAACAAGTTTTTGAATTCTTTAATTCTATTAGAGCCTACACATAATTTTATCATTATACTGACTATTATTACTCTTGGGAAAGGATACTAATTGACCACAGTGATCTGATGGCAATTTACTAATTACAGACTTGCTTAAGCACTCACAAACCGTAAAAAAATTATCCAGGCAATTGGCTGCTGTTTCTGTGACTCTAGTCGGCTCACAGAAAATATTTTCCATATTGTAACTACCAAATAAATTTAAAAATTGAGTACTTTTCTTACACTGTTTTAGGATGTTTACATTGAAGTCTCCGCACACAATTAACTTCTTCCTATTATTTGACGCAACCCCTAGAACCTGGTCCATGACCTTGGTAAATACACTAAAATCACTGTTAGGTGGACTGTATACGCAAACTACTATATACTGGTCAAGCTCGGCACAGGCCACCTCAGCACATCGCTCAACAGAAAGTCTAACTATGTCAGACCGCTCTTTGATGAATGAACATCGCCGGTAGCACTACAAATAGTATGAATGAAAACTTTAGGTTGAAAAATTTTAGGAAGAGTGATCATTCGGATTACAAATCATTAGGAATAACATTTTCGGGTAAAGAACTTTAGATGAGCCAATATGGACCCATTATACACCCATACTGTACTAGTAATTTTAGGGAAAAACCTATTACCGCTTTGGCGCTATAGAAAATCAAAAACTACTCTTTTATTTAAACCAAAATTCCAACAGCCAAGGTAGATGTCCTCTTTAGTCCGAGCCATTACTTATTAACTAGCCTACCAGAACCTAGAGTCTTGGTGAAAACAGAATGAAAAGACGCTTTGAAGGACTTTGTAGTACATACTCGTATAATATGTTGAAATTGAGGAGCTCGTGGTCTAGTGGTAACCGACAATATTAACACATTGCCAACGGTTAAGCAACATCGACTCAGGCCGGTCTTAGGATGGGTGACCATTTCTTAAGACATTGAGACTCCTCCGTGCCTCGGAGAGCACGTTAAGCCGTCGGTCCTGGTTGTCATACGAAAATCTATGGCAGTCGTTAGGGGTAGTTGGAGCCCTTAATCAAAAATCCGACCGGTCTAACTACAGAACTTCGATATCGCCGAGAACTTCGATATTCGGTAGATAGAAACATTTATCCCTAATAAACTTTTTTAACATTCACCGCCAGTACTGCTGTTCTTACGCGATCATGGCGGTTGCATCAGCGCCGAAATATCGGAAACTCAAAATAAATATGTTTGGACATTATCACACAACGTCATCTAGCCCAAACTAAGCTATAAGCTTGTGTTATGGGATCTAGACAACTGACAAACATACTTATATATTTCGAAATACATGCATAATATACACCCAAACTCCGAAACAAACATTTGTGGAGCACACACTTTTATGATTCGACCCGGGGACTCGAACCCGAGACTCTGAAGTCGAAAGCCGATGCACTATCGTCCACGCCACCGAAGCAGTTAACAAAAACCAACATTACATGTTAAATATCCCGATAATTCCAATAGCATTGTAAACGACCATGATAGATAAAATACCTATATGGAGGAGGTTCTAGCAAAATACCTAAAGTGCCTGGAAAGGTAATATAATATAAGACACCGCCTATTACATCATCTGCCTGCCCTTATCCCAATTATTTGGGGTCGGCGCAACATGTTTTCATCTTCCATACATCCCTGTCACACGTCATCTCCTCAGTCACTCCTTTCCTGGTCATATCCTCTTTCACGCATTCTATCCATCTTTTCTTGGGCCTACCACAAGTTCTCAGGCCATCTACATTCATACTTTGCACCTTTCTTACCACATTACTTTCCTCTCTTCTCATAACATGTCCATACCATGATAGCCGTTCGCTTCTCACTTTTTCATTTACTGGGGCAACTTTCAAACTTCCTCTAATATACTCGTTCCTTACTCTATCCATCCTTGTTACACCACACAACCATCTTAACATTCGCATTTCCATCCGTCGCTTTTACGGCCACACATGAAAGTCCATACAGGACGACAGGTCTGACAACAGTCTCGTAAATTTTCCCCTTAAGTTCCGGAGGAAATTGGGGGTCGTATATAGTGGCTTTGACCTGCCGCCATTTCATCCAACCTGCGTCAATTCTATGCTTCACTGTACGATCGATTTCCCCATCGTCCTGGATATGAGAGCCGAGGTATCGGAAGCTGGAGCAGACTGGCAATGGTACGCCGTCTAGCGTTATGGGTGTAAATCTGGAGAGACCGCCGAAATCGGAGAACATGTACTCCGTTTTGGTTCTGCTGATTTTCAAGCCCACTCTCCAGTTTACACTGCCACCTCTCCAGTCTGCTCTGTACCACAAGCCACCGCCTATTAAGTGGTACAAAAATGTGTAACATAAAAAAAAAAACAAAAAAAAGACGTAATTTTTATTATTATTTATGATACGCCTTTGTGTACTCCTTCGGGGGTAATAGGTGATTATGTGTTGTGTGTGTTCCAGTGACGTTTTATTTGACACGGGTTAATGGGGACCATAGTTGGTGCAATCCAATCTAAAAGTTGGGAACAAAACAATAGGGTATGAAATCTTTCATTAATTATTTATAAACTCCGTGATGCGGTAGAGGCTATTGCCGCAGAAACTTTCCTGAACTAACATAGTTAGTTGTAAGTACTATCCATTATGTACACCATTATGTAGACTGTACACACCATTCCACGCGTTGGTGGAATGCTCAGCATAGGCGAGTCAGCGCTGGGACCTAGTTGTGGGCCTGGGCGTAAATACGCTCTCGCTGGAGACCATGCTACAAGGCATGGTCTCTAGCGGGAGCGAGTGGAACGCGGCCGTTTCCTTCTGTGAGCAGGTAATGCTCGTGAAGGAGGCGGCCGGTAGGGTGAGGGAGCGTACCCTCCCCGCTGAGTTTCGAAGTATTCGGCGAGGACGCCGCAGACGTGACTACGCCCAGAACCATCGACCTCCATGATCGGGGCCTGAGGACGATGGATTAGCAACCCACTGTCCTTACAGAAGCAGGCTATAAGGGCTTCGTGATGTGGGGCTTAACCCCACGCACGCCTTCACTCACCGACGCGGGATAAAACCCGACCCCAAAGATGCGGGGTAACACCCGACCACCACGCAGCGGCCACGCAGGTGGCCAAGGTCCGCCGGGCGCCACTGGGAATTCTCTCAGTGTCTACCGGAGGCGCCCGGCAATGGACGTAGGTGCGGCCGCGGCCTAGGGCAGCAGATTTAATATTAGCTTTAAAACTTTTCTCAAATTATCCTACTTGTCCAAAGACCAAAATTCGTGTAACATCAAGAACACCAAAATTAGATTAAGAGGCAACAACATTGAAAATATGATTTGTTAATCTACTTATGATGTTAATGATGTTCAGCTACTTTTGGAATACTAGTGTTCAGCTACTTTTGGAATACTAGTGTTCAGCGTTTTATGAACGTTTGTATGTTGAGTTTATTTTGTTCTCGTGTTGCGTCACTGACTAATGACATTTTTAGTGTTCAGATGTTTTGGAAGTTTGAATGTATTCATGGACTTTAGGGGCCGACTGTACTACCATTATAAATTTTTGCAGATTCTTCACGCGCTTTTTTTTCAAAAACTTCAAAACTAAATATCTCGCAAACGGATATTTAAATCAATAAATCATCTTTGCAACCTCTCCATGTTTTAAAATGCCTATCTAATGATACCCCACAAGATAGAGTACACGCGAGAAAAAATATCATTCCCACTTTACCTGTAGGGGAGCTAACCCTAAAAAAAAATTATTTTGATTTTATTTAAGCACTTAGTCGGCGAAACTATGAGGGTTCCGAGACTTTTACTGAGGAACCCTAAAAATCATATTAACATCTCCAGTGCCAAATTCATCCTCGACTGCACGCGGTGCACTTGCCGACAGATGGAAAAGGCTTTGTTAAATTGCATGGAAACGAGAAAAGGTTGACCCATATTACGTAATACCACAGAATAGGGAATAGTAAGTTGTGATACTACAGTGTCAGGCGATAAGGTCTAACAAACGACTCTCTCTAGTGCCTAACCCTTCGGCACAGAATAGGGAATAGTACTTACATACAGAACTTGCACTCCGACGTTAATTAAAGCATATTTTTTTGTTTACAGAGAACATCATTCGAACGTTAGGGTTGTCCAGTAAAGTAAAATATATACCAGCATAATTTGACCAATAATTATGACGTTAATGCCTCAATATCAACTCTATTGTCAATGCCATGTCACAAACAAGAGACAACCCTTACTGATTTACAACTTCAAGTTGTCGCTGACGTCACGTATTTTTTGCGGTTGTTAGGTGGGTGACATAGGCCTGCCTTCGGGGACAAAGTGTGTAAAATTTGATTAAAGTATTAATAAAAAAACTCACGTATCGCAAGGTATGCAATGTTTTACATTTTCTATAAATACACGAACATGACCAGCAGCACAATTTGGGTCTCGAATACCGATTTGACTGTTGGCTTTGTAAGTAGTGACCTCCTGTTCGTTATGGTTTTCATTTCCTGATGCTGTGAGGATTATGGCCATAATCGTCATTACACTTAAAGCCTTCATGTTCGGACGTCTACGATAAACTACTAAAACGAATGCTATCTTTCGATTGAGTTCGGTTTTTATTGATACGATTCGGTCAGACATTATGTTTGGTAGATTATTATAACCTGTACTTGCTAAGAAGAGTTTAGTGAGGTAGCATTTTAACTATATTGGGTAAAAAATACCCCAGATGTTTTCTTAGTTGAGGCTGTTTAAACACATTGTGGTTTCTCTCGTATGTCATGTTTGAGTCTCAGGTGGGATTATAATTTATACGATTAGCAAATATTTCTTTCGGAAAACAATGGGGTAAGATATTGAATTTTTATATAATTGCACTAATTTCGCTAAATAGAAGACATCACAAACGTCGACATAATTATGTTTCACCTACTCACGAGGCATTCTCAAGACTGTCTCAAAGAGAACAGCTGTTCTCAAAGCTGTCTCAAAGAGATCACATCTTACCCCATTGTTTTATCATGGACTTACGCCATGTAACGCCTGATTCCATTAAATATTTCTTTCGGATTTTGATTTTAATCCATCCATACATATATAAATAAAATAAAAGTGTCTGTATGCTGTGATGTAATTCCAGTTATGGTTTTTTATGCTAAACGAACATGAACTGGAACGCCTGAACCGCTTTTAGCGGGAGGAAAGATAAAGAGGATTGATTTGTATTTTTGCATGTTTGTGACAAATAAACAGTCTGATTGGTTATGGGAAAAATAGATCAAGTATTTTTTTTAAGGTTCGCGATGTCTACTGTTCGACAATTAGATCAACCACTAGTATTCATTATTACTAGAATTGACTGTCGGATTACAAAGGTTATTAAAAGAGAATTCAATAATTTGACAGTGTTTTCTAAATGACATTGAGTGCAAAAATATAGAGGCTCGTGGTCTAGAGATAACCGACAATGTTAACACATTGCAAAGGATAAGCAACATCTAGTCAGGCCGGTCTTAGGATGGGTGATCATTTCTTAAGACATTGAGACCCCTCCGTGCCTCGGAGAGCAAGTTAAGCCGTCGGTCCCGGTTGTTATACGAACATCTATGGCAGTCGTTAGGGGTAGTTGGAGCCCTAAATCAAAAATACGACCGATCTAACTACAGAACTTCGATATTGCCCATGCGTGGTGGAGGTCAGATGGAAGTCGCTTCACGGAAATAATTGAACTTCAGCCGAATCACAGTTTCACACTGGAAAGCCGACCCCAACTGAGTTGGGAAAAGCCTCGGTGAATGATGATTGGCTGTAAAAATATTCACTCGCATTTGAGGGTTAAGATTGTTTGTTTTCTTTGAAAATTCCTCTGTGCTGCAGTAACATAATATTCTGTTTGGTTTTAGTATAGTAAGTAGCAACAAATGTGTTACAATTAAACGAGCAATCTGACGCGTGTAGTGTGTAGGTATACTCGTACATAAATTGAAAAATCAGACAACTTCAAGAAGGCGATATTTGGCAAGTTTCTTCTGGAGAGAATAGAAAGAAGTAAGTAATAACTGGGACGGTCTCCGCGATTACTTTGCGTCCGTCCCGTGGAGCCAACGCTGCTTTGTAGGGAAGGCGCCTTCGGATAGCGCTGCTGCCGTTGCTGGCGAGATCAGTCTAGGGATAGAATATTATATCCCTTTCACTGATGTCGCCAGCATCCGCAAAGCTCGCCCCTGGTTCGGGCGTGAATGTGCCGAGGCTGTCCAGAAAAAACAGTCGGCGTATCGCGCCTGGGTCAGGGCTCGGGCGCCACGTGACCCGAATGTGAACCGCCTCAAAGCAGCGTACAATAGGGCCACTAGGTTCAGCAAGAGGGCCTTCAAGAGAGCGGATGCCCAGCGCGTCGCGCGGCTTGGTGAGGAGCTCACATCCCACCCCACGGGCAGCCGTGGATACTGGCAACTGGCCAAAGCCGTACAGTCAAATTTTTGCCAACCCTCGCTGCCACCACTGCGTTTTCCTGATGGATCACTGGCTCACAAAGCCCAAGAGAAGGCGGACATGCTCGCAGACCTCTTTGCGGCTAATTCCCGCGTCGATGACCGTGGCCTGCAGCCCCCCGCCATCGCCAACTGTGGCCACACTATGCCTGATATTGTTATCAGGCAATGTGATGTACGGGCAGTGCTGCGGTCGCTCGACACGCGGAAAGCCAGTGGCCCTGACGGCACTCCGGCGGTGGTGTTACGAAAATGTGCTGCTGAGTTGTCTCCAGTACTAACGCGTCTGTACCGCCTGTCATACTCTACAGGGCACGTGCCGGAGGTCTGGAAAGAGGTGAACGTACAACCGATCCCCAAGAAAGGGGATCGCTCCGATCCAGGCAACTATCGACCCATAGCTGTCACCTCAGTCATTGGCAAGGTGCTTGAGCTCCTTATCAATAAGCAGCTCATGCGATACCTGGAGGATCACTCGCTAATCAATGATCGGCAATACGGCTTCAGGCCTAAACGATCAACGGGTGACCTCCTGGTATTCGTCACGCATGTATGGGGTGAGGCTATGGAAAAGTACGGCGAGTCCTTGGCTATTAGCCTGGACATCGCCAAAGCTTTCGATAGGGTCTGGCATGCTTCGCTCCTTTCCAAGCTTCCGGCATATGGTCTACCTCCTCAACTGTGCAGCTGGATTGCCAGCTTTTTAAACGAGCGCCGAGTGCGGGTCCTCTGCGATGGCCAAGCTTCTCGCTTCTTGCAAGTGAATGCCGGGGTACCGCAGGGGTCCGCACTATCACCAACTCTCTTTCTTCTGCATATCAATGATATGCTATCCCTCGGGAACATTCATTGCTATGCAGATGACAGCACACTGCACGGGAGTTACTCGGTTCGTCCGACGGCGGGGCGATCTGAGATTGAGGAGGAGAGACGACGACTCGTGGCTGATCTCGACCGTAACCTCGACAGTATCTCCCAATGGGGTACCGAGAACTTGGTCGAGTTCAATGCCCGCAAAACACAGGCGTGTGCATTTACAGCGAAAAAATCCCCTTTCCTTCCCCTACCCACTCTTCAGAATGCAATATTACCAATGAAGGATAATCTAGACATCCTTGGCATAGACGTACGTCGAGAGCTCAATAGCACTAAATACATTGAGAGATGTATTGGGCTAGCTTCGCGGAAACTAGGAATACTGAACAAGGTAAAGCGATTCTTTACACCGCACCAGAGGTGTCTGCTGTACAAAACGCAGGTTAGACCCTGCGTCGAATACTGCTCTCACCTCTGGGACGGCTCCGCGAAGTATTTGCTGGACGCACTCGACGCTATGCAGCGACGCGCTGTTCGCATTATAGATTGTCCGGAGGTAACGGGAAGCCTTGAGCCGCTAGCCCAGCGCCGAACAATTGCTTCCTTGGCCGCGTTCTACTGTATTTACCACGGGGAGAGCTCTTCAATCTGATCCCACCCTCTCCCTTCCGATCCCGAACAACGCGTGCCGGGCAGAGATGTCACTCTCCTACCGTGGTAAACGTCTTCGCGAGAACTGAGCGTTTTAAACGTTCGTTTCTGTGCCGAACGATGGTGGCTTGGAACGCCCTGCCCGCGCACGTGTTTCCTCCAACATATAACCCTGGGTTCTTTAAGCGAAGCGTGAAGAGGCACATTACTGGGTCGTCAAGTTGAGGGTCACTCTCTATAGTATTCCTGTGTACTGTGAGAGTTGCCCACAATCACCAGACATCGCCACAGCTTACCATCAGGCGGGTGGCGTCAATTTGTCGACCTAAATATAAAAAAAAAAAAATAACGAATTTCCCTTTTTAGGGTTTCGAACCAAAGGGTAAAACAGTAACCCTATTACTGAGACTTCGCTGTTTGTTTCCATGAACCGTGATGTTAGAAAGTTGAAATTATTACAGATGACGTATTTGTGTTGCCTCTATAACAACAAATATTTCCCATACAATAAATGTAATTTGTTTTGCCATTTTTAAAGATGTACGGAATGGTACGGAACCCTTCGTGCGCGAATCCGACTCGCACGTGACCGGTTTTTTAACCAATAGTTGCTATTTTATTTAATCACGGACTGTAAGCTGCGAGAAACCCATTAAGTATCTTGGATTCATGAATCTACCATTGAGAATATTATTTACTAGCTGATAGCCGCGGCTCTGCCCGCGTGATAAAGTTTTGCCGTTACCGATTCCCGTGGGAACACATTACCGAGATAAAAAGTAGCCTATATCACCCGGGGATAACGTAGCTACATATTATTGAGAGAATTTTCAAAATTCGTTCAGTCGTTACGAAGCCTATTCAATGCAAACAAACACACAGCTACTAAAAGATATTTTTATTCTACTTTTCGTGATCACTCACACAAATGCAAAACTCCGCTTATCCCTCGCGAACTGTACCTACTTTATAACCCGTTCGCTTGACGGTATTATCGTATTATCAAAGGCCATTAACCCTTGCAATCTGTAATACAACTAAAACGAGTTAACTTTTCCTTCTTATCGTACAGTTTATGACTCACCTGCCCTCTGAAAACTTACTGTAACTCTGAAAACTACTTACATAAACGACTTAATGGCACACAAAGTGAGCCCTGGCACTTTGAATAACTTGCCAGAACATCGCCGGTATATCAGCTGATGGACCGCGTGCAGGTAAAGATGACTTAGGTCACAAAGATTTTGATAGGGCCCTTTAGCAACCTAATAGGGCCCCTAACACCCATGTTAGGAGTAGTTTGTGTTACTACCGCTTAATTCTTCTGAGTTCCGAGACTCGGAGCGCCCGGCAATGGAGCTTAGGGCAGCCTAAAATAAAAAAAAAGTTACCCCGGTAGTGCCCGAAATAAAGCCCAGTGTATCCCGTAACTGGTACACATATTTATTTATTACTTTCAATGGAAAGAAAGATACATTATGTGTGTTAAGGGTCGCTATCAACAATAGCAGGGAAGTAATCCTCATTTGTGCGCGTCCACCTGTTGACAGACGGATGAGGTTCTGACAAATTGGCAGGTGTACAGTGCTTCTTTATTTTTAATGGCCCTCGGCAATTGTCGTTTTTCCGAATGGAACCGAACATTAATATACATGTCCATAAATTATTAAATTTAACATGTCAAATCTAAAATGGGTGACGTTTCCAAATTTAATATATTCATATAATAAGAATTACAATATAGGTACATATAGGCAAACGGCAAACCCCCTGTAAAACTAAAATGACTGACAAATCACTGAAAATGTGATTGCGCCTATACAAGTTTGTACTTTTTGTAAAAAAAAAATAAACGCTAAGTGTATAAATAGATTTTACGATATGAAAAATGTATATTTTCTCATTTTGAAAAATAGTCAGTTGAAGCTTAAGATCTGAGAAGTATTCTGCCGCAGGATTTTTTTGAATTCGATCAAAACTCGCCGAGATAAAAAAATTAGAATTTGACCATTTTTGCGCTTTAAAATGGTTGTAACTTTTTTATAACGCATTTTTTCCAAAAAACTACTAGGGTAAAAGTATCTTATTTTGCCCCTTTTGGTCCAAGGTTTACAAAAAGCTAGCGTCCCACACCAAAGGCCTTCCCATCTTCCACGGTAGCAACGACATACCGTCCGGTCTCTTTCCATCGCTTCGTGAATGGTGTGAAGCTGGTGTGAAAGTGATTAAATTAAAATTAAACTACTAGAACTAACGTACTTAATTGTTCTTTTTTTATTTCAGTGTGTAACTCTATAGAGCTGTAAAATGATTTCCTTACAACCTTGCCATCGTTCAAATAAAAATAAATAATAAATAATGGGCGGTAATAATAACTCTACATACTTTCAAACCGATGATCGATTAATACGAGTACTACTATTGTAATCTATGACGTAAACCGAAGCATAATTAAGATTACGATACGAAGTACATTAAGAAAATAGAAGCATTGTATACAGGTTGTGGGCGTAACGACTGCCTATTATACTCCTTCTGGGTAAAGGACGTGATTTTGTATTGGGCGCATTTGCCAGTGCGTTGTTCGTTTGTCAGCAAAAGCATGGCGTGAATGTTGGATCACATGGATCTGTAGATGTCGATAGGATCATTCCTCAGTAGAACGATCGAGGCCTGGAACGCCCTGCATGCACACGTATTTCCTCCTACTTACAACCCAGGGTTCTTCAAGCGGAGCGTGAAGAGGCACATCACTAGGTCGCCAAGTTGAGGGCCACTCTTAATGGCAACAAGCTCCAATGAAGCATGTGAACACATTTTTTGTTCACTTCTTTAGGCACTTAAATGTCACGAAGCAGACAATGAAATACAAAAATCATATTCAGTTAATATTGTAAAGTCAATATTATTATTACATTTGGTGTGAAATGAAATTATGAATTGAGAGAAATTATAGAACAGTATTGTGTATAGAGTATAAAGTCGGCTTTAAAATTATTTTTTATTATTTTTTTTGTTAAAGTTTGAAAATTTGCTATTTGTCGGTCTTGTCAATTTTGATATCAAACGATTTTATAAAAAAATATATGAGAACTTGACGAAATTCGTACCTACCGACTCAAATTAAATATAAAGAAATATTTTTATTTTTAATATTTTGTCTTACTTTTTTTTTATATTGGGTTCACCAAATTGACGCCGCTCGCCTGGTAGGAAGTCGTGACGACGATTGTGGGCCACTCTCACAGCACACAATACTATAGAGAGCGGCCCTCAACGTGACGACCTACTGATGTGCCTCTTCACGCTCCGCTAAAAGAACCCAGGGTTATATGTGGGAGGAAACACGTGCACAGGCAGGTCTTACTTAATTGTATATTGTTATATTTATTTCATCTTATCTATATTTTCTCTTACGTCCATTGCCGGGCGTCTCTGGTATGCACGCCGAAGGTATTTCCAGTGGCGCCCGGCGGAAATTTGTTTGCCTGCTCTTTAAAATTACCGAACTGATTTAAAAAAAATCTTTCAATAATAGGTAAGCATCGTAGCTAAATTCTGAGTGCTATAAGATAATCTATTATCAGGATAATACTTAACCAAATATAAAAATTGCTCTAAATCTCTTTATTTTCCTACCGAATTTCATCAAATTTAGGTGATGTACGAACAAGCAATCTTTACAATTTATAAATTGTAAAGTAGATTATTATATTGATTCGGCATAAAACATAGGGTTCCCCCACCAGAATCTTAGTCAAGTCAACCTCAGTTGCAAGTGGTGCCCCTGCGAACATTCCCGAACATTAGATGAGCCTCTGTTAAACAAGAAAATGTCCGGTTAGCAACTATAGTCGCTAAGTTGAACCCTGCCTACACCCTTGGGGATATAAGCGTGATTATCTATGTATAAAAGTTATAAAATATATCACTTCACTTAATAGAAACATTTGTTATGAGGAATGCATTTTTTATACGCATTGTCAAGGTTCAGTTCATGGCTCGAAAACTGTTGAGTAGGACACTCCACGGCAGTCACTGTCTTGATTGAAATGCACTTTTAAATAACAACTAAAGTAATACTTTGACAGTATTGTTAGGACAGTTGCACTGAACTCATTCGAACACTTTTTTTACATTACATTTTTAAAATGACTGTTTTGGCGGTTTGACCTCTTTGGTGATTAGTTTCTTTTGAAAGTGTAATTTTTTTTTTCAATATTTTAAGAACAATGTTGCCGTGTTACCTGACTGTTGTATTTTTAATTGTGAATATCTTTTATATTAATGGAAGGAGTATTTATAAAGGTATGTGGTGGACCTCTCCTTCTCTTCTTCTATGGATTCCTATACTTAGATTACATATCAGCTATCTAATGTCTGTGACTCCGATCAATTTTATACTAGATACATAGAATACATAAAATTTATCATCTGTGATAAATTTTTCCTGTAATTTTCAAGGCTTAAATGTTGGGGGACGTTTACGGGATATTCTATTCAACACATAATCTTCGAAACATGTTTCTTTCATAATTCAAAATTAAATTACAACTTACTAAAAAATAGGTCTTATCCCCTTATTCATAATTTATTTTAAAATAAAGTTAAAATTGGTCTCATTCTTAATGAGTTATCAGAGGTTTAAAATGGGTACCAATTGTCATAAAATAAAGGGACACAATCTGTTCTCTTGTACACCTGAGAGAGACAGAAGAGGTTCTAATGAGCTCTTCTGGATCTAAACAGAGCATTTTTAACTAATAAAGATTTTAACTTTAATATTTTTTCTTAATACAACGGTATTAAGATTATTATGAATGAGGTATGAATTAAGGGGTTTTAGGATTTTATTGCGAAACAAAAAAGGGTATTCTTATTGGGACACCGGGAACACCCGATATTTTTCCCTCGATGTTCTTCGACACAGTCAGCCACGTTGGGCAATCAAGGAATGGACGACACTATTGAAAAATAATAAGACTAGCGAAGCGGCTTCGCCCGCTTGTGAAATTATATACACAAAAACCAAAACCGCATCAAAATCCGTTGCGCACCTTCTTTTAAAGATTTAAGCATAAGAAAACGGACGACTTGTTTTATTTTTGGCTTCCCGTTACCTCCGGGCAATCTATAATGCGAATAGCGTGTCGCTACATAGCGTCGAGTGCGTCCAGCAAATACTTTGCGGAGCCGTCCCAGAGGTGAGAGCAGTATTCGACGCGAGTCGAATCTGCGTTTTGTACAGCAGACACCTCTGGTGCGGTGTAAAGAATCGCTTTACCTTGTTCAGTATTCCTAGTTTCCGCGAAGTTAGCCTAATACATATCTCAATGTAGTTTTTATTATTGAGCTCTCGAATGTCTATGCCAAGGTCTATGTTTTATACTATGTTATGATTATGATAAGTAAACCACACACAGTGATACAACCCGCTGGCTTTAGCCGCGCGGCACATGAGTGGCAGCTTTTACAATTTCCTGACGAGTATTCTAGTCAGAGCCAGGCCTATGTCACTCGCCTAACAATAGCAAAAAATACGTGACGTCAGCGACAACTTAAAGTTGTAAGTCAGTAAGGGTCTCTTGTTTGTGACACGGCATTGACCATAGAGTTGATATTGAGGCATTAACGTCATAATTATTAGTCAAATTATGCTGGCACTTTCCTGACAACCCTAACGTTCGAGAAATGTTCTATGTAAACAAAAGAATGTGCTTTAATTAACGTCGGAGTGCAAGTTCTGTATGTAAGTACTATTCCCTATTCTGTGCCAGAGCCTCGAAAGACTTTCAGCCGGATCTCTGCGAGCAGGTGAGGGTGACTTGGACTGAGATGTTGACACCCCATAAATTAACTTAATAATTATTATATAATTTCTGTATTTTAAAAGCAATGAGTTTGCTTTGACTGTTCTTTAATATTACTTGGAAAGAGGAAGGCCGTGAGTTCGAATCAGATGACATGTTTGGTTTTTGTGATTTATAAATTTCTATTTAAAAATTTTAAGAACAGTCAAAGCAAACTAATTGCGTGGAAACATATATATATAAAGACAGCATTGAAGACTGAGCAGTCAAAGAGACAATTTTAACGCAAAGCAACCAATGACATGATTCCTAACAACAAATAAGATATGATAAGATAAATACTCTTTATATCGTACACAAGCAATAAATAGTAACGTATAACATACATGCCTTAAAACTAATGTACAAAGGGCGGCGCTATCGCTAATAAGCGATCTCTTCCAGGCAACCTTTGGATGGAAAGAGATATATACGATATAATGTGGGTAGTGTACAATATATAAATAACTTAGGTAATAGATAAAAGAAATATTCGTAAGTATTCGTATCTTACAGTTTTTTTTTATTATTTCGTTTAGTCGTTCTTAAAACATATTATTTACATTTTTAAATAAATCTATAAAAATACAAACATTTAAAAAAATAAAAAATATTGACCCACCAGTACGGAGTAGGACCCAAACTACCGACGGTGGAGGCTACAGACTGAGAAACCTCCTAATAATGCGGCACGTGTCGAGGACAACAGCCTTCTGAATCTGACTCTTGATCCAACAATCTAACGAGAGTCTCTTGAGATGTTGATCGAGACTCTTCGCTATTAATCCGTTTGCCGAAACGACCACCGGGACAATGATCGTCGAGTCTACGTCCCACATGGCGGTTATCTCGAAGTACAGATCAAGTTATTTACATATCTAACCTTAATGTCATAATCCGTCGGGCTCTTTCCACCGCCGGTATCCCAGCAGTTCGTGAACCAAATGGGCTGGCACGTGGCGATGGAAAGAGACCTGATGGAATGTCATTATTGCCATGGAAGATGGGAACGCCTTTAGTGTGGGACGCAACGTGCGTTGACACTCTGGCGCCTTCTCACCTTCCTAGTACAGCGGGTTGTGCCAGCGCTACTGCTGCATCAGCGGAAAGCCTCAAACGGCGCAAATACTCAAATTTAGCAGGAGACTACATATTTGAGCCGTTTGGGGTAGAGACGCCGGGACCTTGGGGTCCGAGCGCTCGCGGACTCTTTAAAACCATCTCAAAACTTATGATCGACTCTTCTTAAGACCAGAAGGCTGGTTACTTTTTAGCTCAAAGAATAAGCATTGCCATACAACGTGGGAATGCTGCCAGCCTTCTGGGAACATTGCCAGTCGGCGACGAGGCGGAGGAGTTCTTTGACGCCTGTATATAGTGTAAATTTTAATGTGTATAGTATAGTTTTTAGTATGTGTAAATAGTATTTTTATCTACTATTATGTATATTGTAATTCTCTATTGTAAATAAATTATATAAATGGAAATAAATTTACATTTATTGCAGGTATTTACTAAGTTTGTCCTTCCCTGCCTTCACGAGATTCTCGTCATTATTATTAATATATTAAATTATATTATCATTGTGTGGATAATATTAAATTTGACACGCTGTTACGTAATAAATATGCTGAACTAAATGAATTTATTAAAAAAAAGTACCGATTCATTGATTTATAGATTACAGCATAGGTACCTACTTAATATTTAATTCATTTATGTATGACACATTAGTCGTGGAAATATAGTATAATAAATCACATTGTCGCCGTTATGGCGTATTATAAAGTAGTTTGATACGTATGCATTAAAACTGCGTACAAAATATGAGTAATCTCAAAATTTTTAGTCAAAATACACATCATAAATTGACACAGCAAAATCAGTTCACCTTGTCCAAAGATGGTAACAAACATAAAAAAAAAAAAAACAGGTGAATTGAGAACCTCCTCCTTTTTTAGAAATCGGTTGAAAATCATGATATTTATTTTGTCGATTCTCTACCGTGTAACAAAAGTTGTTTGTTCAACTGTTCCATTTAGTTCAATTCCACTTTCTCTCTCAAGGCGAAACCTCGAAGGATACCCCGGTCAGTACAATTCCCATTGCCGAAAAACCACTATCACCCCCACCAATAATTGTCGAAAACGTACAAAACTACTAAAAGTTATACGACTTTCTATTGACAGTAACAAACAAAGAATCGTTCACTCTCAAAATGATGAACGTAACCAATGTCAAAGTAAACGCCAAGGACGAGAAATCGTATAGAGCCATTACCATAATACTGTTGCAAAACAACTGTGTTTGGTACTCATACGAAAATAATCAAGATAGACCTATTAGGGTTATGGTTAAACCCTACACTCTACCTGTCTACCAAATAGAATAGTCGAAGACCTTAAGGGTCAGGGGTATAAAATACTAGAGGCTGTTAATAAGTTAAGTTGGAGGAACAAGGAACCCCTTAACATGTTTATGCTCTCCTTTGACAAAGGAAACACAAACACTTTCCTTTCGGGTGCAAAGGGGCTCTACCAACATCTTTAGGGCCCCAGTGACCTCACCTGCTAGTGGCGCACCTGCTGATAAACGGACGAGGCTCGTTAATTTACGGTACCTATGGAGTGGCTTCGGCCCCTACGTGGGTACCAGGTGGTACAACAGTGTTGGTCCGGGGGGGTACCACCGTGCAGCTGTGCTAAAGCCCCCCAAGTAACCCAGCGTTAAACGTTACACAGCGGCCCTAGGAAACCCCACAAGTTCACTTTTCGAGGTGGAGTTCACTAACGCCCGTGGACTCCATGCGAACCTCGATGCCGTCCACCATCACCTTGAGACGGCACGGCCCGCTGTGATGTTTCTGACGGAGACACAAATACGCCGCCCTGACGACACGTCTTACCTGTGTTACCCCGGCTATGTCATCGAGGAACGATTTCGAGACAAAGCCGGGGTGTGCGTGTTCGTTAGGGCGGATGTTTGCTGCCGCCGGTTGCGCTGCCTAGAGAACCCCTCCAATTCCGTCCTTTGGCTGCACGTAGACCATGGCTCTATGAGCCAGATCTACGTGTGCGTCTACCGATCCCACACAGGGGATTCTGAGACAACAAAGCTCTTCCAGTACCTCAGCGAGACGGCTGATGAAGAGCAAGTGCGGTTCCCGAACGCTGACCTAGTATTTCTGGGGGACTTCAATGGCCATCACATTGAATGGCTGGGATCCCTCAAGACTGATCATGCGGGTAGAGCCGCCCATGCGTTCGCTCTCTCCCACGGTCTGACCCAGATGGTATGCGGGATCACCCGGATACCAGACAGGTCAGATCACGCGCCCGCTCTGCTGGATCTACTGCTGACTAGTCGCCCAGCCCAGTACAGTGTTTCGGTAGGAGCCCCACTGGGTAGTTCCGACCACTGTGTTGTTCACGCTGGCATGAAGGTGTCACCTCCTGCACGTGCTGTACAAACGTCACGGCGACTATGGCACTACTCGTCAGCGGATTGGGACGGTCTACGCGATTATTATGCGTCCGTCCCCTGGAGCCAGCGCTGCTTTGTAGGAAAGGCTCCTTCGGATAGTGCTTCTGCGATTGCTGGCGAGATCAGTTTAGGGATGGATTATCACTGATGTCGCCAGTATCCGCAGAGCCCGTCCCTGGTTCGGGCGAGATTGTGCCAATGCTGTTAGACAAAAACAGTCGGCATATCGCGCCTGGATCAGGGCCCGGGCTGTGCGCGACCCAAACGTGGGTCACCTCAAAGCAGCGTACAACCGGGCCACAAAATGGAGTAACAGGGCCTTTAAGACAGCGGATGCCCAGCGCGTCGCGCGGCTTGGTCAGGAGCTCATTTCCCATCCCACGGGCAGCCGTGGATTCTGGCAACTGGCCAAAGCCGTGCAATCAAACTTTTGTCAGCCCTCGCTGCCACCGCTGCGTTACCCAGATGGAACACTGGCTCACAAAGCCCAAGAGAAAGCGGATATGCTCGCAGACCTCTTTGCGGCTAATTCCCGGGTCGACGACCGTGGCCTGCAGCCCCCCGCCATCGTCAACTGTGGCCACACAATGCCTGATATTGTTATCAGGCAATGTGATGTACGGGCAGTGCTGCGGTCACTCGACACGCGGAAAGCCAGTGGCCCTGACGGCATTCCGGCGGTGGTGCTACGAAAATGTGCAGCTGAGTTGTCTCCAGTATTAACGCGTCTGTACCGCCTGTCATACTCTTCAGGGCTCGTGCCGGAGGTCTGGAAGGAGGCGAACGTACAACCGATCCCAAGAAAGGGGATCGATCCGATCCAGGCAACTATCGACCCATAGCTGTCACCTCCGTCATTTGCAAGGTGCTTGAGCTCCTTATAAATAAGCAGCTCATGCAATACCTAGAGGATCACTCGCTAATCAATGATCGACAATACGGCTTCAGGCCAAAACGATCAACGGGTGATCTTCTGGCATTCGTAACGTATGTCTGGGGTGGGGCTATGGAAAGGCACGGCGAGTCCTTGGCTATTGGCCTGGATATCGCCAAAGCCTTCGATAGGGTCTGGCATGCTTCGCTCCTTTCCAAGCTTCCGGCATATGGTCTACCTCCTCAACTGTGCAGCTGGATTGCCAGCTTTTTAAACGAGCGCCGAGTAAGGGTCCTCTGCGATGGCCAGGCTTCTCGCTTCTTGCAAGTGAATGCCGGGGTACCGCAGGGGTCCGTACTATCACCAACTCTCTTTCTTCTGCATATCAATGATATGTTATCCCTCGGGAACATTCATTGCTATTCAGATGATAGCACACTGCACGGGAGTTACTCGGTTCGTCCAACGGCGGGGCGATCTGAGATTGAGGAGGAGAGACGACGACT
Organism: Nudaria mundana; assembly: GCA_963556515.1. Taxonomy (NCBI): domain Eukaryota; kingdom Metazoa; phylum Arthropoda; class Insecta; order Lepidoptera; family Erebidae; genus Nudaria; species Nudaria mundana. Next base: position 3,707,489 of record OY748296.1, read on the forward strand.
CGTGGCTGATCTCGACCGTAACCTTGACAGTATCTCTCAATGGGGTACCGAGAACCTGGTCGAGTTCAATGCCCGCAAAACACAGGCGTGTGCATTTACTGCGAAGAAATCCCCTTTCCTTCCCCTACCTTCTCTTCAGAATGCATTATTACCAATGATGGACAACCGTGATATCCTTGGCATAGACGTTCGTCGAGAGCTCAATAATAAAAACTACATCCTGGAAAGAAGCCTCATCCTCATCTACCTGGAAAGAAGCTCAAGTTATTCCTTTGCCCAAGAAACGTAATCCATCAACTTATTCTCACTATCGTCCTATCTCCATACTGCCTTTCCTGTCTAAAGTACTTGAGCGTCTTGTTCACTCCCAGATCAATTCTTTCCTTTGTAAAAACACACTTCTAAATCCTTTCCAATCTGGTTTCCGTCCAGGGCATAGTACTGTCACTGCTCTTGTGAATGTAACAGAGGATATTAGACTGGGCATGGAGAGGGGAAACCTCACCGTCTTGGCCTTGCTGGATTTCAGCAATGCTTTTAATACGGTGGATTTCGAAATCTTTCTCGGCATACTTCGCTCTATTAACATATCTCCAACGGTGATTGACTGGTTTCAAAGTTACCTGTCTGGTCGCCGGCAACGAACGCATCTGGAGGAAACCATTTCCTCTTGGTGTGATGTTACAGCTGGTGTGCCGCAGGGTGGCGTTCTATCTCCATTGCTTTTCGCTATTTTTATTAATTCTATTACAAAACAACTAGTTTCAAACTACCACCTTTACGCAGATGATCTTCAAATTTACACACAAGCATCATTGGATCAACTGCCTGAGGCGATTTCCACCTTAAATCTGGATCTTGATCGTATTTGCCAATGGAGTGTCAATTATGGGCTTCGGGTGAACCCGGCCAAGTCGCAAGCCATCATTGTCGGTAGCCCCTGGATGGTGTCGCGAATTGAATTTGAACAACTCCCTCAGGTTATTTTTAACGGTTTTCCCATCGAATTAAGTGATAACATTAAGAACCTGGGTATATATGTCGACAGAACTCTTTCATGGGATTTTCAGATGAAAGAGGTTGGACGCAAGTTGTTTGCGTCCATGGGATCACTACGCAGTTTGCGAAATCTTCTACCGATTACCACTAAGATTGCGCTCGCACAGTCACTTTTGCTGCCGATCCTTGATTATGCCGATGTCAGCTATCTCGATCTCACTGAGGAGCACCTAAATAAGCTTGAGCGCCTTCAAAATGTCTGTATTAGATTTATATTTGGCCTACGCAAATATGATCACGTGTCTGAATTTCGGCAGAGGCTCGAGTGGCTCCCGATTCGCCTTCGAAGGAATACTCACATCCTATCTTTGTTATACAGTATACTGTTTAATCCACGTACTCCCAGATACCTCAAAGAACGGTTTACGTTCCTGCATGACACACATTCGAGGTCCTTACGGTCATCAGAGAATCTGAGACTAAAGATGCCAGCGCACTCCACAACTTTTGCGGATAAGTCTTTTTCTGTGCAAGCAGTTCGCCTATGGAACGCCTTACCACTGGAAATAAGGCGTGCCCAATCAATCACAACTTTTAAAAAAAGAGTCAAGGCACACTATCTGTATAGTTCTAATTAGATAATGTTATTATATTTCTGTTTTTTACATTTTATTTCCATATTTATTTAATATCACAATAATAATATTTAATACGTCTCTATATAGAATTATTATATAAGGTATATGTGTAGTATGTTAATTAAGTTATTATGTATGTATGTGTATGTATTTTGACTGCTCTTGAGTTACTTATCAAGTTATGGAAGCTGCCATGGCTTGGTGATTGATTTAAGAGTTATAGATAGGTCATTGGACTTTTGTACACTACCCCTCTATATTTCATATTATTTCTTCTATCCATCCTAAGGTTGCCTGGAAGAAATCGCTCTACGCGATAAGGCCGCCCTTTGTACATAGTTTTTTTTTGTTTAAACTTGTTTGTACTTAATATTAAGATTTGTATTTAAAATGTACAATAAAGAATATTTATTTTTATTATTCTCTTTATTAACACTTAACACATATTTATTACATTTTTAAATAGATTTATAAAAAATACATTTAAAAATATAAAAAACAGTAACCCACCGGCATCGGGTACAGGGACCAAGCTACCGGTGGTTAGGGCTCCAGAGACAGGAACTTCCGCACAATACGAGCCGTATTCAACAGAACCGCCTTCTGCATCAAGCCCTTGACCCAGCTGCCTAACGCGAGCCTCTGTAGGTGGAGGTCGAGGCTCTTGGCTATTAGACCATGCGCAGATACGACTATCGGAACAATAATCGCCGAATCAACATCCCACATGTCAACAATCTCGTGAGCTAGGTCTAAATATTTCATTTGCTTATCTTTTTCTGCTTTCACGAGATTCTCGTCATGTGGCACAGTGATATCGACAATTACTGCAAGGCCCTTTAATCGATCCATTATCACTATATCAGGTCTGTTAGCTATAACAGTTCTATCAGTGATAATAGATCGATCCCAATACAATGTGACATGACCGTTCTCAAGAACTGGGTCGGGCACATACTTGTAATAAGGTACCTCCACGTCGACAAGGTTATACTTTAAAGCAAGTTGCTGGTGGATAATCCTGGCTACTTGGTTGTGTCTGTGCAAATACTCACCGTTCGCAAGACGGGAACAACCAGAGATAATATGTCTTAAAGATTCTCCTGGACGATGACATGCCCGACAAATGTCTAGCGTCCCATCTTTGACAATAAATCTCCGATAGTTATTCGTCATCACGACTTCGTCAGTGATTGCACAGATAAAACCCTCAGTTTCTCCGAAGAGATCACCAAATCGTAACCAGGATACCGATGTTATTGAATCAACATCGGGTCCATTTAGAGCCCGATAAAATCGACCATGCAGTTCCTTGCTCTTCCATATTTCCTTCCGATCAGATACACTTAATATTACAGGTTTGCGCCAGTTCTCTTTCGCAAGGGACAGCGGGGTCAGTCCGTTGTCTATTGCCACAACATCTCGATGCACATCCACGTCCACCTGTAGGAAATACTCTCTAAGGTTGCATATCTCACGATTATGGAGAGTCTTGGCATTTAAAAATCCTCGACCCCCACATTTCCGTGGTATATACAACCTCATTACTGACGAACGTGGGTGGTGTATTCGATATGAAGTCAATAGACAACGCACCTTCCTATCCAGAGCTTCTAACTCCGTCTGAGTCCATCTAAGTATGCCAAAAGAGTAAACTAAGACTGGCATGGCCCAGCCGTTGACAGCACGCACCTTGTTACCGCCTGATAAAAGACTTTTCAGTATTTTTTTTAGGCGGCCAAAGAAACGATCCTGCAACTTCTGTTTCATGTCAGTCTCAGAAATACACAGAGCTTGAGACATACCTAGATATTTGTAGGTTTCGGTTGCGGAGAGTGACCCAAATCGTGTGAAATCTGAGAGAATGACTCCTTCAGATTCCACAGTCCCGCCCCTTTTTACATGCATGACCGCACACTTATCTACCCCAAACTCCATACTGATGGCCTTACTAAAAGTTTCAGTAACTTTTAGCAAAGCCATCAAATCGGGGCCATTAGGGGCAAATAACTTTAGGTCATCCATGTAAAAAAGGTGGGACAAAATTTGACCCCCTCTGCGCATTCGATAGCCTAACCCTGAACCCTCTAGTAACGTACTGAGAGGATTCAGTGCTAGACAAAACCACAACGGACTCAGACTATCACCCTGGAATATACCTCTCTCAATCCCTATTGGTACACCACCTCCTAGAACCTGACGACACCCTGGATAAACAAGAACCGTACTCCATTGTCTCATACATGACCCCAAAAAGGTGCATAGAGTTGCATCAACTTTATACAGCTCTAGCACCCTCCGAAGCCATGTATGAGGCACAGAATCGTACGCTTTCTTATAGTCAATCCAGCATGTCGCAAGGTTCTTTCGGTTGCGGCGTACCTGCTGGCAAACAGCCATGTCAATAATAAGGAGCTCTTTCGTACCACGTGTCCCACTTTTACATCCATTCTGAGAGATTGACAAGATGTTATTGTTTTGTACATGTGAATATATTTTTACTCTCAGGATGGATGTAAAAAGTTTGTATATGGTAGGTAGACAAGTTATAGGTCTATAATTTTTGGGGTCTGTGGTACTACCAGACTTGTATAGGAGGTGGGTTACTCCGGTAGTCATAAATGCTGGAAGCGACGCTGACTCAAGGGATGACTGGAAGCAAGATGCCAAGCAAGCGTGTGAGCTACGGAACCATTTTAACCAAAAGTTGTGCAGTCCCAATGAACTGCACAACCAATATCTTCTTCAGATATGGTTATAGGTTCCATAGCTGGAATTGGTTCACACGCCCGCTCAACATCCCTAATCCACGCATCCTGTGTATGACTGACGGGCGTCGACCAGATGCTTTTCCAGAAGTTAACTGTAGAAACAGCATCAGGTAGACTCCCATCAGTCACATCCGAGTTAGGTCGCTCCCACCCTCTATATACCCACCACTCATTTTTTTGGAACAAGCGATTCTGAGTGTATCTCTCCACTCGTTTTTTGTACCGCCTTATGCGGTTCGCCCACGCATAAACTTTCTGCTTTAGGTAATCGATGCGCTCTGTGACCCGAACAGAGTATTCACAGGGCCTAATATTAGTTCCCACGAATGCACGGGTCACAAAGCGCATGACTCTCGGGCGTGTATTGCCCGTCCTGAAGCAGTGTAGCTTGCCAATGAGCACCCTAGCCTCGTTGATGCGCCGTTCAATTCTGCACTGCCAAGCTGGTACAGCAGGCTTTGGTCGAATAGCTGTTTCTTGTTTAAAAAATTTAACACCAGCTATTCGACATACTGCAACAGCTGCACAGTACAGAATGGAATGGGCATCAGTAATGTTTCTGCAGTTGTTAAAAAACGATGTTAACATCGAGTCTAGGGCACACACTAGCGCCACATTTTTTTTATGTGTGGGCAAACGCGGAAGCCGCGGTCTACACTCAATAGGGACAGATTGAAACTCACCAATCGCTCGCTCCAAAGCGCTCCTTAATTCCTCATTGTATTGAGTACTTACAGGTATAGCAGCATCACTCACTTCTTCACCAACATGTGAGATGATGTTTTCTTGCGTTATTTCATTACGGTCACTTTGTAATGGCACAGGTAATGGTTGCAATGAAGAAGGCGTGATACCACTACACACTTCTAAGCGTAGCCTCTCAAGTGTAGCGTCATCCAACAGGTGACAGAGTTGTATGGCGCGCACCTGATCCGATAAGCGTTGTGCCGATACGTTGACATCTGGTTCAAGTACCTGAAACAGAGGTAGCATGCGAACACGGTACGCAGTGAGGTCAGTTCCCCCCTCTGTAGCCACAAAATATGCCCGCATCACGTTTTCATTCATACCGAAGTTCCATCGAATGCGGTGCACATTACCACCGGTAGCGGGGTCCGTAATCGAAGCCGGAGGGCCTCGGGGTCCCAAGCCAGTCGGTGGCCGGCCTCTCCCCTGCCGACGTACAGGTAGAGGCGACGTCGGCGGAGAGAAAAACTCGTCGCTGCTTGAGCTCGACGCCTCACCAGTAGTCACAGTTGTCGACGACTGTAAGGCGGAGCTGTGCGACAAGTCCGGGGTTGGTAAATGTGCTTTTTTGGCGCCGGCTCTTGTCAACATTATATTTTTTCTTGATTTTCATCTTATTTTCCACTACTTATGTTACACTGACATAATGTGTCAAAGTGTACTATAATTTATAAAATATATGTTTTTGTGTTTTTTCCGGATTTCTTCATGCTGATTTTTTTTGTAATAGATATATATTTGTACTTTTATTATGTTTTGAATGATATTTTTGTATTATTGTAGATTAAAGGTAAAATATTTTAATAAATGCTCCTCAAGAAAAAAATGTGACCTTATTATTATTATTCTCTTTATTAACACTTAACACATATTTATTACATTTTTAAATAGATTTATAAAAAAATACATTTAAAAATATAAAAAACAGTAACCCACCGGCATCGGGTACAGGGACCAAGCTACCGGTGGTTAGGGCTCCAAAGACAGGAACTTCCGCACAATACGGGCCGTATTCAACAGAACCGCCTTCTGCATCAAGCCCTTGATCCAGCTGCCTAACGCGAGCCTCTGTAGGTGGAGGTCGAGGCTCTTGGCTATTAGACCATGCGCAGATACGACTATCGGAACAATAATCGCCGAATCCACATCCCACATGTCGACAATCTCGTGAGCTAGGTCTAAATATTTAATTTGTTTATCTTTTTCTGCTTTCACGAGATTCTCGTCATGTGGCACAGTGATATCGACAATTACTGCAAGGCGCTTTAATCGATCCATTATCACTATATCAGGTCTGTTAGCTATAACAGTCCTATCAGTGATAATAGATCGATCCCAATACAATGTGACATGACCGTTCTCAAGAACTGGGTCGGGCACATACTTGTAATAAGGTACCTCCACGTCGACAAGATTATACTTTAGAGCAAGTTGCTGGTGGATTATCCTGGCTACTTGGTTGTGTCTGTGCAAATACTCACCGTTCGCAAGACGGGAACAACCAGAGATAATATGTCTTAAAGATTCTCCGGGACGATGACATGCCCGACAGATGTCTAGCGTCCCATCTTTGACAATAAATCTCCGATAGTTATTCGTCATCACGACTTCGTCAGTGATTGCACAGATAAAACCCTCAGTTTCTCCGAAGAGATCACCAAATCGTAACCAGGATACCGATGCTATTGAATCAACATCGGGCCCATTTAGAGCCCGATAAAATCGACCATGCAGTTCCTTGCTCTTCCATATTTCCTTCCGATCAGATACACTTAATATTACAGGTTTGCGCCAGTTCTCTTTCGCAAGGGACAGCGGGGTCAGTCCGTTGTCTATTGCCACAACATCTCGATGCACATCCACGTCCACCTGTAGGAAATACTCTCTAAGGTTGCATATCTCACGGTTATGGAGAGTCTTGGCATTTAAAAATCCTCGACCTCCACATTTCCGTGGGATATACAACCTCATTACTGACGAACGTGGGTGGTGCATTCGGTATGAAGTCAATAGACAACGCACCTTCCTATCCAGAGCTTCTAATTCCGTCTGAGTCCATCTAAGTATGCCAAAAGAGTATACTAAGACTGGCATGGCCCAGCCGTTGACAGCACGCACCTTGTTACCGCCTGATAAAAGACTTTTCAGTATTTTTTTCAGGCGGCCAAAGAAACGATCCTGCAACTTCTGTTTCATGTCAGTCTCAGCAATACACAGAGCTTGAGACATACCTAGATATTTGTAGGTTTCGGTTGCGGAGAGCGACCCAAATCGTGTGAAATCTGAAAGATTGACTCCTTCAGATTCCACAATCCCGCCCCTTTTTACATGCATGACCGCACACTTATCTACCCCAAACTCCATACTGATGGCCTTACTAAAAGTTTCAGTAACTTTTAGCAAAGCCATCAAATCGGGGCCATTAGGGGCAAATAACTTTAGGTCATCCATGTAAAAAAGGTGGGACAAAATTTGACCCCCTCTGCGCATCCGATAGCCTAACCCTGAACCCTCTAGTAACGTACTGAGAGGATTTAGTGCTAGACAAAACCACAACGGACTCAGACTATCACCCTGGAAAATACCTCTCTCAATCCCTATTGGTACACCACCTCCTAGAACCTGACGACACCCTGGATAAACAAGAACCGTACTCCATTGTCTCATACATGACCCCAAAAAGGTGCATAGAGTTGCATCAACTTTATACAGCTCTAGCACCCTCCGAAGCCATGTATGAGGCACAGAATCGTACGCTTTCTTATAGTCAATCCAGCATGTCGCAAGGTTCTTTCGGTTGCGGCGTACCTGCTGGCAAACAGCCATGTCAATAATAAGGAGCTCTTTCGTACCACGTGCCCCACTTTTACATCCATTCTGAGAGATTGACAAGATGTTATTGTTTTGTACATGTGAATATATTTTTACTCTCAGGATGGATGTAAAAAGTTTGTATATGGTAGGTAGACAAGTTATAGGTCTATAATTTTTGGGGTCTGTGGTACTACCAGATTTGTATAGGAGGTGGGTTACTCCGGTAGTCATAAAAGCTGGAAGCGACGATGACTCAAGGGATGACTGGAAGCAAGATGCCAAGCAAGCGTGTGAGCTACGGAACCATTTTAACCAAAAGTTGTGCAGTCCGTCCGGTCCAGCAGATTTCCAATTTGGCAACGAACGAACTGCACAACCAATATCTTCTTCAGATATGGTTATAGGTTCCATAGCTGGAATTGGTTCACACGCCCGCTCAACATCCCTAATCCACGCATCCTGTGTATGACTGACGGGCGTCGACCAGATGCTTTTCCAGAAGTTAACTGTAGAAACAGCATCAGGTAGACTCCCATCAGTCACATCCGAGTTAGGTCGCTCCCACCCTCTATATACCCACCTCTCATTTTTTTGGAACAAGCGATTCTGAGTGTATCTGTCCACTCTTTTTTTGTACCGCCTTATGCGGTTCGCCCACGCATAAACTTTCTGCTTCAGGTAATCGATGCGCTCTGTGACCCGAACAGAGTATTCACAGGGCCTAATATTAGTTCCCACGAATGCACGGGTCACAAAGCGCATGACTCTCGGGCGTGTATTGCCCGTCCTGAAGCAGTGTAGCTTGCCAATGAGCACCCTAGCCTCGTTGATGCGCCGTTCAATTCTGCACTGCCAAGCTGGTACAGCAGGCTTTGGTCGAATAGCTGTTTCTTGTTTAAAAAATTTAACACCAGCTATTCGACATACTGCAACAGCTGCACAGTACAGAATGGAATGGGCATCAGTAATGTTTCTGCAGTTGTTAAAAAACGATGTTAACATCGAGTCTAGGGCACACACTAGCGCCACGTTTTTTTTATGTGTGGGCAAACGCGGAAGCCGCGGTCTACACTCAATAGGGACAGATTGAAACTCACCAATCGCTCGCTCCAAAGCGCTCCTTAATTCCTCATTGTATTGAGTACTTACAGGTATAGCAGCATCACTCACTTCTTCACCAACATGTGAGATGATGTTTTCTTGCGTTCTTTCATTACGGTTACTTTGTAATGGCACAGGTAATGGTTGCAATGAAGAAGGCGTGATACCACTACACACTTCTAAGCGTAGCCTTTCAAGTGTAGCGTCATCCAACAGGTGACAGCGTTGTATGGCGCGCACCTGATCCGATAGGCGTTGTGCCGATACGTTGACATCTGGTTCAAGTACCTGAAACAGAGGTAGCATGCGAACACGGTACGCAGTGAGGTTAGTTCCCCCCTCTGTAGCCACAAAATATGCCCGCATCACGTTTTCATTCATACCGAAGTTCCATCGAATGCGGTGCACATTACCACCGGTAGCGGGGTCCGTAATCGAAGCCGGAGGGCCTCGGGGTCCCAAGCCAGTCGGTGGCCGGCCTCTCCCCTGCCGACGTACAGGTAGAGGCGACGTCGGCGGAGAGAAAAACTCGTCGCTGCTTGAGCTCGACGCCTCACCAGTAGTCACAGTTGTCGACGACTTTAAGACAACATGAACATAGTGTCATTATTCATTCATATAGAGACAATAAGAAAAGTGCCAATGGACACATTCTTACTTTTTAATTATTATATCTAACTTTAAATTGCTATTTAAGTTAGATACAAATTACTTATTAGTCTTAAGGCTAGATTGTAATTATAGTTATGAAGTAACATATTATTACAATGTTACGACATAAACACGAGAAAAAACAACTAGCTAAATGGAACTATTTATTTGGAATATTTTTTAAGGATTAAGATAGAAATTATAAACAGATCACAAAATCTGATGGCAGGACTCGAACCCACGGCCATTCCCTTGCAGGGGGAATGCTATTACCACTGAGCTACGATGACGTCAGAGCATTCCCCCTGTAAGGAAAAGGCCGTGGGTTGATCTGTGATCTGACTAGTTTAAGCAAAATTCATTGCTTTGAAATACAAAAATAGTTTGGAATAACTATTTGGTCTCAATAAGTTCAACTTATCAATGGTAACTGTACCTGTATTGATAAGTTGAACGAAAGAAGAAGAAAGTTTATATATGATGATAAGTTTTCTTTTCTTTTGTCAATAATATGCTGTGGTTACAATTTCTCTCTCAGTAACTTTTATTTCTTCTCAAGTTTTTTAGTAAAGTACCTACAATGATTTCCATCTTTTATAATTATTCTAACAGTAAGGTACCTGAAAAAATAGTTCAGTTGTTTAAATTTTTGAAGTTGAACTTATTGGAATAAATATCTATTCCTATTATGGAAATTTAAATAAACACTTTAAATGTTGAACTAATTGGAAATATATACCAATTAGTTAAACTAGTTGAAATTGGAGTAGAACTAAATGGACTAGTTCCTTCTTTATAGTTTATATACATACAATATTTTGTATAATATTTTCCAATGATATTACATAATACACACACACAAAAACACACATAAATATAACGCCTATATCCCCGAAGGGGTAGGCAGAGGTGCACTACACACCCACAATTTGCCAGTATTTTTAGACCCACGTCGTAGGAGGCAAGCCTATAGCCGTCACCAGGCACATTTATAATGGGTTATGTCCAAAATGGCCGAATGAATTTAATAAAAAGTAGTAGCTTAGCTACTCGAATATTGTAATTAAAAAAATATTTAAAACCCATTGCTTTGCGATGATTATGTTGACAGGCAACAAAATTCCACGTGCCAGCCGCTATGGCACATCCAATAAAGGTTCTGGAATCTCGGACTTGATTACATAATATAATACACAATACTAAGTTTATTCGGGAAACTTAAAACATTGCCAATCTTGGTATTACTAGGATACATTACATGATAAAGATCGTACGATCTAAGTAACGGAAATTCGGTCAGTAAAGAAATTTTATTATTATGAGAACTTTAGTTAAGAATGAATATTGTTTAAAATTTTAATTGTTACGATTACTTTTAATATAATCTCACAATTTTGTTTCAATTATTTTTAAACGTTACGTTTCCTTGTTGAGTCATTGTTGAGTTGTATTAATAAATCTTGTGTTCCGACAGTGTTTGAAATTCAACCACATTTTTTTTTATTATTGGCATTCTGCACCTCTCTTTTACTTATTAACTATAATTGTGATAATATACAAATAATTAATTAAACAATTAAATGCAACGACATCTATTCTCATCAGTTGATAAACACCGAAAGCACATTGAACATAATATGAGAAGTTATGTTTTAGTAGGACTGCACCATGAATCTTTTGTTCTTAAGGACTGCATCAAATAAATGTGGGCACGGGTTGACAGTTGAACTATTTTTTTTTTACAAGTTAACTCAGTTTAAATAACAGTTTAAAGGGGTGTGCTACGATGACATTGAAGAATTTATCCTGTTTATGACATCCTTTTAGTGCAGGCATTTACTAAGAGATGGCGTTAGTGAGCTATTCAAACACGTGTTATTTTCAGCTCTAGAGTCCAAGTTATTCTCGTGGTCATTGCACATTTATCCCGTCTCGTTGGGGTCGGGTAGGTACTATCACGCGTCGGTGAGTGAATCCTTCTAGCTGCTTCTGTAATTCTACTGGCCTGAACAGGCGGGATCGACACCTGCCGTCCTCAGGCCCCGATCATGAAGATCGGTAGTGCTGGGCGTAAATCACTGCGGCGCCCTGGCCGCTGACTATGGAACTCACCGGGGAGGGTACGCTCCCTCTACCTCTTAGCCCACTCCTCAGTCTACACTATCCAGGGAATCAGATGTAATTAATTATATACTCGTATAAATATGGATGTACGTATTAAAAACCGAAAATTGTTCAGCTTTGAAATGTATAATTAATTTGTTTTCTACTTTGTATAGCTACTAAAGAAATAAATCTACTTTGGTCACTAGGTAGGTTATTTTTTCTGAAGTGTAAGGTCACGAATAAATGTTATTATAAGTATCTAATATAACAATAATTGCACAATATTACGTGATCCACGAAAGTTGACTGGACTGGCCTTCAACCTGTTGCAATGTTAATAACTTCTGAACATTGTCATACACTACAATACTTACCTACTACGGAATCTTCGCATACACTTTAGTTAAATATAATTTTAAACTAAGATCACAAGCTTTGCTTAGTTTGAAACTAGATGGCGTTGTGTGAATTGTTTTAACCTTAACATTTTATTTATTTATTTATTCGTCTCCGTTTTTGGCCTTTCTGGATAGGATCATGACGATTACTTTGAAAAACCTACTTCAACCGTAAACTAAAAAGTTGGGATATGTAAAGTTCTCTTCAATACAAATTAAGCAAACACAACGTAACTGCTGTAAATCGTTAATGAGTTCCCTCGACTGGCTTTCGGCTCCCTCATCAAATCAACTCCAAACCTTCATTAAATAGTAGTCCTTTATAATACCTAATGAAAAAATTAACAAACGCATCAGTCGCCCTTACAATTTTTGAAGGTTCCCCTCGATTTCTCCGTGATCCGATCGTCAGATCCTGGTTTGCTAATAATGGGACCTCCTTGGAAATCTATATATTTAATACGACAATGTGTCTGTCTGTCTGTCGGTCTGTCGCGTTTTTTAATTTACATACATTGACATTCAATTTACATGCATGAAATATTAAAATTTTTTTTTTTTATATTTGAGGCGATACAAAGTTCGCCGTGATAACTAGTATTATTTATTCTTTCGATTGTTGGCACTTGGTGGAACTTATAATAATACATTTTAAATAAACTCACTTCTACATTCCACAATATTTTTTATTATTTAAACTTCTGACCGATTTCGCCCAATATATGGCATCATCAGAGGTATTCACTTTCACCACATATCACTTTCTACTCAGTATTCTTGAGATATTCAATTTAAATTAATCTTGTAGCTAACCCATAGCTGACATTGGACTGCTTGACATGGAAATATCTCCTTTCCAACAAAAAAAAGTAAGCGAACAAACATAAAAATAATAAATATATATATTTCGGGGTGCAAAGGGGCCCTTCTTACATCTATCGGGCCCCAGCGACCTCACCTGCTAGTGGCGCACCTGCTGATTAACGGACGAGGTTCGTATATTACGGTACCCATGTGGTGGCTTTGGCCCCTACGTGGATACCAGGTGGTACAACAGTGTTGGTCCGGGGGGGTACCACCATGCAGCTGTGCTAAAGCCCCCCAAGTAACCCAGCCCAGGCTGGGTTGCGTTAGGGGTTCAGCAGCTGCACTGCCGGGACCGGGGCGGTGTATGGTGCGGCAGGCAGGGGTCCAGTGGGGGCGAAGCTGAGTCTAGTGTGGGTCGTGTGGGTCGATTCGCCGGCCAGGGAGACCCTTAGCAACGGCGTTGCCGCGGCCGCCCGCAACATAGTCATGGGGCCCGCCTGGGACCAACCACCCCAGTAGGCTGCCCCACATGTTGCGCATAATCCTGTTGTGGGGTCGCCGCTCCGGGTGGTAACCGGTGTGGGGTAGCGGCGGCCTTGCATCAGGGGGGTTTGGGAGCCCTTCCGTCCGGCGGGTCGGCTCCGACCTAACCACACGGTTCTAGACGAAGCTAGCCTCTGCACTTTGTCACTTACTGCCGCACCAAATATCGCCCTGTCTTCACGCTTCCCCATATTTCAAAATGACAGTGCAACAAGAGAATAGACGGTACACAGCGGCCCCTAGAAACCCCACAAAGTTGACTTCGTTTGAGGTGGAGTTCGCGAATATCCGCGGACTCCATGCAAACCTCGATACCGTCCACCATCACCTGGAGTCGGCACGGCCTTCTGTGATGTTCCTAACGGAGACACAGATACGCCGCCCTGACGACACGTCGTACCTCTGTTACCCGGGCTATATCATTGAAGAACAATTCCGCGATAAAGCCGGGGTGTGCGTGTTCGTTAGGGCGGATGTTTGCTGCCGCCGGTTGCGCTGTCTGGAGAACCCCTCCTACTCCGTCCTTTGGCTGCACGTGGATCATGGCTCCATGAGCCAGATCTACGTGTGCGTCTACCGCTCCCACACAGGGGACACTGGGACAACAAGGCTTTTCGAATACCTCAGCGAGATGGCTGACGATGCGCAGGTGCGGTTCCCGAACGCTGACCTGGTTTTCCTGGGGGACTTTAACGGTCATCACGTTGAGTGGCTGGGGTCCCTTAGGACCGATCATGCGGGACGAACCGCCCATGCATTCGCTCTCTCCCACGGACTGACCCAGATGGTACGGGGGATCACCCGGATACCTGACAGGTCAGACCACACGCCCGCCTTGCTGGATCTACTGCTGACGAGTCGCCCAGCCGAGTACATTGTGTCGGTACGCGCCCCACTGGGCACATCCGACCACTGTGTGGTGCACGCCAGCTTCCAAGTGCCACCGCCTGCTCGTGCTGAACAAATGACTCGACGACTATGGCACTACTCGTCGGCAGACTGGGACGGTCTCCGCGATTACTTTGCGTCCATCCCGTGGAGCCAGCGCTGCTTTGTAGGGAAGGCGCCTTCGGATAGCGCTGCTGCCATTGCTGGCGAGATCAGTCTAGGGATAGAATATTATATCCCTTTCACTGATGTCGCCAGCATCCGCAAAGCTCGCCCCTGGTTCGGGCGTGAATGTGCCGAGGCTGTCCAGAAAAAACAGTCGGCATATCGCGCCTGGGTCAGGGCTCGGGCGGCACGTGACCCGAACGTGAACCGCCTCAAAGCAGCGTACAATCGGGCCACTAGGTTCAGCAAGAGGGCCTTCAAGAGAGCGGATGCCCAGCGCGTCGCGCGGCTTGGTCAGGAGCTCACATCCCATCCCACGGGCAGCCGTGGATACTAGCAACTGGCCAAAGCCGTACAGTCAAATTTTTGTCAACCCTCGCTGCCACCACTGCGTTTTCCTGATGGATCACTGGCTCACAAAGCCCAAGAGAAGGCGGACATGCTCGCAGACCTCTTTGCGGCTAATTCCCGGGTCGATGACCGTGGCCTGCAGCCCCCCGCCATCGCCAACTGTGGCCACACTATGCCTGATATTGTTATCAGGCAATGTGATGTACGGGCAGTGCTGCGGTCACTCGACACGCGGAAAGCCAGTGGCCCTGACGGCATTCCGGCGGTGGTGCTACGAAAATGTGCTGCTGAGTTGTCTCCAGTATTAACGCGTCTGTACCGCCTGTCATACTCTACAGGCCTCGTGCCG
This sequence comes from Nudaria mundana, assembly GCA_963556515.1. NCBI lineage: Eukaryota > Metazoa > Arthropoda > Insecta > Lepidoptera > Erebidae > Nudaria > Nudaria mundana. Next base: position 3,722,817 of record OY748296.1, read on the forward strand.
GAGGCCTGGAAGGAGGCGAACGTACAACCGATCCCCAAGAAAGGGGATCGATCCGATCCAGGCAACTATCGACCCATAGCTGTCACCTCAGTCATTTGCAAGGTGCTCGAGCTTCTTATTAATAAGCAGCTCATGCGATACCTGGAGGATCACTCGCTAATCAATGATCGGCAATATGGCTTCAGGCCAAAACGATCAACGGGTGACCTCCTGGCATTCGTCACGCATGTATGGGGTGAGGCTATGGAAAAGTTTGGCGAGTCCTTGGCTATTAGCCTGGACATCGCCAAAGCTTTCGATAGGGTCTGGCATGCTTCGCTCCTTTCCAGGCTTCCGGCATATGGTCTACCTCCTCAACTGTGCAGCTGGATTGCCAGTTTTTTAAACGAGCGCCGAGTGCGGGTCCTCTGCGATGGCCAGGCTTCTCGCTTCTTGCAAGTGAATGCCGGGGTACCGCAGGGGTCCGTACTGTCACCAACGTCTTTCTTCTGCATATCAATGATATGCTTTCCCTCGGGAACATTCATTGCTATGCAGATGACAGTACATTGCACGGGAGTTACTCGGTTCGTCCGACGGCGGGGCGATCTGTGATAGAGGAGGAGAGACGACATCTCGTGGGTGATCTCGACCGAAGCCTCGACAGTATCTCCCAATGGGGTGCCGAGAACTTGGTCGAGTTCAATGCCCACAAAACACAGGCGTGTGCATTTACAGCGAAAAAATCCCCTTTCCTTCCCCTACCCACTCTTCAGAATGCAATATTACCAATGAAGGACAATCTAGACATCCTTGGCATAGACGTTCGTCGAGAGCTCAATAACACAAAATACATTGAGAGATGTATTGGGCTAGCTTCGCGGAAACTAGGAATACTGAACAAGGTAAAGCGATTCTTTACACCGCACCAGAGGTGTCTGCTGTACAAAACGCAGATTAGACCCTGCGTTGAATACTGCTCTCACCTCTGGGACGGCTCCGCGAAGTATTTGCTGGACGCACTCGACGCTATGCAGCGACGCGCTGTTCGCATTATAGACTGTCCGGAGGTAACGGGAAGCCTTGAGCCGCTAGCCCAGCGCCGAACAATTGCTTCCTTGGCCGCGTTCTACCGTATTTACCACGGTGAGTGTTCTGAAGAGCTCTTCAACCTGATCCCACCCTCTCCCTTCCGATCCCGAACAACGCGTGCCGGGCAGAGATGTCACCCTCATACCGTGGAAACCGTCTTCGCGAGAACCGAGCGTTTTAAACGATCGTTTCTCTGCCGAACGATGGTGGCTTGGAACGCCCTGCCTGCGCACGTGTTTCCTCCTACATATAACCCTGGGCTCTTTAAGCGAAGCGTGAAGAGGCACATTACAGGGTCGTCAAGTTGAGGGCCACTCTCTATAGTATTCCTGTGTACTGTGAGAGTCGCCCTCAATTGCCAGACGTCGCCTCAGCTTACCATCAGGCGAGTGGCGTCAATTTGTCGACCTAAATATAAAAAAAAAAAAAAAAAAAAAAAAAAAAAAAAAAAAAAAAAAATATATGGTCGAATTGAGAAATCTCTTTCTTTAAAGTTGGTTAAAATAGACATTTTTCAATTATCTTTATGATTTACGAGCTGACTGAGATTCCTTTAACTCCATTAAAATTATAGCAGTAATTAAAAACTAGTAGTAAATTCTAACAGCCCAGTTGGAATTTTGAATTACAGAGTTGTTATGCATTTTCTTTTCCGATTCACGGGTCTGGTGGATAATGTATAATTCTCTTTAGAAATTTACCCAGATAAATATCCCAGAGTCTGGAACTTGTGACCGGTAAATGGCAATAGGCTCGCCCCCTATTACATGGGACCTAACATAGCTGGCGAGATGTGGGTGTGTTTGCACACCTCTGACTACCCCTTCGGGGAAAAAGGCGTGATGCTATGTTTTTATATGCATTTTCTAAAGTGCCCAGTAACAGCAATAGGGTTGCCCCCTATTACACGTAACCAACAAAATTACTGGCAAAGTGCGAATCTATAATTTTGGCATAAAAACCGACTTGAAATTACCGGAACGGGACCAAATTAAATGGGGCTACTTGGGAAGTACCAGCTATCAATAAAAAAATATTTTCAATATCGCTTCACCCAGTCGAACGATATGAGATAAGAAACATAACCTCATTTTGTCAAAATATTAAGAAAGAAATTATAAATAGATCACAAAAACTGATGTCATCGGCGGGACTCGAACCCACGGCCTTTCCCTAACAGGGGAGTGCTCTGACCAACTAAGCTATGATGACCACTACCGACAATATCGAATTATTGCTTCATATCATATTCATAATTTCTACATCGCGCTAGTTGGATCCACCTACCGCAGTTCTACCGAACTACCAGGTACCAGTGTATCATGTTACAACGATATTTAAACACTGAATTTTAGATGAATCCTTACCAAATCCATAATAATATATTTTGTATTTCAAAGCAATGAGTTTGCTTAAACTATTCTTAAAATATTAAGAAAGAAATTATAAATAGATCACAAAAACTGATCTCATCGGCGGCACTCTTTTTGTCAGTCGGTTAAAGAGGCATCTTTGCCTACCCCTTCTGGGAGACGGCGGGCTAGCCACTTACCGTCTTTAAAGAAGCAGGCTAGAAGTGTTGCGTGCTGCAGATTCACTCTCCGACGCGGTATAAAACCCGACCCAGAAGATGCGGGATAACACCCGACCCAAACGCGTACGTGACCAAAGACCGCCGGCACCACTGGAGATACTTTTGGGTGCCCACCAATGATGCCCGGCATTGGACGTTGAAAGACCGTGGCTCTGGGCCGCGGACCTTATAAAAAAACCCCTTCTGGGTTATAGGCTTGATTCCGCATAATTATATGTACGAGTATGTATGTATGTTGATATTATTATTTTTCATTGTGTTTTTGTACAGCATGTTCTCTGGAACAAGTTAACTAACTAACACGTAAAATACGGCTCTTTTACTTTTCCTTTTGTTTTTGTTCTGAAGGTTATCAGGACAACTGACTTTAATTCACCTTGAGGAATATTTTTGTAAACTTATATCAACTAGCTGACCCCTCCAAACGTTACTTTACTTTAGGAGTGGGCCCCACCTTTATCACTTAGAGGTTTAATAAAATTAAATTAAAAATTTAAAAAACCCCCGACTCACATAATTCATAATTTAATATCAACATACGTATAGTCTATCAACAATTATTCAGAGCTAATGCGAATTGCGCGGAGTGTGGTTAAAGAATTAGAAATACATTCCACTCCTCATATCTTCCGAATGGGTAAACCGATTTTCATAAAACTGAAAATGCTAAAACTGCGGTATCGTGATGTATAAGTTATGACCTTTCATTTGATACCCAACACGGGTATATTTGAACACATTCAATTTTTCATCACCACTTTCACCCCTCATATCTTTGAAATGGCTTAACCGATTTTTATAAAACCTAGCTAAGAACACTCTCCCCTAACCCATCTTTCAAACAAAAGAAACAGAATCATAATCGGTTCATCCGTTTGGGAGCTACGATCCCACAGACAGACTTATAAACACACACACACACATCAACACACAAACACGTCAAACTTATAACACCCCGATCGGGTTTCCGTCGGGGGTTAAAAAATAGTTTACGATCGATTCTCAGACCCACCAAATATGCACAAAATAAAATTGAAATTCATCAAAATCGGTCAAACCGTTTTGGAGGAGTTCGGTAACGATTATAAATCAAATCTTGGATAGAATCAGGCGTTACCTGGCGAAAATCCATGACAAAGTAATGGTAAGTAAGATGTTCAAACTTTTCAAAATAATTGCATCATTCTCGCAAAAATATAAGACATTAAAACGTCGACAAATGTTTCAACTCTAAACGAGGCATTCTCAAGACTGTCTCAGAGAGAACAGGCTGTTCTCTCTGAGACAGTCTTGAGAATGCCTCGTTTTTTCTTGTTTGAAAAGTTTGAACATCTTACTTACCATTACGATTATAAATTCCCTTCGTCAACATCACACGTATCTAAATCACTGGACCAATTTCGCTAATATTTTTTGGTATGTTTGTTATATTGTCAGTAGAAGGTTATTATTTAAGAAAAATATAGTAAAAAGCGGTAAGTACATTAGAACACTTAACAATCGTTATGGCAATCTTGTAAAATGTATCTACTCGTGTGAATTAGATTGAAAGAGATAGTTGTGTCACGCGGGCTTAGTCGTGGTGGTAATTTGCATCAGGTAAGTAGGTAGTTGATAATAATCAATCAAATTCAAAACAAAGTCAATAATAGAGTTCGATTTTTGCTGAGCCTGGTGGCTTTTTAGGTTACCTCTGGCGCTTCGCAAAAATCGGGCTTCCAGACACTCTCATACCGAACAACGTTTCTTGTGCTGTACCCGGAGCTAGTTAGGAATAACTAGTTCTTCTGTGCGAGACTATCAACTAATCAAGCATTACCTTGACATTGGCGAAATCATCGATGAATATCGATGGAGCCATGTTTTTAAAATAAGAAGAAGAAAGTCAATAATCTAGTAAATCATACGCTTCTCCTTAATTTTGAGGTCTACCAGTAAAACGCTATTCTTTTGATTAAAATCCTAAAACTTGAATTGTACACGTGAATTTAAAGCCTAGACATCTCCAATTTCTGTTTTTCCAACTTCGCAATGATGTTATTGGAGAATACTATCACGTGAATTTTTGGTGGAGTATATTGATCTACTAAAGTCGTCCCTGCTATGCTCTTGGGATATTAGTAGTAATAATAAGTCAACTCAGTAGCGGCAAGTATAGGTAAAAAGGCGTAAGCTGAGCTTTGCATTTGTGTGAGTGCACGTACATGAACGTATATGTGACATTGTTTTACACACACATGTGTTGTACACACAGCCTTTATACTCTACTTTTCGTGATCACTCACACATATGCAAAGCTTAGCTTACGCCTTTTTACCTATACTAAACCGCGGATGAAACTGTGAGGCGTGATATGAAGGAGCTAAGTCGGAACAGCGTTGTATGTATTTTGCCGTTTAGCAAAGGAGTCTAAATTAGTGTTTATTATGTAGGTAGTTAATATAATGCTTAATGGGCAGAAGGTTATTTTAACATAAAAGTAACACTCTATTTTTCTTAAGGTGCGAGTAATCAATTTGACGAGAAAAATAAGGAGCACTGGTCTATTCAGGCGCAATGGATGTTACATTCGAAGGTAATTGGATTTTATATACCTTTTATACACAAGGACAATACAATAAAATAAACTTTATTGTACACCAATATAAATATATACATGGGAAATCAAAATACTTAAGAAAAATGTACAAATGGCGGACTTATTACTAAAGCGATCTCTTACAGGCAACCTTTGGATGGGATGGACATGAAATTGTTACAACTACGTAGTGAACGTGGCTAGTTTATGGTATTTGAATGTAGTAGGTAGAAAAACACTTAAAAAATCTTATAAAAACAATACTATAATCATAAGGAAAATAAATAAGTAACATAATTAAAATAAGGAAAAGCAAGGTAACAGACAGAAAGCAAACTATAACATAGATAACTAAATAACATTACTTTAGAAATCATACAAAATAAAGTACATACCAAGAGAACATCAAATAAAAGAGGACTTACCATGTGTAAATATAATAAAGAAATACAGTATGCGTAGGACTTTAATTTATTAAAATAACATACTCCCTTGGGGTTACGGTTACTTAGCAGTTAGCAAGCTTTAAGATATTGCCTAAAACGACTTTTTGATAAAAAAATATCGTACAAATGATTCCAGGTCACAGCCACCTTGAACACGAAGAAGGCAAAGAATATTATCCTATTTCTTGGAGATGGTATGAGTATAACCACGCTTGCTGCAACCAGGGTATATTTAGGACAGCAATATGGACATTTTGGGGAAGAAATCAAGTTGAGTTTCGAAGCTTTTCCTTTCACTGGATTGGCTAAGGTTGGTGTTGAGTCACCTATTGTTTGCTGAATAAACGGATGATATTATTATGGTAATGGTAAGTAAGATGTTAAAAACCTATTAAAATTATAATAGCATTATTTTTCGCAGAGTTAAAAAAGACAACGAAACGTCGAACGTCTTGATAATGCCTCGTTTAGAGGCGAAACAATTGTCGACGTTTTCTTTAACTCTGCGAAAAATAATGCTATTATAATTTTAATAAGTTTTTAACATCTTACTTACCATTACTTTGTCATGGATTTTCGCCAGGTAACGCCTGTTTCTATCCAATATTTGATATTATTATAGTGATATGCATTATATTTGCGTCCGGCAAAAGACGTTAGGAAGAATAAAAAAAAACACATTTTATTTCTAGACATACTGCGTAGACCACAACGTGGCTGACTCAGCCTGCAGCGGTACCGCATACATGACAGGAGTGAAAGCCAATAGTGGAACGCTGGGCCTCAGTGCTGGCGTCAGACGTGGAGAGTGTAAGAGACAACAAGAAGGTCAGTACTCTGTTACTGGACTCATGGACTGGGCGCAAAAGGCAGGGAAGAAAACAGGTGCAGTATTTTTGTAATCTGACAATTTTCGCTGCTAAGGCGTCTTATCAACTTAAGTAATACTACAAAACCTGTGAACGGAAAAACATAGAAGCATAACTTTATAAACTTAATACAAACAGGTCTTTTACGCGATTATTGAGATACGAGGGTGGATTGAAAAGTAATCGGCCTAACTAAGAAAATAAATACATAATAAATGAAATATATTTTTATTTTTCAACGTAATCACCATCAAGTTCAATGCACTTTTGTCAAAATATGCGTCTACTCCTGCTTTGACCTCGTCATTTGTCAAAAATCTTTGACCTCCCAAGTGCTTTTTTAGGTTAAGGAACAGAAAAAAGTCTGACGGTGCCAGATCAGGTGAATAAGGTGGATGCGGTAACAGTTCAAAGCCACAGTTATGAATTTCTGCCATTGATTGGACAGACGTGTGAACACGAGCGTTATCTTGATGAAACAGGACTTTTCTTCTGATCATTCCTGGATGTTTTTCTTTTATTTTCTCTCGTAAACGACGATTTTTAGAACGATTTGATTTGATTTTGACGAAAGATTTAAATGGATCAGTGTTAGGCCGACTACTTTTCAATCCACCCTCGTATATTCGACTGCCTTGGTGACGCAGTGGTATGAGTATGCGACTGCCGGCCCTGAGGTCCCAGGTTCGATTCCGGGTCGAATCAAATTATTTGTGTGATCCACAAATGTATGTTTCGGAGTATGGGTGTTTTCTATGTAGGTATAATATGTATGTATTTAGAAATATATAAGTATATTTATCAGTCGTCTAGATCCCATAACACAAGCTTATATTAGCTTAATGTGGGCTAGAAGAGGTTGTGTGAGAATGTCCAAAAATATACAAGAAAAATAATTATAAATTTTAATATTAATATACTTACATACCTCTTTTCCGTTCACTGTACAAAACAGTTTCATTCGAGTTTTAACGGGTCCTTATTCAAAGGATAAATTACAAGGTTTCTAGGGGATTCTATTAATATATCCAGGGCGTATATCATGGTCACTTACTCGTGGTCCACCTGCTGACTGAGACTGCAAAGACTTCCAAAGGGCCCAGAAATTGACCTTTGCCAACACGTGGGCCAACAGAGACTGGGGCCAACAGAGGGGCAGAAATATGACAACTACTACAACTACAGGCTTTAACCACAATTTTTATCCGATCTCCACGAAACTTGTCACCTCCTTTGGTTCCCTTGGGTGTCTGTAGGACAAAAACACCAAGGAATGTGTGTAATGCCAAGGTTGATATTACAGTTTCTCCAGAAGTCCGTGTGTCACATAAAAAAGTGCGTTTTTTATAAAATGTACTGGTGCTTGCGAGGTCTACAGTTTTAACGTAGCAAACCTGGATCCACTTGTAATATTTTCATGTTTGCAGGTGTGATAACGACCACACGTGTGACGCATGCTACTCCAGCGGCCGCTTACGCTCACGCAGCTGACAGGAGATGGGAGGCTGATACAGATCTGCCGGTCTTAGGCATGGCGTGTCAGGACATAGCCAAGCAGTTGGTCAGAGGGCGTGTCGGCAGCCAAATTAATGCAAGTTTCAGATATTTGATAGACTAGCTAGTTGTGTTAACGGGTAGTGCTTACCCTAATCTTAAGTGGTTTTCATGATGATGCTTGTAAAACTAGAAGTATTATGTGATAAAACAATTCTTAAGTTATCTCGTTTGTATTCAATTGTAACTGTTGTACTTGTTGAAAGTAGGTTCATGTCATTAGTTTGGTGACAGATCGAAGTCGTGTATTGATAACCATGTAATACGGTTGTCAACAACAGACGCCGAATATATAAAATTTTATTTCTAGGTCGTGTTAGGTGGTGGACGAAAGAACTTTCTACCTCAATATCAGACAGATTTAGAAGGAATACAAGGTTACAGAAGTGATGGAGTGGATCTAATCAGTGAATGGATTACTAATAAAAAGAAAGACGGATTCAAGCCTATATATATACACGAACGTCAACAGTTGATGAGCCTTGATGTAAAGCAGCATGATACAGTGCTGGGATTGTTCTCATCTGATCATATGCCATATCATTTAGAAGCCGAAGCAGATGACCCTACGTTGAGTGAAATGACGCAAAAGGCAATAGAAATGTTATCAACAGGCAACGAAGGATTTTTCTTGTTTGTAGAAGGTATTTTTCGTACCTATGTGAATTAGATAGCGGTTGGCACTGATGTCAACCTATAGTCAATTTTAGTAGTTAGCTGCTGGAAGGTCTGTGTTAAATGTACAATGAGATCGCTAAATTCTCGACCATTAGGAGCTCGGTCAGTTGGTTTGAATATTGTTGCTGGTAAACTGGGAACTGTCACTGCTTCATATCCAACTTGAGATCATTGTTTTTGCGAATCATTATTGTAAAATATTTTAGAAGAAACACGTTGGCAAACTTCATTTGCTAATACCTAAGTACTTAATAATTTTGGTAGTCTCAGTGTATTGTGTGAATATCTTTTTTATATCTCTAAAAACACTCAAGCATTTTTTTGGACCTACGTTTTATCGCTAATCGGGAACTATTATGTTTATTAGACCCTTGTCCATAAATCAGTAGGTGCACCGCTGGCAGGTTAGGTCGACGTGACGCTCGTAAAATTAAATAAAGTTTCTAAAGTTCTAGATCTTTCAGGTGGTAGGATTGATACAGCTCACCACGAGACCAAAGCTCGTAAAGCATTAGATGAAACAGTTGAATACGCCAAAGCGGTAGAAGCTGCGTTGAGGATGGTCGATACAGAAAATACTTTGGTCGTTGTAACTTCCGATCACAGTCATACTATGACTTACAGCGGATATAGTAAACGGGGTTCGGATATATTGGGTTTATCAAATAAGGTAAGTACGACCATATTTATATCTGTCATGGCATAAAGAAACTTTTTAAAATGATTTCAAATATTGGATAGAATCAGGCGTTACCTGGCGAAAATCCATGACAAAGTAATGGTAAGTAAGATGTTCAAACTCTTTAAAATAATTGCATCATTCTCGCAAAAATATAAGAAAGAACAGCCGTTCTCTCTGAGACAGTCTTGAGAATGCCTCGTTTAGAGGTGAAACATTTGTCGACGTTTTAATGTCTTATATTTTTGCGAGAATGATGCAATTATTTTAAAGAGTTGGAACATCTTACTTACCATTACTTTTTTAAAATGAGTTTTTGTAATGTTACTTATTGTAACTAACTGTTAGTCTTAACTTTTTAAAGAGAGAATAATTATTGCAACATTAAACTTAAGTTAACATGACATGAAAAAAACTAGAAACTAATTTTATAGTATAATAAACTAATAGTAATTATTATCTTATCACTCGTACCCAGTAATGACTTAAGTTGGTCGACGAGAGTGCGTGTTTCATGGTACAGGTAAACATTTCGTACCATAGTTGCCAACATTGATAGAATAGATAGTTCTGTAAAAAATATGTCTGATTTATACGATTTCAACAAATACAAACAAGTCATAGTGATTAGAATAGGGAATTAAACAAACAAAAATTTGTGAAACCCTCGAAGTTTGTTTAGGTTTTTTTTCTTTTCTCGGTGGCCTTACTCTATTTTTTTCCAGATGAATGGTTCTGATCACCTACCATATACTACACTGAGTTATGCTAATGGACCTGGATATAGACCAGAACTTAATACTAAGAGACACAACCCGATTTTAGATGACTTCAGTAAGTATTTCTAGTTCCAGTTCCAGTTCAAAAAACGAACCAGCTATAGTTCGCTGTTGGGAATCGAGAATACTGTTCAGGAGAAAATATTAGGTCTGCACATACTCATACACCGGGGGCTTATTTATATGTAGGTCAATAAATTCGTAACGGTTTTGGTTAAAGCAAAGCCTGATGTTGACCTTAGTTTAACGTATCCGCCGTTTGATTAGTGTTAAGTGTGAGTTCGTACATTTTCAACTTACAACTGTTAAGTGACTAGTAAAATCAGTTGCACTCGCCCTTAACAATACAACGTTTAAACCAGTCTTAAGGCAAATATTTAGTATCTTTGTAGATTATCGTGTACATTAAGACACAGAAAGTAAATAGGATGTTTTATTAATTTTCCTACACTCTTTTTATATATTTTTATATTATTTAAATATCTACTCATATAGACAGAACGGGAGACTTTGTTTTATAATATTTAGTGATGATTATACACAATTTCTCTTCTTTCTTTCCAGATAACGTTGAGTACTCCTATCCATCCCTTATACCAACTGCTCGAGAGACCCATGGGGGGGAAGACGTAGCTGTATTCGCCAAGGGTCCATGGTCCCATTTGTTTACAGGGAATTACGAACAAAACTACTTACCCCACGCTATTGCGTATGCTGCTTGTATAGGACCAGGATTCACAAGTTGTAAATTATAAAATATTGTGTTGTGTAGTGACCGCAATGACTTGTTAAATCAATCGCGCCGTTTATATTTTGATAAGGGTTAAGTGCGAGTTCATACATTCCCTACTTGCAACTGTTAAGTGATTAGTAAAATCAGTCGCACTTGCACTTTAACACTCATCAAAATGTATACACGATTTTAGCTAAAGGTAGAGTATATAACTTGTTGGTCCTGACGTTTCGTTTGGTTTGAAGCGAACATGTTTTAATACCACAGACATAACTAGGTATGCAATACGTTCTGCTGTTGCGATAATTGAGCTGAATTTGTCGATCCGGGTCGAACTCCTAAACGACTGGACCGATCTTTATGAATTCAGATATATGCACTCACGGTGATGGTCACTTTGACCGTGCCAAATTTCAAAAAGATCGGTCCAGTCGTTTAGGAGGAGTTCGCTCACGAACGAAATACACGAGTCGCCTAAGAAAGAGCTTCGTAAACTCAGCTCAATTATACTGTAAAGTAGTTGTTGACGATTAGTCACTATGGACAATTTATTATTTAATCTACTCTCATGTCGAAAAATTCCAATTATTATTTGAAAAGCTACTATAAAAAATAAAATAGTTTTTTATGATACAGATTTTGTTTGAGATTTTCTGCAAATCTGTATCGTAAAGTAACTTTTTAAGCACGTTTATTAAATCATAGTACATTATGATAAAATTCTACTTGCAATAACCACATAGAATAAGACCATACCGCCTTGTGGACTTTTGCCATCATATTGTTAGTAACTTCTTCAAGTTTGTGTTTGTCAAAATGCCTAAACGTATGTGATTAGATAAAGTAGTGTATGAAACTGCACATAACTAGATATTAGAACACTCGTAGGATACTATAAAGAAACTCGCCGAGCCTCGTTTCTTTAAAATCTACTCGTGTTCTAATACCCCTCTTTATGTAACAGTTTCATAAACTATTATTGAGCGGTTTACAAGATGGATATATAGGTAAAGTCCTGTTAATAGGCCGGGCGCCACTGGAACTACATCCTGGTGCGTACCAGAGACGCCCGGCAATGGACGTAGAAGTGGCCTCAGCTATGGGCCACCGAATTAAAAAAAACCATTGACATTTTTTTTTATATTTAGGTCGACAAATTGACGCCAGCCGCCTGATGGTAAGCTGAGGCGACGTCTGGCAATTGAGGGCGACTCTCACAGTACACAGGAATACTATAGAGAGTGGCCCTCAACTTGATGACCCAGTAATGTGCCTCTTCACGCTTCGCTTAAAGAACCCAGGGTTATATGTTGGAGGAAACACGTGCGCAGGCAGGGCGTTCCAAGCCACCATCGTTCGGCAGAGAAACGAACGTTTAAAACGCTCGGTTCTCGCGAAGACGGTTTCCACGGTATGAGAGTGACATCTCTGCCCGGCACGCGTTGTTCGGGATCGGAAGGGAGAGGGTGGGATCAGGTTGAAGAGCTCTTCAGAACACTCACCGTGGTAAATACGGTAGAACGCGGCCAAGGAAGCAATTGTTCGGCGCTGGGCTAGCGGCTCAAGGCTTCCCGTTACCTCCGGACAGTCTATAATGCGAACAGCGCGTCGCTGCATAGCGTCGAGTGCGTCCAGCAAATACTTCGCGGAGCCGTCCCAGAGGTGAGAGCAGTATTCAACGCAGGGTTTAATCTGCGTTTTGTACAGCAGACACCTCTGGTGCGGTGTAAAGAATCGCTTTACCTTGTTCAGTATTCCTAGTTTCCGCGAAGCTAGCCCAATACATCTCTCAATGTATTTTGTGTTATTGAGCTCTCGACGAACGTCTATGCCAAGGATGTCTAGATTATCCTTCATTAGTAATATTGCATACTGAAGAGTGGGTAGGGGAAGGAAAGGGGATTTTTTCGCTGTAAATGCACACGCCTGTGTTTTGTAGGCATTGAACTCGACCAAGTTTTCGGCATCCCATTGGGAGATACTGTCGAGGTTTCGGTCGAGATCAGCCACGAGATGTCGTCTCTCCTCCTTTATCACAGATCGCCCCGCTGTCGGACGAACCGAGTAACTCCCGTGCAATGTGCTGTCATCTGCATAGCAATGAATGTTCCCGAGGGAAAGCATATCATTGATATGCAGAAGAAAGAGAGTTGGTGACAGTACGGATCCCTACGGTACTCCGGCATTCACTTGCATGAACCGAGAAGCCTGGCCATCGCAGAGGACCCGCACTAGGCGTTCGTTTTAAAAACTGGCAATCCAGCTTCACAGTTGAGGAGGTAGACCATATGCCGGAAGCTTGGAAAGGAGCGAAGCATGCCAGACCCTATCGAAAGCTTTGGCGATGTCCAGGCTAATAGCCAAGGACTCGCCGAACTTTTCCATAGCCCCACCCCGTGACGAATGCCAGGAGGTCACCCGTTGATCGTTTTGGCCTGAAGCCATATTGCCGATCATTGATTAGCGAGTGATCCTCCAGGTATCGCATGAGCTGCTTATTGATAAGGAGCTCGAGCACCTTGCAAATGACTGAGGTGACAGCTATGGGTCGATAGTTGCCTGGATCGGAGCGATCCCCTTTCTTGGGGATCGGTTGTACGTTCGCCTCTTTCCAGACCTCCGGCACGAAGCCTCTAGAGTATGACAGGCGGTACAGATGCGTTAATACTGGAGACAACTCAGCAGCACATTTTCGTAGCACCACCGCTGGAATGCCGTCAGGGCCACTGGCTTTCCGCGTGTCGAGTGACCGCAGCACTGCCCGTACATCACATTGCCTGATAACAATATCAGGCATAGTGTGGCCACAGTTGGCGATGGCGGGGGGCTGCAGGCCACGGTCATCGACCCTGGAATTAGCCACAAAGAGGTCTGCGAGCATGTCCGCCTTCTCTTGGGCTTTGTGAGCCAGTGATCCATCAGGAAAACGCATCGGTGGCAGCGAGGGTTGGCAAAAAATTGACTCTACGGCTTTGGCCAGTTGCCAGTATCCACGGCTGCCCGTGGGATGGGATGTGAGCTCCTGACCAAGCCGCGCGACTCGCTGGGCATCCGCTCTCTTGAAGGCCCTCTTGCTGAACCTAGTGGCCCTATTGTACGCTGCTTTGAGGAGGTTCACGTTCGGGTCACGTGCCACCCGAGCCCTGACCCAGGCGCAATATGCCGACTGTTTTTTCTGGACAGCCTCGGCACATTCACGCCCGAACCAGGGGCGAGCTTTGCGGATGCTGGCGACGTCAGTGAAAGGGATATAATATTCTATCCCTAGACTGATCTCGCCAGCAATGGCAGCAGCGCTACCCGAAGGCGCCTTCCCTACAAAACAGCGCTGGCTCCACGGGACGGACGCAAAGTAATCGCGGAGACCGTCCCAGTCTGCCGACGAGTAGTGCCATAGTCTTCGAGGAGTAATTTGCTCAGCACGAGCAGGTGGTGGCACTTGGAAGCTGGCGTGCACCACACAGTGGTTGGAAGTGCCCAGTGGGGCGCGTACCGACACACTATACTCGGCTGGGCGACTCGTCAGCAGTAGATCCAGCAAGGCGGGCGTGTGGTCTGACCTGTCAGGTATCCGGGTGATTCCCTGTACCATCTGGGTCAGCCCGTGGTAGAGAGCGAATGCATGGGCGGTTCGTCCCGCATGATCGGTCCTAAGGGACCCCAGCCACTCAACGTGATGACCGATAAAGTCCAAAAAACCAGGTCAGCGTTCGGGAACCACTTCTGCGCATCGTCAGCCATCTCGCTGAGGTATTCGAAAAGCCTTGTTGTCCCAGTGTCCCCTGTGTGGGAGCGGTAGACGCACACGTAGATCTGGGTCATGGAGCCATGATCCACGTGCAGCCAAAGGACGGAGTAGGAAGGGTTCTCCAGACAGCGCAACCGGCGGCAGCATACATCCGCCCTAACGAACACGCACACCCCGGCTTTATATATTACATAATCACATTAAGTCCTGTTTGAATATTAGTTACTTACGAGCTCTTAACTTCTTTAGTAATGTAATTATTATTTTATTTTTAAGTGACCAAGCAACAAACAATATTTACTATTACTCAATGTATAGAGAAGAAGAGTAAAAAAGCTGTGTGTATCTGTGTGTACAACACATGTGTGTGTAAAACAGGCCGCATATACGTACACGTACGTATTATATTAAGCCTATATTTCGTATGTATAGACATGTACAGTTTCCAACTCAGACTAAATTCAAACATCGTCTTTATTCGTCGTATTTAACATCGTGTCGACTTCCGTTTGCCTGTTGACAAAGGCCTCCTCCAATTATCCTGCTCCATTTATCTGTTCCTCGACTTGTGTGACCTATCCATCTCCACTTAAGTTTTTTAATTTTATATGATTAGCATTCTAGCTTGGTTTTCGCTCTTATTTGCATGTGTTTTACTCTGTCATCTGCCAATTCTAGTATCGATTTCTTTTATTGTGAGATCCTTGAAGGAAATTGTTTGTCCCGAGTAACTGTATTCTTCTGTATGTAATATCTAATGTTATTTAATGTTATAGGTTCTTTTATACTACTCGTATTAGTCATGGCTTTTGTTTTTTGGGAGTTCATGGTTAACCCTACCCTTTGGTATTTTCCATTATTATCTGAATTGAGTAAAGTTGACAATATAGTCAACAGGAAAAAGCACAATAAAATTGCTTTTTTCCTGTCTTGATGAATATTTTAGGAATCCATTCTCTAACATTCTCTTACTCTTTTATGGCCTTCTTTACACATTTGAAGGTTTTGAATATTAGATGTTTTTGATCTTTCTTCATAATAGCTTTGATTTCTTAACTTCGCTATTTCCTGCCTCACCTCTTTTGATTTGTTAGTGGTGGCCAATAATGTAGCTCTTTAGTGTAATATACTTTTAGCTGTGTCTGATAGTTGATCTTTACTTTCTGTCTTTAGTCATTAGTTCTGTCATTAGTTATGTGTGAGGTTCGCCTATGTGACGGTGGCTTTGGAGGGTAGTTGTTTATTTTTGTCTAAGTCTAGTGTCAGTCTAACCATCATGTGATTGCTGCTGAAGTTAATATTGTTTATGACTCTGTAGCCGTTAATATAAAAATATTATTTAATACTAAAGCGGTACGAAGTTCGCCAGTTCACTCAGTAAAATGAATAAAATTGTCCAACACACACATATCACGCCTATATCCCCGAAGGTTACACACACACACAGTTTGCCAGTATTTTTAGTTGCACGTAATAAGGGACAAGCCTATTGCCGTCACCGGGCACACATATAATGGGTTATGTCCAAAATGGCCAAATGAATTTTATAAAAAGTAGCAGCAATATCGTAATTTTGTAAAAAAAATTGAAATCCTTTGCCTTGCGATGAAATGTTGATAAAAGGCAACAAAATCTTACGTGCCCGCCGCTATGGCACAGCCAATTAAAGTCCTGGGCGTCTGGGACGTTGAATTATCCAAATGCAAAATAAATGCCTTTGATAATGTTACTAAATACTAATTAATCCGAAAATGTATGGACTTTCATTATGTTGGGTTATCAAACCAAAAGGGACCTTAATCTTAGTTTAGCTACCAGAATTAAGATTAACACTAACTACAGATTGAAATTCATTTGTTAATAGATCAGGCTTCACTGTAATTAGAATTAAGTGATTCAGTTAGAAGATTCTAATTATTGACTTCTTTTTACTTAATTTAAAACTAGATAGCATTGTGTTCAATTGCTTTAAACATCATAATCTTTCCTAGAAAGGCGGTGCCGCCTTAAAGCAGTCCTAGCACAGCGGTAATATGACGTCACTACAATGTTGTAAATAAATTGCCTCGATTATCTAGAAAACTTAAATTGATACCGTAGTTCTAATAGAAAATGTCCTAACGAAATTATTCACTGCTGTATTAGCATTGCTGATGTACATGACAAATGTATTTCTTTGGACTGGTTGAACCGATGTTGATTTTTTTTAAATGAAATCTACTACTTCCTAAGTGTTTCTATTTCAATTTGGTCCCATTCCGACAATTATTTGGCCCCATTTCGGTCATTTGAAGTCGGTTGTTGTGTCAATTTTCGACGTGTATTTTTATTACGCAGGACCACAACTGTGCCTCTTTCTAATCCTGTGAAACCAGCGTGTTTAAAATGTATGCTTTGATGTGTGTAATATTCTATTGGTTGTTTGTAACATTGTATAATGACAAATTGTGTACCTTAATGTTATTAAGTTGTTAATTAATGTTGTAAAAAATATCTTGGCAACTTTACGTTTCATATTTTATTGCTTTGTAAATTTTAGTTACATTATAATTTAGATACAAGTTATGTTTTGTGTATTTATTTGAATACATTAATTTCCTTTCTTCCATTAGTTTAAGCGCTACACTTCGTCCACTTTTCGCACTTAACTCTGTTGGTATCAGGAAGTAGGGGCCGCTTTCCTCAAATTTTCATTGGCAAGTGAGTTTGTTTTCTGCTTCTAAAGCTTTGGTTTCCTAGAAAAGCGTCTAGGAAACCGTCTTATTGCGGTCATAACTGAAGGTGACGTCATTAGTGCACTTTCCATGAAAACAACGATTGCCAATCACCGCCGTGTAAGAAACTGAGCCAATTTGTTTACATGGAGAACTTTTTCGTGACGTCAATGCGCCGCTGTGTTGCGACCGCTTTGGGACTTATGACACTGGTGGGATCCCAATACATCGTCAAATTTATCTATACTAATATTATAAAGCAAAGAGTTTGTTAATTTGAACGCGCTAATATCAGGAAGTACTGGGTCAAAAAATCTTTTAGTGTTTTGTAGTGCATTTATCGAGGAAGGCTATATAACATCACGCTTCGATGAATAGGAGCGGAGCAGCAGTACAATATTGATAAGGCCCCTGCTTGGAAGTAAATTAAACGACGTAAAACAATTAACGTTACTTTATTGGCAGGGAACCTAGGGTTTATATAATGCTAGTAGCTAAAAGTGTGTCGGTAAAATAGGATCACATATACTGTTTACGGAAGTGACCGGTGCACTTAACTGTGGGTCCACAGGCGACGGCGGTCGGCCGGCCGGGTCCGCTGGTGTCCTCCAATCAATCTTGTTCTAGCTGGTGAGATGCTCCGGGTCGAAGGCCACGGAGCGACGGCGCAGCTTCGGGTTGCTCAGCAATAGTATTCTTCACAAATATGGCTTTTCTAAGCCCCAAGGTAGTTCTGGAATTGACACAAGCAACGGATTAGACACCGGCTCGGCACCGCTTGCCGTTGGCCCCACACGTAAATCGCCGTACAGGTTCCCTAGTTGTCGGACGCGCTGCACAATTATTTACATGAGGGTACACGGCAAGGTTACACATAACACAGGATTATACAAACATGGGAACAGGGAAACTACAGACAGGTAGTTGGCTCATCCCTATATATCGGTCTCCGACGGGCGGCAGAAAATCTTAATGCAAGAATTAACTAATAATAAAATAATAATATTTTGCTATAAGCCCAACACAAATGTGGGTACATTTCAAAAGATTATTTTTCTACCTATTACGTATCGGAGACGAAGTTCCTAAGAGTCTGCGTTATGCGTTTTTCCCATCTAACAATTAAAACTTTATGACGGTTCACCATATTAGAACCCTAAAATGACGGACCCTAAATGGCAGTCAGGATAATAAAATGTTATATAATAGTGCATATTCCAGATAGGTGGAATATGACCTAGATATTTGAATTTACGTTGCACAATATAAATTTAGAAAAATAACTGTTTCCCGCTTGAGGCCGCGCCCCAAATGGTACGGCTTCACAATAAAATATGTCGGGTAGGTGAATTATATATTAATTATCTCCTTCTTGATATTCACAATTTAAAATTATAATACTATAGTTTACTGCTTAAGCAGTAAACTATAGTATTATAATTTTTAATTAATTTAATTTAGCTGAATGGGCTATTCAGCTAAATTAAGAGAATTTTAGGTAGAAATATTGTTAACAATTTATCGTTATATTCGATAGGGCAATGTTAATAGGTCCTATCATTCCCTACGAAGTTTATAAAATAGGTAATTGCATATACAACATATATATATATATATATATACAATACATATATAATTATCGCATTTAGGCGTGGAGTAATTTAACTTAGAAATAGTTTTAATAATTTATCATTATATTCGATAGGGCAATGTTACTATATCCTAGCATTCCCTACGAGTTTATAATATACGCGTTTACATTATACGCGATTGAAACTACAATAACCGTGGCTCGAATCACCTTGGAGTCTAAACAACTATAGGTTTACCTTAAGTTACTAGTAATCTATGAAATAGCTATTTGGTAATATTCTAATTATAGCTCGCGCGGTGGACGTTATACGTAAGCGATCACAGCACTTACCCCTGAATCGGGAACGGGAAACTAACTGCACAAGTTGCACCACTATAACTATCCGAATCTATTTTGTCGGAATTACTTGGTTAACTATACTATTTTTAAATGTTAAAATTTAATACTGCGTTAACGGTGGTTACGTCAGCTGTGCGTTGATGAGATTTCTATTATCCTAATTCTGTCTCTTCGCTGCACTGTGCGGACTTATATGACCTCGGGACAGGTAATGAAATCGTACTGACCCCTTCTCCTGGCGTCTAGCGACGCGACAATCTATACATCGACATCCTTGCGTGCGCCGCCATTGGCTAACGTCTAAATCCTTATCGGTATGATCTTGCCCGACTCATAGAACAATGAGCTAAAGAATTTCTCATTGCTTGAACCGGTCCGCTAATATTCTAGTAGCTTCTAAATTAGTGTTGTTACCAAACGCAAAATGTGTATTGTCGATGTATGCACATCGTAACAATTTGTTTTAAAAACAGGGAAAATATATATTTTTTGAGAACTTCCGTTGCGTTCGCTGGCCAAATGGTATGTCCGTTTAGATTGAGGAGTCACACTTCGTATCTTAATGAAATTTATATAGGTATTTAGTAGTAAGTTTAAAAATTTTTTTAGTCTCAATCCTCGAATTTGTAGTACAATACTTCAAAAGTTATAAGAACATAAAGGTGGCTCCTCAATCTAAATGTTTAGATTGAGGAGCCTTGTCAGAACTAGGAAAATCATGGATGAATATTTACCAAAATTAGGTATGATTTAGTAGCATTCGCCAGTATTTAGTAGACAAAATCTGAGTTTTGTAGTATTAAAATTAAAAAAGTTATCATACATTATATGAGGCTCCTCAGACCATTACTTACGAATCGTCATTTAATATTTCAAAGAAGCAGTAGTTTAATTAATGCGCAATTTGTTCGTCATTTAGTAGTATGTAAATTAGTTTTGTAGGACAAGATTCAGTTATTAATAATGAGTAGATTAGGAGATATGGCACATTTTAACTGGCTCCTCAATTGAGATGCTTAAGAAAGTAAATTAGCCTCTAATTTACTTATACTTGTAACAAAATTTGAAACAAACACATCGATATTTTGACGAGGCTCCTCAATCTAAACATTTAGATTGAGGAGCCACCTTTATGTTCTTATAACTTTTGAAGTATTGTACTACAAATTCGAGGATTGAGGCTACAAAATTTTTAAACTCACTACTAAATATCTATATAAATTTCATTAAGATACGCCAAGTGGCTCCTCAATCTAAACGGACATCAAATGGTTAATGTTTTGTTAAAATGATTTCCTAAAGAAACGTTCCCCTTTAAAACTTCAAAAGAAGGTCCGCGATGGCATATTATCTTTTAAGGTTAACTCACTGTAATATTTTTTTACGATAAAAAAAGACAGACAGACATACATCACGCCTATATCCCAGAAGGGGTAGGCAGAGGTGCATTTTACCCACATTTTACCAGAAATGTTGTAGGTCCCTCCTATCGCTGTTAACGGGCATTATAGAAATGATTGAATCAATCATAAGTACCTGTAGGTAATTCAAACCAAACTTTAACAGCCAGGATAGACGTTACAAACCATAAAAAAAGTGTGTGTGTCAGCTCCGACGCACGACTGGAGTTTACTCCTTAAGTACGAGTATCTAACCATAACAAATTAGAAAGTTGCGCACTAGAGGTGCGCACCAAAAACGTGACACGATTTTCGTTACTTGTTAGTAGGTTTTACCCCTCGGATTTTTCTCATACCGGGCGCCTTATATATGAAAATCGATTCTTAAGGAGTAAACTCCAAAAAGTATGTGTGTCAGCTCCGACGCACGACTGGAGTTTACTCCTTAAGTACGAGTATCTAACCATAACAAATTAGAAAGTTGCGCACTAGAGGTGCGCACCAAAAACGTGACATGATTTTCGTTACTTGTTAGTAGGTTTTACCCCTCGGATTTTTCTCATACCGGGCGCCTTATATATGAAAATCGATTCTTAAGGAGTAAACTCCAAGAAGTGTGTGTGTCAGCTCCGACGCACGACTGGAGTTTACTCCTTAAGTACGAGTATCTAACCATAACAAATTAGAAAGTTGCGCACTAGAGGTGCGCACCAAAAACGTGACACGATTTTCGTAACTTGTTAGTAGATTTTACCCCTCGGATTTTTCTCATACCGGGCGCCTTATATATGAAAATCGATTCTTAAGGAGTAAACTCCAAAAAGTGTGTGTGTCAGCTCCGACGCACGACTGGAGTTCACTCCTTAAGTACGAGTATCTAACCATAACAAATTAGAAAGTTGCGCACTAGAGGTGCGCACCAAAAACGTGACACGATTTTCGTTACTTGTTAGTAGGTTTTACCCCTCGGATTTTTCTCATACCGGGCGCCTTATATATGAAAATCGATTCTTAAGGAGTAAACTCCAATAGTATATCAGCCCCTTACCATAGCGCTCGGAAGAGTTTGTCTATAACTAATGATATCAACGAAACCATCAAAAAATGTGTTAACTGCGTCACGTGAGCGACATTTTCTGCGATACTTGGTCATAGACTGAAGTCGACACTACCTTGCTCACAGCGCTGCTGTCTGTTAAATATACATAAGTAACAGATAACTATAACATTCAGTTTAAACCAGAGACTTGGGATGGCGCTCGCTTCGCTCCCTTAATAGACCTACAGAGCGTGGGAAAGAGAAGTCCGGAGAAGTCATCAGTCATTCGAACATTGCCTATGAGTAATAAAGATAGACGATGACGTACTTTTATCCATGTGTCAGTGTCAGTGCAAAAATTTTCCGTAGTTTTCCAAATAGCAAAAGAGCATTTATCTTGTAAACTGGCGAATATTAGATTTCTAAAATATAAGCGAATCCTTGTGTTGTTTTCAATGAAACTGTATTTAAGAGCCATGGTGTCTTGTTGTTTAAGTAATTGTAATGTGACTAAAACCGACAATCCAAATAATTACACGTTTTACAGGTAAATACATAATTTTCCAGCAATTCAACAAATAACAGATTTATGTTTATGTCTTGTGTTTATGAAATAAGTAAAAAGTTCTAATCTTAGTACCTACATTGACTACCCGTGCAGTAATATTTCCTATTCACAATGAAGAATTCATCTTAAATAACGTAAAATAGAAGAAAGTCTTTTTACGATAGGGCTTGACCACTTGATGACGTCACGATTATCGATGTATCGATAAACCATGTCAAAATGAAGTAGCTGAGAATGAGCTGGCGGACAAAGCGGGATAATTACATGAAATCAAATTTTACAGGAGGAGTAAAAAACTGAATCACGTACTTACATTGAGTTTTCGGGTTTTTGTTTTATTTACCATATGTAGTTGTTGACCTGATTTGACATTATGTTAAAACCTGATAATACAATGGAAATATTTATATTTGAAAAATTCGATTATGCCGTTGTTTTTTTTTTTTTTTTCTTTTTAGTAGTTAGGTAAGGTAACAAATAAAACAAAACCAAAACTCGTGGACGACACTATTCAAGACTTAAAATATTTTAATAGAGGGGAACTGTTTATACGACTTTTACAGATAATATTATTCCGGCAGACTCTAACCACCCGATGAGCCACAAACATGCAGCCTTCCATTCTATGGTAAATAGATTGCTTTCGATTCCAATGTCTAGCGAATCATTCAATAGGGAATTAGATTTAATAAAAGCAATAGCGACCAATAATGGCTACTCAACAAGACTTGTGGAGGGTATAGTAGCGCGAAAGAGATCTAGAGCAGCTCTGAGTTTGGCATACCAGGCGGATGTGCCAGTTGACGACATCAAGCGTTGGGCTCGCATTCCATACATGGGTCACGTGTCTTATAGATGCTCTAGATCTCTTGGCACAGTCAAACCAGCCTTTTATACCAGACATGGATTGGGGTGTCTGATCGGTAATAGCTACGACAGAACGCCTATTAGACAAATGAGCGGAGTGTATGAGCTCACATGTTCGGACTGCAACAAAAAATACGTCGGGCAAACCGGTAGGTCGTTCCAGACCAGGGTCTCAGAACATACCAGCGGATGGAAATTAAAAAAGACTAAATCTAATTTTGCAGAACACCTTATCACCGAAAACCATTCGTTTAACCCAGAAACTAATTTCAGAGCGCTGCACACATGTGAGAAGGGTAGAAAATTGACCACCCTGGAAGCTCTTGAAATTAATAAAATCCTGATAGGCAACCGCGACGCCGTATTGAACCAACAATTAGATATAAACAGTTCCCCTCTATTAAAATATTTTAAGTCTTGAATAGTGTCATCCACGAGTTTTGGTTTTGTTTTTGTTTTAATTTTTTATTATTTTTATTATTTTGTTCTTTATTATTAATTTTAGCTACAGTTTTGACATGCTATGGTTAATTGGAATTTTTAAGTTTACATAATGACATGAGGCTTGATATTTAATTGGACTGGATTTAATGATCCCTTAATTTTTTATTTTATTGACATTTAATTTATTTGACATTTTTAATATCTAAACTAAGTTTAATATTTAAATGCATAATATAATAATATAATTAATTTGCGAAGGAGTGAATTTCCCCATTTTCAGGGTAAATTACTTACACTGCCTCTTAAATTTTATTTGTGTCTACCCACATATATTTTAAGAATTTAGTTCAACAATGGCTTGAAGATATGTTAGACAGTGTAGTAAAATATCTGTTTAATAAATATGTAAAGTGAACAACAACCTTTGATAATGCTATAAAGCGAAACCGGTCAGGTTAAATCCTGCATATTAAATAAAAGTGAAACGTTGTACAAGTGTTTTTTGTTAACATGTATTACAAGTTCTTTTTTTATTCATATAATTATTTTTTTATTTTCTTAAGCACTTTTTGTTAATTAATATTTAAGGAATCAAATTTTATAGTAGGTATGAGGTTTGTAAGAAAAGATAGGCTTATTGCATAAACAATATTAATTTATTTCTCGAACTACATTTCTAGGTTTTTTTCTTTCCTCTTTCCATTCCTGGTTGAGTATACAGTTTTTCTATCTGAGTTAAATTGGGGTTACTTATTTTTAAATTTTACCTGACCTAAATTTATTGACAAAATACAATACCCTAAGTGAAGTATAAAATGTTTACTTAATATACTGAATATCGCCGCGTCACATGACTCACAAATGACGTCACGTGATGCGATCGTTCGCTGAGCTGCGAACGAGCGGGCAGCTTCATCTGCCTTTTTTTTGCATGTTCATATTAATTTGTAAATTTCTGATATTTTTCGTCTTTCGGCTCAATTGTATACCAAGATACAATTTACTTACAAAAAAATACCACATTAATTTATGTGCTGTTTGAGGATACGAACTCGCATCTCCAGCGCCAGCCGATCACCTAGGCCGTGCTTTATACCACTAGGCTATCGGTTCACTTGATAATAATGGCGAAAATATGAATAGCATTACTCCTTTTATCGAACAAAGTTGATTACGGTGTAATTTTCTAGACCTTAAGGTTTAAATTTCAACTTCCACCATATGTGATAATAATAACTGCTCAATAGACTAAAAGATAAGATTGAAATTAGTATAGATTTCTCGTTTAGTTCAATAGATTACGCTTGATACAGCTTGTTGCACTACCGTCATGTTTTATAATTCGTAGTAATTTGCATTGGTGTTAATCCTCCTCGTAATATTATTCAATTTATTAAGTTTTTGATCAGTTTTTTGAGTAAATTGAAAGTATGGTTCGATTAACAACATTTTTGAAAGCTAAAATTATTGTTCTCTGGGAGCAAGAACAAAGCATAAAGAAAATAGCACGAGATACGGGCATAACGGTAAGAGTTACGATAAAAATATATTATATCCCTATTTATTGCTTAATCATGTTACATTTTCATTTACAAGTTAGTTTTTTGGAATTTCTTTTATTTATTATCATTTTCATTACAGAGAAATACAGTGCGTAGATGGATTCGAAGGTATCAAGCGACGGGTGATATAAAATGTGAACGCCAAGGACCTCGCCCAGTTGCTTACACTCATGAATCAGAGCGGCACCGTGATATTGTGGAAGTTCACTCAGTGGCACCCTTCAAAACTACGCGCTCAAGTGCTGAAACTTTTGGAGTGTCGCTGAGTACTGTTCGACGACATCTACACGCTGCGAATATCCATAATTATAAGCCAGCCAGAAAGATTCAACTTACTGACGATCATCGCACCAACCGAGTAAATTTTGCTACTCGTTATTTAAATTTCGACTGGGAAAACGAAATTGTTATATTTACCGACGAAAAATGCTTCAAGTCAGATAGGGATGGCCGAAAAATTTTATGGAGAAGAAGTGGCCAACGGTTCAACCCTAAAAACGTATTAGACTTGAGAACAAGCAGGCGGTTAACATTAGGTAAGTAAATGATTATATTCTTTAACATAAAATAAATTAATAATAACATAAAACTAATACATACATATATCAATATATATATAAATATATATATATATATATATATATATATACACACGTTGATTTTATTACCGTCAGCACTACGCAAGGGTTCGCTTTCGGAATAATTTTTGAACCAACTGGCAGCATTACTTTGAAAAACAAACACATTTTTTTTAGAAATCTAAAATATAATATTTAGTTTCTAGACATCAAATGAGAACCGGTTGTAGTGGACTCACTCTCTTAAAAACTTAAGTTTTACAACGATAGTTACGGTACAGTTTGTTTTCATTCAACAATGCGCTGGCACAGAAGCAATAGCAAGCGTACGCCTGGCCCCCACCTAGCGACGACACTGCGGGCTGCGGCTCGCCTGTCCAGTATACCTCGTGACAGCGCCGGTGTCTGTTGCGTAATCGTGTGTGTCAGTGAGTAAAATGAGTCGTCAGTACGAATATTCGAACGTGGAGTATCTAGCAATGGTACAATTGTATGCCATTGCTAACCACAACCTATAAGAGGCTAGGCGATTGTACTCCCAGCCGGAGCACTTAAATGCGTTACGACTACGAGGAGTCAGTGATCCTCAAGTGCCGACACGCGGGACCATCTTGGCCGCAACCCAGCGCTTACTCGACCACGGACAGTTCCGGACACCGTTACATGCACAAGCCCGAGTACGTTTGAATGATTATTCCCAAATGGAAGTCATCAAACCCGCGAAGAACTACGCAGTGCGATAGTGGACGCTTTTGATATTGTGAAAAGTGATAGAGACACATCGAAAAGTTGAAAGATAATCAATTAACACGTGCACGTTTGTGTATCGAAAGGAATGGACTCCATATCGAGCAGTTACTTCGGTACAGAGAACTGTAAATTAGTGTAAATAAACTGTAAATAGGTATGTAAGTTTGATTTTATTTGTAAATAGCTCCAATTTTTTAAATACGCAAGAAATACCTCCTCGCAGTCAGTTGTAGTTCAGTGTATTTTTATTATTATTATTACATAGTTCAAAAGTCATTAGGTCGCTATTGTTCATAATAAAGTAGGTATTACAGACGGTCCTAAGCCCGTGTAAAGTACGAAGGAGAAGTTGGAGTGTGTATTTTATGTTCAAGTAGGTATATTTCGTAGTGATACTGGCCATATCGGCTGCGAGGGGTCATTGCTCCCTAACACATGATTTGCGCGGTACTTAGAAGCGCTCGAAGGATGGATGTGTGTGTGCGATACGTGCAGCCTTGAGCTTGGCATCCGCGTCAATTCATCAATGAAATATCGTACTGCTACTAATGTTAAACTTGATCGAGTGAGAAGAATTACAGAAATGACTAACTTTTTTATTATTATCAGTACAGTAATTTAGATGTTAAAAAAGGAATCCAAATATTATTCCGAGAGCGAACCCTTTCGACTGCTGACGATGATAAAATTAGCGTATATATATATATATTATATATATATATATTATATATTATTATTATTGCTGCTGACATTGATTTACATATTGCAACAGATTTGAAAAGGTTTATTATTTTAGGTTACTGGGGATGGATGTCTTCAATGGGCCCAGGCGAGCTAGTGGAAATAGGTGGCCGCATGAACAGTGAGCGATACCTTGAAGTGTTGAATGACGTAATGCTGCCTTCAGTGCGGGTCGCATATCCAGAAGGACAAATTTACCTGGTTCAGGATAACTCTTCAGTGCATCGGTCAAGAAGATATAACGGTGTTTGAGTGGCCGGCTAAAAGTCCGGATCTTAACCCTATAGAAAACTTATGGGGTCAGATGGTTTTAAACTGGGACTCAAGTGAAATAAAGTCAAAAAAAAAATTGGATGAAGAGGTAAACAGAACTTCGGAACTAATGCGAAATAGTGCCGCATGTTTTAATATGGTGTCGGGGATGAAAAGTCGTCTTCAAGAAGTGATAGACAGTGAGGGCCATCCTCTCCGTTATTAATGCAGTTTATCGATTCTTACCCAGGACAAATCTTTGTGTGTTGAACACGATTATTTGAATGTGTCTGGGTGTAATTAATCTAAAAAAAATGTTTAAAATAAGTATTATATCCGTTGTCTAGTATCCATATCACATTAAGCTGCTTATTTTAGGCTAGATGACCCTGTGTATAAAGTGTCCTAACATTCATAATAATAATATTATATTATTAATATCTAATCCCATTACAAGTTTTTGTTTACAAGTTTAGTAATCTTCTAATGTGTTAACGATGCACCATCTGAACTCACATATTTTTCTAATGTTGTGTTAAAAGGGTTACCTACTTATCAGAAAATGTGATCAAAGAGGAAGATGTATATTGCTATACTGTTATAGTTTAGCATGTTGGTTCTTTCTTTGTGATTCACAAGAACAAATAACATTTCATTTTTCAACTATTCTTTTATATTCAAAGATTATACAGAGTGTAAAAAATTAATGTTTGCAACTTTAAATAAATAAGTAAATAAAATTGTAGTTATGTTTCTAGAATTATCTAATATTAAGTAAACATTTTATACTTCACTTAGGGTATTGTATTTTGTCAATAAATTTAGGTCAGGTAAAATTTAAAACTAAGTAACCCCAATTTAACTCAGATAGAAAAACTGTATACTCAACCAGGAATGGAAAGAGGAAAGAAAAAAACCTAGAAATGTAATTCGAGAAATAAATTAATATTGTTTATGCAATAAGCCTATCTTTTCTTACAAACCTCATACCTACTGTAAAATTTGATTACTTAAATATTAATTAACAAAAAGTGCTTAAGAAAATAAAAAAATAATTATATGAATAAAAAAAGAACTTGTGTCCGAGGATTTGAACCCCGGTTGCCGTGTCCACAAAGCATCGGTCATAACCACTAGACCAACATGCCATATACACAATGATTCAAAAAACTTTAATGCTTTCATGTCATTATCAAGGGGGTTCCTTTTCTCTGAAGCTTACTGTACCTACTAAACTTTTCAATAAAAAAAACAACATTTTTTGCAAAAAAATAAAAAAAAACTTCTTAGATATTAAGCTATTTCCTTCTATTCTATTTCCTCTATTTCCGTCTATTTCCTCGCAACCTCGCAACCTTCGTCGTGTTCATCTGCCCGATATTCTCTCTCTTCGTCTTCCCTTACATTGTCATCACCATTATTGCTCTCGTGCTGACTGCCTAAAATTAATTCTTTATACCAACTTAGTTCTTCATACTGGTCCCAGTTGACTTTGAAATTTTCTAACAATACTTTTACATCTTTAACTTTCGGTCTCTTCAGCTCATTTTTCATTTCCATTCTTTGTAAAATAGTTCTATGTTGTTTTCTACTCTTTAGTAAATTAATGACAGTTCCATTTTCAAGATCGTTTTTGTAAACTTTTGAGGTTCTTAAGCCACACGGGCTGATCTTTGTCACCATTTTTGATGTAACCACTTGTTTGCCTTTCTTTGTGGTTTTTCTCTAGTGTAACTCCTCGTATACTGCCTGTTTATATAGTCTTAAACGCTTTAACTCTCTTATACCTGACAAATTACTGTATACCTCAGCTAATCCCTTAATGTCATACAACCCAGTCGTCTCCCAATAATTTCAAGTTTCCAAATTTTCTGTAAATCTCGAAGTATATAAAACCACATATTATATAAAACCACAGAGTATATTTATATTATTTTGTATATTTCTTTTTAAAATAAAATTAGTAGTGCCTTATTAAAACATTACGCAACAAAAATTGTCTTTAATCCATTTTGATCGACATCTTAAAATTTTGTATTAAAATTATCTCGTTTTGAATGAAAACGTGTTTACTTAATCAAAGTTGTCAAGACTTCATTGTAATTATTCCGTTTTGTTCGAAACCGCTAACTATGGATATCATTTAAATAGGGTTTTAGGCTATTTTGATTGATTTTTTTTTTCTTGTTGTTTGATTTGAAAATTGATTCGTATTCAGAAGGCCCAAAACTACCCGATTAAAAAAAAATGTATTTTGACCAAAAGTGTAATTATCCCATTTTGTTCGCCAGCTCCTCATGTTATACGTTCCCGCCTGTTTTTCGGAATGATTATTTTAGATTAGATTAGACAATTTTTTATTTGGATTTCATAAAATCATAACATAGTATAAAACAAAGTTTGTCCGTCCCTATGTAAGCATAGATCTTTAAAACTACGCAACGGATTTTGATGCAGTTTTCACCAATGCAAAGAGTGGTCCTGAGGAAGGTATACAATTTATCAAGCAGGCGAAGCCACGGGCGTCTGCTAGTTAAACAAATTTGCGTAAAGGTAATCAATCTTAAACATAAAATAACTGTTACTGGCAAAAACGATTAGAGCATTTTAAGTTTATTGATAAAAAATGTATCAAGAAAATTACGATACTCTACACTGTAGATAAATAGTGATGACATATTTTAATATTTTAAGGTTTCCTCGCAATATCCAAATGCGTGATAAATGGACACAATTTTTTTTTTGACGGACCGTTCGTCCGTCTGTTTCATTCTCGGCTTTCCTCCTAAACGGTTTAAGCTAGATTTTTTTTTTTGAGTTGCCTCAACGCAAAGTGAAAATGATTTTTTTTCTACCGTCAACCCCATCGTGTATAAATAGGGGTATAAATAAAAAGGTCTTTTAAAAATATTTAGAAGTTGCAAAGACAAATTTTTGGTTTAAGTATCCGTTTTCGAGACATTCAAATTTAAAGCCCATATTTTCGTTAAAACAAAGCTCCTTAAGCAAAGTTTCATCTAAAAGCTAAACAGCTGGCTCGAAAAATCTTAAAAATCATGATTCTATTTAATCAAACTTTCAAGAAAAACTATAACACATCAGATAACTTTGTTAACCCTAATCTTTGCGTGACCCACGCACTTGGTCGGTTTTTTTTAACTAATGCCATTGCGAGGTAAGCGAAAAGTATAACGGATTAGTGAGATTCTATTGTATTAATTAGAAATAACACAAAATTTTTTATCGATATTTTGCGTATTCCATAGTGTACACAACACTATTACACCCACACATTTTGTTCTTGGGATCGCCTGTGAAATGTCTTTGTGTATCTTTCTACATACTATATCTATGGTTTAAACACAAACATAAAGAAATTTCCGTGATTTTCGACTTTGAAATTCAACTTTAAACATCAAAAGTCAGAGGTTGGGATAATTTGTTTGAGTTTTGTGAACTGAATAAATTGTCTTTTCTTTGTTGTGTTTTCTTTACTTCACAAACACACAATGAACAATATGTTACGTAAGAGGTTTGTACCTCTTACGTAACATATTGTTACGTTTATGTTGTTGTTATGTTTAATACACGTACAATTCTAGTGGACAGTTGTACTGTTCTTCTTGCAATCGTGTGTTCATGAACACACATGCCAGAAATGATTGACAGGGTGTCGCTGTTGACGGATACGTTATATGTTCATTGTGTGTTTGTGAGATAAAAGAGTTATAGCGAGATATAGGTACCTATTTATGTTTACTAAAAAGTTTGTCGGTCAGTTTCTGAATTGAGAATTTGAAGCTCTACCATCTACTGAGTACGCCAAATGTCACATTTGACGCGGTCAACGGATACTTAACTTCAAATTCTCAATTCAGAAACCGGCCGTGTATCTCTGATGTAGTGCGGTGAAAGAGAGGAAACGGGATGCTTAGAAGGCCGTCACATAGAGTAGATGTTTGAGTAGTTTGATGAAACATATAGGTATGTTTATCAGTAGTCTAGATTCCATAGCACAAGCTTATACGAGTATTAGCTTAATTTTTGCTAGATAGACCAAAAAAAATTGTTACATAAGAAAAACTAAATGTACCTACATAAGGTGGGTCAGGATGTACACTTGTACAGGCAAGTCGACCTATATAAATATTATATATAATTCCTAGCTCAATCAAAAAAATATATTCAGAATTAACATAAGGTTACTTTTATCCCAACAACAACGTCGACAGCTGACCATAATTTAATTTAAATTGAGTCTGAGTTGAAACTGTTAGTACTTACATGTCTATACATCCGAAATAAAGGCTTATAATAATAATAATGACATAGGCTTTACTTTTTATGCCGGTAATGTATTTTGATAATAATATATAAGATAGTCCGAGACGCCCAGGACTTTAATTGGCTGCGCCATAGCAGCTGGCACGTAAGATTTTGTTGAATTTAATCAACATTTCATCACAAGGCAACGGGTTTCATTTTTTTTCCAAAATTACAATATAGCTGCTAATTTTTATTAAATTCATTCGGCCATTTTGGACATAACCCATTATAAATGTGCCCGGTGACGACAATAGGCTTGCCTCCTATTACGTGGGACTAAAATACTGGCAAATTGTGGGTGTGTAATGCACATCTGCCTACCCCTTCGGGGATATAGGCGTGATATGTGTATGTGTGTGTGTAATGTTTTTTGAGAATTTATTGGGACCTGTAAACCTATATCACGCGGGCTCCTATGGCGATCAACTAGTATAATGTAAAAGGTTAAACATTTTATGAACTCTAGGGCTTCAATTTCATACCGGTCACTAGAACATTGTACCTAAGTGATTAAATTAAGTAATTGATATCATATTACATGTCCAATGATGACATCATTGTTACATACTCTGTGAAATTAGGTCAACGAGGTCATAGAGATTGCAATGGAACTTATGAAACGGTTGGGGTTGCTATATTTGGTTGGTTCTTAAAGTTCAACCAACTTAAAAAAAACAAAAAAAAAAAACTACCCAAATGGGGAAAAAAAAAACTACCCAAATGGGACCAAATAGTTGTCGGAATGGGACCAATTTGAAATGGAACCACTTGAATAGTAGAAGCTTCCAATAGGGTGAATACCCAGTCCGAAGATGTAGATAAGGTAACAAACCTAAAAAGAAACATACAGTCGAATTGAGGACCTCCTCTTTTTTGGAAGTCGGTTGAAAAACCAATAACATTATACCAGTAAAATTACGAGAAGCGACTGTTATCTGACTTCCACAACCAATTTGGTGATTTCGAAGTTCTGTAATTGGATTTTCTAGGGCTTCAACTACCCATAACGATATACTGCCAGATTTTCGTATGGCAACCGGGATCGACGACTTAATGTACCCTCCGCGGCACGAAGGGGTCTGAGTATAATATGATAAGATCAGCCCGTCTAGTGTAAGCTTAACCTGTGTGGTAATTTAACCTTATATATTAGCCTATGTCTTAACCTATTGGGTTAAGAGTCCTTCTAAGAAAACTGTCAAAATATTACATTTTAAGGTGTAAAAGTATGAATGTTATATTAGAGCAATATATTAAAAAAGCCTTTAATAGGTATTACTGTCACTGCGTATTACAATATAAAGATACGAGTACATTAATTTATACAATGATTTGACTGCTTCGGTGGCACAGTGGTATAAGTATGCGACTGAGGTCCCAGGTTCGATTCCGGGCCGAATCAAATTATTTGTGTGATACACAAATGTTTGTTTCGGAGTTTGGGTATTTTCTATATATAATATGTAGTTATGTATTTAGAAATATGTAAGTATGTTTATCAGTCGTCTAGATCCCATAGCACAAGCTTATATTAGCTTAATTTGGGCTAGATGATGTTGTGTGAGAATGAATATTAAAATTACGAAAAAGATTACAATTTATAGGAGAAAATTGGACAGTATGTAACACTTTTAGGTCGTTGCTGAACTAACCAGGCATGACCTGCTGATCGATGAACGCGGCTCTGACAAACATCAAACAGTTCCCGGTTGTTGTCTTTTACGACAACCTTTTTAATCGTAGGCGTATAATACGTCCGACGGCGGGGCGATCTGTGATAGAGGAGGAGAGACGACATCTCGTGGGTGATCTCGACCGAAACCTCGACAGTATCTCCCAATGGGGTGCCGAGAACTTGGTCGAGTTCAATGCCCACAAAACACAGGCGTGTGCATTTACAGCGAAAAAATCCCCTTTCCTTCCCCTACCCACTCTTCAGAATGCAATATTACCAATGAAGGACAATCTAGACATCCTTGGCATAGACGTTCGTCGAGAGCTCAAATAACACAAAATACATTGAGAGATGTATTGGGCTAGCTTCGCGGAAACTAGGAATACTGAACAAGGTAAAGCGATTCTTTACACCGCACCAGAGGTGTCTGCTGTACAAAACGCAGATTAGACCCTGCGTTGAATACTGCTCTCACCTCTGGGACGGCTCCGCGAAGTATTTGCTGGACGCACTCGACGCTATGCAGCGACGCGCTGTTCGCCTTATAGACTGTCCGGAGGTAACGGGAAGCCTTGAGCCGCTAGCCCAGCGCCGAACAATTGCTTCCTTGGCCGCGTTCTACCGTATTTACCACGGTGAGTGTGCTGAAGAGCTCTTCAACCTGATCCCACCCTCTCCCTTCCGATCCCGAACAACGCGTGCCGGGCAGAGATGTCACCCTCATACCGTGGAAACCGTCTTCGCGAGAACCGAGCGTTTTAAATGATCGTTTCTCTGCCGAACGATGGTGGCTAGGAACGCCCTGCCTGCGCACGTGTTTCCTCCAACATATAACCCTGGGCTCTTTAAGCGAAGCGTGAAGAGGCACATTACAGGGTCGTCAAGTTGAGGGCCACTCTCTATAGTATTCCTGTGTACTGTGAGAGTCGCCCTCAATTGCCAGGCGTCGCCTCAGCTTACCATCAGGCGAGTGGCGTCAATTTGTCGACCTAAATATAAAAAAAAAAAAAAAAAATACTTATATGCCTCCGATTACTTACCTATACGGAAAACATGGCAAGTTTGTCTTACGTCATAGCTCTCAGCATCTGGTCTAAGTAAGTCTTTTTCGGTCTACTTTCGCTCAATCAAGTTAATAAATACATGCCAAGATTATCTTCAGTCGTCGGACGTCCTAATCCTTGGTACTTTGCTGCTATCGTCTGCACTGTCGGCTCTCAGAGTCTCGAGTCCGTTATAATAATAGCATTTACGAGAAAATATTTCTAAAAAATCAGACAAACATTCTCGGCGATAAATTCTATTCGGATGAGAAGCGATGCGTAATTATAACCCTGGAGAAAATTTCGTAGCTTGATCTACAAAACTCGTAGCATAATATCTACGATGTAGAAATGAAATGGGTTAAAATCGTATTTGTAACAGCGTGGGATTATAACAAGCTACGTAAGAAGTCTACGCAGAATCGTTTACTTTAGATTTCAATTGAGGCCACATTATAATATTATGGTAAATAACATTTGGCGTAGTGATTCCTAGATGAAAATAAATTTATTTATTTATTTATGTACACAAAGTATATACAATATTGTGAATGGAAACATTATATACATGTATATAGAGGCACCATTTATGTCTAAAGAGATCTCTTCCAATGGACCTGAGAGAGGAGACGTGAGTTCAATCAGGTGCTGGTGTGTGTGCAGGTTAATTCTGTTATTCAGGTTAATAAACTTACATACACTTTAACTACATAAATACACAAATACATACATACATACATACATATGGTCACGCCTCTTTCCCATGGGGGTATGCAGAGACTATGGAATTCCACTTGCTACGATCCTGGAATACTTCTTTCGCTTCTTCTACTTTCATAACTATCTTTATGCACGCTCTCCGGGTCTGGGTACTCTTGACCTGGCCTTTGGTCAAAACGTCTCCGATTTGGTCGAAGTACGTTCGCCTAGGTCGACCATTACCTGCCTGTCCATTCACGCCCGGCTTATGTATCTGTTTCGTCAATCTTCTTTCATCCATCCATTCTACGTGCCCAAACCATCTAAGCATCCCTTTTTCTATCTTACTCACTACATCTTCTGATACACCGCAACGTTCTCGTGTCACACTGTTCCTCACTTTCTCAACCAAAGTCTCCCCAGCCATACTTCTCAAACTTCTCATTTCCACTGCATTTATTTTACTTTCATGCTTCTTCTGCCAAACCCAACATTCACTTTCGTACATAAGTGTAGGGACCAGCACTCCTCCATGAACAGCCTGCCTAGCCCTCCGAAAAATATTCTGACTGTTCATAAAGTTATGCAGTTCATAAAGTTATACACAAATACATTCATATTAACTTATCATAAATATAGATACAAAAAATTATAAAATAAACATACAAAAAATAAATGTGAAACTTTAGTGAAAAAATGAGAAACACTTCCACGATTTAGTGCCCGAAGTTTTAGACGGTATGTTATGGAGCTCCGTAGCCGTAACAGAAACTACCGGATATCCGAAAAAAAAAAATTCCGTCCGTCCTACTAAATTATTTTATCAGAAGAAAATATACCTACTAGTTCGCTGAAACTTCTTCATAAATCAAAAGACAAACTGATAACCGATGCTGCGGCCAAACGAATGGCCGCTCGTGTTGCTGCTCGCGTTGCCGCGAATATTTCCTTAGTAGCCCACGCTGAGCACTCCACCAACGTGTGGAGTACAGTGTCGTCGTCGGAAAACTGGCAGTGTTGATACCGGAGTGTGACCTCACGATACTTGCTCCCCTAGTATAACTCGTGTGTGATAAGTAGAGATCTGAGCGCTGTGATATTGGTTCGCACTCGAACTCACTCGAAACAAGTCTTATCTTATCACGTACGAGTATTATTTCAGTCGCTGCACGCGACGAGTAGCGAGGCGAATGACGAGGCGAGCGGCTAGGCGAGTGAGTGGCCACACGATGTTACTTCCTATTCTCCTCGCTATTTCCTTCGCTATATAGGTACTCGTCGAGTCGTGTAGCCGCCTCGTAACAATTATACGACTGATTGTGCTTAATACCTTAATACGGTCTAACTACAGAACTTCGATATCGCCCATGGGTTGTGAAGGTCAGAAGGCAGTCGCTTCACGGAAAATATCGAAGTTCAGCCGAATCGCAGTTAGACTGGAAAGCCGACCCCAACTGAGTTGAGAAAAGGCTCGGTGAATGATGATTGTGCTTAATACCAAATAATTCCCCAGAAATAAAACTAAATTAATTATTAAACTATTCATATTTTACGTAATAAAATAAATAAAAAAATAAAGTAAATAATATTATCCGTATCCGTATCCAGATCCGATATTCTTTTTGCAGTCCTGAGAGCCCTCTATGTATAGGTACATTAGTCATGAAAATCTTTATTTGATCAAAAGCTATTTTGGAGGTTGATAATTTATGTAGAAATTAATTATTATGCTAAATACTTCTACTCAACACGATATAAATAGACGTAAATTTAGAATCGAATTGAAGCATTCTATTTTAAGATTCAGCCTCGGAAGCAACAAATATAATATTGATGCTTATTGAATTTTAATAGGTGCCTGTTTAGTGTTTTATTAATCTTTTTTAAATCACCTGTACTAGCCCTACAGGCAGGTAGTATGCATAGGGCCTAGAGGCTAGTGGCTTGCAGTTTTAAGGTCGATTCAGACATCAGTGAAACCTCAGTTCCGTCCGACACAATACCGGTACAGTTCAGTATCAGTGCAAAATATTCTTTGATACATTTTCTATGAACATGACAGGGTCAGTGTCAGATGTCTTTTTTTTTTTTTTAGTTCCGCGACCAAGGCCGCGGCCGCTCTAACGTCCGTTGCCGGGCGTCTCTGGTTACAAGCAGAACGTATTTCCAGTGGCGCCCGGCGGGACTGTCAGTGATGTCTGAGTCGTATTTGACACTGACATAAGAGGACGCGTTCATAGAAAAATTATAATAAAATATCTTGTAGAGATAAATCACTAATACTGAACTACGCTGGAAGCTTCACTGATTATGTGTGAATGGACTTTTAAGCGATAGGGGCCAAGCGCGCAGTTTTAGAACGTTCGTTCTCGCTAGGTCTAAATCCCACTAGACTTAGGCTCTAGGCGCTAAACAAGCCGCCTGCCTGTGGTCACTTAGATAAGATAAGATGAGATAAGATAAATACTCTTTATTGTACATCGTACAAAAACAAGAAATAGTAACGTATAACACACATACCTTAAAACTGATGTACAAACGGCGGCCTTATCGCTAATAAGCAATCTCTTCCAGGCAACCTTTGGATTTAGACTTAGCTTTATTATGTGACAACCATACGAACATCCGTTTAGTAAATTCGGACATAAGCGTGTGCATACTAACAGACCGTCAGGAATACAAAATTAAACTGTTTAATGTTTTACTACTGAAGCCCCCAGCTTCGCCCGCGTGGAACTGTTTTTAGTTCCAAATTACCACGGGATTACATCATGGGATATAAATTAAAAGTAAAAAATTCTTTTTATAAGCAAGCTTTTATTTAAATGCGCTAAAAAGACCAATATAAACTTTAACTTGCTTTTAAAAATAATTTTTTACTTAATTTTTTACGTTTTTCGAGTTGGCTCTTAGAAAGCCATAGAAAAAGAAAGAAAGCCATAAGCCATTTGATACCCATATTGTAGAAGTGCATTAAATATAATTAGTCTGCCATCTTGAAGGAGCCGCCATGTTGGATTTAGAATGACGTCACCGTAATATATTGTCATCCGAACCGAATGTCTATACAAAATTTCAGCTCAATCGGTTTAGGGGATCTGCTTCAAAATTGAGTCGCAAGATTCCACCCGAGCCATTTCACAAAATGCGCCGTCTTAGTGTGCCCATTTGTGTATCGTAATTTATTGTAATATCGATTGAAGTTACGAGTATATCAATATTTTGACAAAGTATATGCAAGAATTTCCTATATTACTGCAGAAATCGGTTCTCTAATGAACGTAGTTTATTTTGGAATAGTTTTATTTTTGTAATTACTGTGTATTTAAACCAAAAATCACGATCAAATTGCGATGTTAAACTCAAAAATTGGCCGAATGGTTTATTTTTTGACTAAATAATTGTAATACAATTCAATCATCTGTTACATTAAATTACGATTAAAATATATATCCAATGCTTTATGTATTTTTTTAAACTCAATTTATAAGTATTTTTGAATGAAATACATACGACTCTGAAATCGACTCTGCGCCGGTTTTTCAATAAAATGCTTGTGGGATTACTATAGATCAAATAAGTTATTTTTAGCAAATGTGTTACATTAAACGTCAACACGAAAGCTTGGCCCATTTTTTGCGTATATTCAATAACTTCTAGTTATTACAGACTATAGTAATTTAGGAGCTCAAAATATTAGAAATTCGTGCGAAAACGTGAAATGGTTCTTAAATAAAAACTCGTAATAAAAAAGTAGACTATAACCATGGCCTGCGAAAATCCCGATAAATCGGTACAGTCGTTTCAGATATAAGTGCTTCACAAAAAAACTTTGTTTTTTTGTGAAGCACTTATTAAATAACTGTTAATTTAATTTATTTAAAACAGACACTTCAATTTAATGGATTTCTATAGATATTATAATGTATTTTTTGTAGACGTACTTTACGTATCTTTTAAAAAGAGATTATAATAACGCTATTACGGCTATAGTCATAATAATTAAACCATCCAAACTTATATAATTAAAATGCGTTATGTAAGTTCTAAGCAACAGGGTAAACATCCCCGTTGTCGTTCAGTTGTCTTCCAACCCTTATAAGGGGTGGTTGTCGGTCTGACGCAGTCGTTAGCGCGATTTCTATTCCCATTTCAAATATACCAATCAAATCAGTGCTTCGTCTAGAAATGCGTAAGTTATTAATTTAATATTTTTTTTTAAATTGTGAAATCAAATGCGGCTAGAGAAGGGTGCGATCAGGGTCTTTGTCGATTTTTTACTACGCTTTTTTTTTGTTAAGAACTTTTTGACAGATTGTTTATCTTTATATTTTGGTGAGACTTGTTGTTGTTGTCTGAAGGCATATCAGCCTAATCGCCACTTAAGTAAATTACGAGTACTTAACTAATGATAATTATAATTTATTTAAAATCTAAGTTCAGTCGCATCGTAGTTAGATTGGAAAAAGTTCAGTAAATGATGATGTTGATTTTAATATATTTAAAGATTTTCAGTTATTTATAATTTAGTCATAGATGGTTATAAGAATCACACACATATCACGCCTATATCCCCGAAGGCAGGCAGAGGCGCACTACACACCCAAAATTTGCCAGTATTTCTAGTCCCACGTAATAGGGGACAAGCCGATTGCCGTCACCAGGCACACATATAATGGGTTATGTACAAAATGGCCGGATGAATTTAATAAAAAGTTGCAACTATAATGTAATTTTGAAAAAAAAAAATTGAAACCCGTAACCTTGCGATGAAATGTTGATTAAAGGCAACAAAATCTTACGTATCAGCCGCTGTGGCACAGTCAATTAAAGTCCTGGGTGTCTCGGACTAAATATTATAAGGTTATAAGAATATGTAGTTGTTAATCCGCATCGCAGTTAGACTGGAAAGCCTGGGAAAGTTTCGTTGGATGATGACGAGTTACAAGAATACGACAGCTTTTTCTGTTGAAGGCAAATATAACAAGCAATAGAGAATTGACTGCCTCGATGGCGCAGTGGTATGAGTATGCGACTGCCGTCCCTGAGGTCCCAGGTTCGATTCCGAGTCGAATCAAATTATTTGTGTGATCCACAAAAATATTTGTTTCGGAGTACGGGTGTTTTCTATGTATAATATGTATGTATTTAGAAATATATAAGTATGTTTATCATTCGTCTAGATACCATAACACAAGCTTATATTAGTATAATTTGGGCTAGATGACATTGTGTGAGAATGTAAAAAAAAACATTTATTTATTAATTTAAAGACAGAATTTAAAGCGCCCTAGCAGTGCACCTGCTGATTAATGGACGAGGCAACGAGGTGGACGAGTAACATTAAAGTTTGGACTAGCGGCAATAAATTATAATTACCACCAACTACCGCCAAAACAGCTTCTTATACCGAGTGTGCGCCAATTACAATAAGGTTGTCCGTAGTTATCTGGAACTAGATATTACGCATTCGATATCTAAGAGTTCTTTTAGGCGTAAATAAAATAAAATTACACTAAACACTGGCAGGTAAATGTCATTAGACTAATGTTATCTTCGCAAGTTTTAAATTATGTCAAAATTATAGTCAATAGGCCTTATAAAACAATGTGGTAAGATGTTGAATTTTTATATAATTGCACTAATTTCGCTAAATAGAAGACATTACAAACGTCGACATATGTTTTACCTACTCACGAGGCATTCTCAAGACTGTCTCAAAGAGAACAGCCGAAGCAAAGAGAAGTGCTGTTGTTTTTTTGGGTGCAAAGGGGCTCTACCAACATCTTTAGGGCCCCAGCGACGGGCGACGGGCGAAACGGAGTCTAGTGTGGGTGATGTGGGTCGATTCGCCGGCCAGGGAGACCCTTAGCAACGGCGTAGGCGCGGCCGCCCGCAACACAGTCATGGGGCCCGCCTGGGACCAACCACCCCAGGAGGCTGCCCCACATGTTGCGCATAATCCTGATGTGGGACCGCCGCTCCGGGTGGTAACCGGTATGGGGTAGCGGCGGCCATGCATCAGGGGGGTTTGGGAGCCCTTCCGTCCGGCGAGTCGGCTCCGACCTAACCACACGGTTCTAGACAAAGCTAGCCCCTGCGCTTTGTCACTCACTGCTGGGACTTCCATGGCCATCATATTGAATGGGGTCCCTCAAGACTGATCATGCGGGTAGGGCCGCCCATGCGTTCGCTCTCTCCCACGGTCTGACCCAGATGGTTTGCGGGATCACCCAGATACCAGACAGGTCATTTCACACGCCCGCTCTGCTGGATTTACTGCTAACGAGTCGCAAAGCCCAGTACAGTGTTTCGGTAGGAGCCCCATTGGGTAGTTCCGACCACTGTGTTGTTCACACTGGCATGAAGGTATCACCTGCACGTGCTGTACAAATGTCACGACGACTATGGCACTACTTGTCAGCGGATTGGGACGGTCTACGCGATTATTATGCGTCCGTCCTCTGGAGCCAGCGCTGCTTTGTAGGAAAGGCTCCCTCGGATAGCGCTTCTGCGATTGCTGGCGAGATCAGTTTAGGGATGGAATAATACATCCCTTTCACTGATGTCGCCAGTATCCGCAGAGCCCATCCCTGGTTCGGGCGAGATTGTGCCAAAGCTGTTCGACAAAAACAGTTGGCATATCGCGCCTGGAACAGTGCCCGGGCTGTGCGCGACCCAAACGTGGCACACCAAAGCAGCGTACCACAAACGGGCCACAAAATCCAGCAAGAGGGCCTTTAAGAGAGCGGATGCCCAGCGCATCGCGCGGCTTGGTCAGGAGCTCACTTCCCATCCCACGGGTAGCCGTGGATACTGGCAACTGGCCAAAGCCGTGCAATCTAACTTCTGTCAGCCCTCGCTACCACCGCTGCGTTACCCTGATGGAACACTGGCTCACAAAGCCCAAGAGAAAGCGGATATGCTCGCAGACCTCTTTGCGGCTAATTCCCGGGTCGACGACCGTGGCCTGCAGCCCCCCGCCATCGCCAACTGTGGCCACACTATGCCTGACATTGTACTCAGGCAATGCGATGTACAAGCAGTGCTGCGATCACCCGACACGCGGAAAACCAGTGGCCCTGACGGCATTCCGGCGGTGGTACTACGGAAATGCGCAGCTGAGTTGTCTCCTGTACTAACTCATCTGTACCGCCTGTCTTACTCCACAGGAATCGTGCCGGAGGTCTGGAAAGAGGCGAACGTATAACCGATCCCCAAGAAAGGGGATCGATCTGATCCGGGCAACTATCGACCCATAGCTGTCACCTCAGTCATCTGCAAGGTGTTTGAGCTCCTCATCAACAAGCAGCTCATGCGATACCTCGAAGATCACTCGCTACTACATGATCGGCAATACGGCTTCAGGCCAAAACGATCAACGGGTGATCTTCTGGCATTCGTAACGCATGTCTGGGGTGAGGCTATGGAAAGGCACGGCGAGTCCTTGGCGATTAGCCTGGACATCGCCAAAGCCTTCGACAGAGTCTGGCATGCTTCGCTCCTTTCCAAGCTTCCGGCATATGGTCTACTTTCTCAACTGTGCAGCTGGATAGCCAGCTTTCTGAACGAACGCCGAATGCGGGTCCTTTGCGATGGCCAGGCTTCTCGCTTTTTGCAAGTGAATGCCGGGGTACCGCAGGGGTCCTTGCTGTTACCAACTCTCTTCCTTCTGCATATCAATGATATGCTATCCCTCGGGAGCATTCATTGCTATGCAGATGACAGCACATGGCAC
>OY748296.1:3766074-3907397 GCA_963556515.1 Nudaria mundana
ATACCTATTAGTACGTGGGCCGTAGGATATTTAATTTTTTTGATTACCAGCAAGCTAATTTCATCTTAAGTAGCTTCATTTTACCGAGTCCCCCACAAATATCGATAAAGAAGTTTTGATTCGAGTAGCTAATTGAGATAATAGGGGTTAAGTGTGTTGACTTGACGATCCCAAATAAAATAAGAGGACAAAGTGACTCTTACATAAATGTTAAGCAACCAACCGTAAAAAAATCAGCTTGCTGGTAATCATATTTTATGACCTCGTAATCCATACATTTTGAGAGCGAGGGACTCTTGTACAATACCACATATTTGGTGGGACAAATAAATGTTTTCAATAATGTTAATGATTCTCTTCACATACAATAAAAATCTCATTGTTGGCAATAATTTTTTTGGGATCGTCAAGTCAACATACTTAACCCCTATTATTTCACTTAGCTACCCGAATTGAAACTTATATGTATCGATATTTGTGGGGGACTCGGTAAAATTAAGGAAAAATAAGCTTGCTGGTTATCAAAAAAAATCAAAGTACCACGGCCCACGTACTATATGTTGTAGAATATGTTAGTAGAAATTGTATATCTATATTTTATTAGGAACAGAGACGGAAAAATTTGGTAGGAGGTAATCTTTGAACCATCAGAGACCCAATTTAGTATATTATATATGTATGTGAAGGACCAGCGTGCTTCAAGCTTAATTGATACTTTGTCGTAATCCTGCCTGTTGTCATGTGTCTCCGAAGGAAAAGAATACCTAGTATACGACAATTATCACTCTTGTTTCTTAGATTAATTGATAAAGTAGAGCGCAATCGTGGTCGTAATAATAAGTTAAGTTTGTCTCCCGCTAACACTGCATAAAAGTGTGAAATATCGCCATTAATATATCGTAAAATTCCCAAGAATATTAAATTTAAGGTAATGTTCAAAAAATTGCTACCTGAAAACTCGTACTAAAATGTAAAGGGCTTTCTTCAAGTCTTAAAACATTGTGAACACTGTGACGCTACGATGTTAACATTTTTGATGTCCTTTATTTTTCTCATTTGACTGTAATAATAATAATAATTATTGATGAATGAATTGAATAAATAAATAATTGATAAATCT
The DNA here is from genome assembly GCA_963556515.1 of Nudaria mundana. Lineage (NCBI taxonomy): Eukaryota > Metazoa > Arthropoda > Insecta > Lepidoptera > Erebidae > Nudaria > Nudaria mundana. The sequence continues at coordinate 3,767,195 of OY748296.1, forward strand.
AAATAATTAATTGAATTAAATGTAATAAATATTTGATAATTTGTACATCATATAAGACCACCCAACGACGCGGGATTCTCATCCCGACCAAACCACTGAAGAGGCCACACAGGTGGCCAAAGTCCACCGGGCGCCACTGGACATACCTTCTGGTGCGTACCAGAGACGCCCGGGAACGGACTTAGGAGGAGCAAGCTATAATTTAACAGATATAAGAACTCTATTGATTATGCCAGCCAGGGTTCATACCAAATGCGAATCATTCTTTGATATCCATAATACATCTTATGAAGTTATTTGGAAAGCATAATTTAACATTAAATATTAAAGCGATGGTAAGTAAAATGTTTTAAGAAAAAACTTTTTAAATTTATAATAGCATTAATTTTTCGCAGAATTAAAAAGACAACATAACGTCGACAATTGTTTCGCCTCTAAACGAGGCATTATCAAGACTGTCTCAGAGAGAACAGCAAAATTCGTGGTTGGAACGTGTTTGCTTATAAGTAAACGTGTGCAAATTTCATTATCGCGATGTAGGATTCTTTACAATAACTAACGTGGGTAGAAATCTCAGATCATGCTAACTAAGTTCCAAAAATAGGTATTCACCAATACAAGACCTTATCTGTTTGATTTATTTCCTGTCTTTTGATAAGTTGCGTAGAAAAGCCAAATGACACACACAAACCAACAACAATTAATGTGTCTGTCTGTTCGTAAACAGATTATGTAAGGGAGATGTGTGAAAATCTATTTGTTCGTTGAGTAAGGTGTCCGCGTCTCTTCTAACTATTTCTAGCCTTTCCCAAACACTTGAAACCTTTCTCACATAAACGTAAAACTTTAAAAGTGTTACTATTGTTCAAGGAATGACCAGTGTCAAGAAGATGCTTCGCGAAGAGGGATTTCTCAGGACACCCATAGCTCCCTCAAGGTGTTCTGAGTTCTAAAAGCAACAAATGTAGAACTCAGAACACCTTGAGGGAGCTATGTAATGGCAAGGATTCGGTGTCGGTCTCACGCAGATCAGGTGTTTATTTGTTGAGTTGTGATGAATGTGGTTTGAAGTATGTGGGACAGACTGGCAGGTCCTTCGAGATTAGATATAAGGAACATAGAGCGGCGTCCCGCAATGGTTGTCCTGAGAAATCCCTCTTCGCGAAGCATCTTCTTGACACTGGTCATTCCTTGAACAATAGTAACACTTTTAAAGTTTTACGTTTATGTGAGAAAGGGTTCAAGTTAAGTGTTTGGGAAAGGCTAGAAATAGTTAGAAGAGACGCGGACACCTTACTCAACGAACAAATAGATTTTCACACATCTCCCTTACTTAATCTGTTTACGAACAGACAGACACATTAATTGTTGTTGGTTTGTGTGTGTCATTTGGCTTTTCTACGCAACTTATCAAAAGACAGGAAATAAATCAAACAGATAAGGTCTTGTATTGGTGAATACCTATTTTTGGAACTTAGTTAGCATGATCTGAGGTTTCTACCCACGTTAGTTATTGTAAAGAATCCTACATCGCGATAATGAAATTTGCACACGTTTACTTATAAGCAAACACGTTCCAACCACGAATTTTGCTGTTCTCTCTGAGACAGTCTTGATAATACCTCGTTTAGAGGCGAAACAATTGTCGACGTTTTGTTGTCTTTTTAATTCTGCGAAAAATTAATGCTATTATAAATTTAAAAAGTTTTTTCTTAAAACATTTTACTTACCATCGCTTTGCCATGGATTTTCGCCAAGTAACGCCTGTTTCTATCCAATATTAAATATTACTTTAAAACGCAGATACCTGAAATACCTACATATAAACATGTTAATTATTCTCTCTTGTGTAAACTTCTCTATTGTCTACAATTTAATTTCAATACTTACAATAATACGAGTCGACATTAGCTAGACGTTTATCGAAGTTTTCAGTAGGTTAAGTAATCAACTTAATGGCTGATAAACTTCATGGGTACGAGGTCTTTTTAAAGTTTTAAAGACTTTTATATAACGTGGAGCGATACAATTGCAATTTGATATTTGTTATAATATGAAAATCACGAAGTCCTAGACGCCCAGTACTTTAACTGGACGTGCCATAGTTGCTGGCACGTAAGATTTTGTTACCTTTAATCAACATTTCATCGCAAAGCAAGGGCTTTTAATTTTTTTTTCAAAGTATAATATAATATAGGCATAATCTTATGTACTTCTTCGACTTCGACTAAAGAAGAAGTTAACGAGACGTCAAATTTCAAGCATCCAATACCTGGTAGCGTTAGTCTTGCGGTTCGGTTAATCCATTCGTTCTCCTATTTGTATAGACTGCAAAAAAATATTAATTTGTCAACTGTGTTACCAGCTTACTACGGCTTCGTTGATTCAACCTTAAGACACGGTATAGTTTTCTGGGGTAATTCTGTAGACAAAGAGTATGAATTGAAAGCACAGAGGCGATATAATGAGATCGATGTTTAACATTCAACAAACTGTGTCATGTAGACCATACTTTAAAAATTATTAGTAGATTGACCAAGGGATGGGAATCAAGGGAAAAATGGGTGTTTTCACTCGAGTTAAACACTCTACTTTTCATTTCGAATACGAGGAAAGCAAATAAAAGTCAAATAAAAAAAATATAACAATAGAGATTGATCACGTATCAAGTATTGTACATCACGCTTTTTTTAAATTTTTGTTTTTCATTCGCACTTTTCTCAGGGCAGGCAAGTCTTTTGGTCATACCGCCTTATCATTAGTTATATTTTTCTATACAAAATGGTCTTCAGTATTTTTAATTACTTCAGTTAATTTTTTACGCACATTTGAAGCGCTATAGAGTTTTTTTTTTATGATATGAGGTGATTTATTCATGTTAAGTCGGAGTCGCAACCTTAAAATACAGGACAGTTATACCTTAAAATACTCAGTATTTTAAGGTGTCCAAATCATTATTGTTTGTGCTAATTACGTTTTATTTTATTGTAACTCAACTCTTTTTTGATTATGACCATTCAAAAACCAGAATGTTGTATTGACTTAATTTAACTTTGGCTGTATACGTTTTTGACATTGCCTCAAGATGTGCTGATATTTTTTTTACTTTTTCGCCCTAGGGCCGAAATGTATCACTTTCAACCCTCATATCAGGTAAGCAATGACCCACTTTTAGAGCATGAGAGATGAAAAAGTAGATTGTTAACCAAGGGAAGAAAGCATCCCATTTCTGACGAGATATTTTGGCCAATAGCTCGCCAATAGTTCGAGGCAGAAATGGACGTTTTCACCCGAGTTAAACACTCTACTTTTCATTTCGAATACGAGGAAAGCAAATAAAAGTCAAATTCAAAAACCAGAATGTTGTGTTGACTATCGAACTTTGGCTGTATACGTTTTATGCGATCGCCTGAAGATATGCTGATGATATTTTTTTTACATTTCCACCCCAGGGCCGAAATGTATCACTTTCAACCCGCATATTAGGTAAGCAATGACCTACTTTCAGAGCATGAGAGATGAAAAATGAATTAACATTACCAGGTCTATACATATAATATGAAACAGCAGTATAAATATGTCAAATCAAATTTCGATCTCTTCATTCCAGAGCTCGTCACAAAGATAAATTGCACGTCGTGTCAAGCACTACTACTGTTACACTGCTGCATGAAAGTATATTTTGTATGGCACCATGTATTTAAAATAATAAAATTCCGAATCAAATAAGAAACAAATTTAATAAAGTACCAACGAAAACTTCGCCAACTGCTCATAGACAGGTGTTATTACTCGGTAGGTAAAGGATTTTTTAGACAACAGCTCATTGGAAGCTTGATGTTGGAATGTGGTTAAGAATTTATAATATTGTTTAGGAATTTTACTTTTATTATTATTTCGTTTATTCATTGCTATTCTTATTTCATACATTTTTAAATACATTTATAAAAAAAAAGAAACAAATACATTTAAAAATATAAAAAATAGTGACCCACCAGTAGCGAAGTAGGACCCAAACTACCGGCGGTGGAGGCTACAGACTGAGAAACCTCCTAACAATACGGCACGTGTCGAGGATAACAGTCTTCTGAATCTGACTCTTGATCCAGCAATCTAACGAGAGTCTCTTGAGATGTTGATCGAGACTCTTCGCTATTAATCCGTTTGCCGAAACGACCACCGGGACAATGATCGTCGAGTCTACGTCCCACATGGCGGTTATCTCGAAGGACAGATCAAGGTACTTACTAAGTTTGTTCTTCTCTGCCTTCACGAGATTTTCGTCATGCGGGACGGCGATATCGACGAGCACTGCCCGACGCTGGGTCCGATCAACCAACACGATATCGGGCCTATTGGCAACAATAGTCCTGTCTGTGGTGATTGATCGGTCCCAGTAGAGCAATGTACGACCATTCTCAAGAACTGGCACTGGTGTGTACTTATAGTACGGTACTTCAAACTCAATAAGGCCATATTGAAGAGCAAGTTGCTGGTGGATGATCCTGGCTACTTGATTGTGCCTATGCAAGTACTCGGTGTTAGCAAGATACGAACAACCGGAAATAATATGGCGAAGTGATTCAGCAGGACGGTGGCATGCTCGACATATGTCGACCGTACCGTCCTTCATGATGTATTTCCGATAGTTGTTCGTCTTGATAACCTCATCTGCAATTGCACAGGCAAAACCTTCAGTTTCCCCAAAGAGGTCCCCAAAACGCAGCCAGTTCACCGAAGCGAGCAGGTCTACGTCGGGTCCTGTTAAGACCCGGTAGAACCGCCCGTGTAGCTCCTTACTCTTCCATACGTCCCTACGGTCTTCAGTACCTAGCACCTTTGGTTTACGCCAGTTCTCGTTAGCCAAGGAAAGAGGTGTCAGGCCCTTGTCAACCATCACGACATCGCAATGAATGTCACACCCGTTCTGTAGAAAGTAACCTCTCAGACTGCACACTTCACGGTTGTGGAGGTTCTTGGCATTCAAAAAGCCTCGACCCCCCCCACTTCCGCGGAATGTACAGTCTCATGACAGAAGATCATGGGTGTAACATTCGATGCGATGTCAGTTGTTGACGGACTCGCCTATCCAGGGCGTCTAGTTCCGTTTGAGTCCACCTAAGTATGCCAAAGGAGTATAACAATAAAGGTATCACCCAACCGTTGAAAGCCCGCATTTTGTTACCACCGGACAAAGAACTGTTAAGAACTTTTGTCAGGCGGCCAAAAAAACGTTCTTTCACCGATTTCTTGATATCCTCTACCGCTATACCCAATGACTCTGACATACCTATTTTGTATGTTTCGGTCTCGGAGAGAGATCTGAGAGTTATTATCTCAGAAAGTTGTAAATTCGGTGAATTTACAACCTTCCCCCGTTGTACATGCATAACCGCACACTTATCAACACCGAACTCCATCTTAATGGCTTTACTAAAAACTTCCGTAGTTTTTAATAAAGTCACTAAATCTTGGTGCTTCAGTGTGAAAAGTTTGAGGTCATCCATGTACATCAGGTGAGATAGAACCTCACCCCCTCTACGAAACCGATAGCCTAGCCCTGAATCCTTCAGCAATGTGCTAAGTGGATTCAGTGCTAAACAAAACCACAATGGACTCAAACTGTCGCCCTTTTTTTTTTTTTTTTTTTTAATCCGCGGCTTGTGGCTGCGGCCGCACCTACGTCCATTGCCGAGTGCCTCCGGTAGATACTGAAAGAATTCCCGGTGGCAACCGGTGGAAAAAAAAAAAAAAAAAAAAAAAAACTGTCGCCCTGGAATATACCACGCTCGATCCTTATCAAGCCTTGCGGGTCAGAGGCGTGCCCACCACTACCTGGTTGACGAAGGACTGTGGTCCACTGTCCCATACACGAGACTAAGAAGGATTTAAGAGTGGGATTAATTTTATACAACTCTAAAATCCTTCTCAGCCATGAATGAGGCACCGAATCATAGGCCTTCTTGTAGTCAATATAGACAGTAGAGATGGCGCCCCTACTCCGCTTGACTTGTTGGCTAATGGCCATATCAATGAGGAGTAGCTCCTTAGTACCACGAGACCCAGCCCTACATCCATTCTGAGCGTTATCTAAGATATTATTAGATACTATGTGCGAGTTTATTTTACTTCTCAGAATAGATGTAAGGAGCTTGTAGATGGTAGGTAAGCAAGTTATGGGTCTATAGTTTTTAGGTTCCGTGGTACTACCTGATTTATGGAGCAGGAAGGTGATGCCAGTGGTCATGAAAGCGGGTAAGGAACCAGACTCAAGGGCTTCTTGATACTGTGTTGCCAAGCGTTCATGCGAGCTCTGAACCCACTTTATCCAAAAGTTGTGCAATCCATCCGGCCCAGGACTTTTCCAGTTCGGGGCCGTACGCATTGCACAACTAACGTCTTCGGAGTCTATGGTAATAGACTCCATGGGTTCGATGATACTGCATTCACGCTCGACGACACGGATCCAGTCGCCCTCCGAATGTTCGACGGGCCCCGACCATATGTCACGCCAAAATTTATTCATGGCAGTTCTCCGTCGCTCAAACGTTGTCCAGTCCCCTCCCACTCTCGGTACACCTTCCTTTGGTTACTTTGGAAGATGCGATTCTGCCAGTATCTATTTACACGCTCTCTATAACGACGGATACGGCTTGCCCATGCATATACTTTCTGTTTCAGAAAATCAGTACGTTCCATGACATTGGCTAAGTATTGCTGGGGACGAATACCGGTCCCAGCAAATGCCTGAGTCACGAAACGCATGACCATTGACATTATTTTGATTATTGATTTTGATATGGTTTTGGACATTCTGTTTTAATTTATTTTGGACATAATAAATGATTCTTATTTAGTAATGTTTAATTTTGATATGATAATAATGTGATTTTAATTATAGTGTACTTAGTTTAAAATCACTACGTAGGTACCTATTTTGCATAATGTAAGGTAGAATATGGCTATGCACAATTGTTAAAACCTATTTAAGTCATGTAATCCAAATATGTTACCCATATTCGCAAATAAATAAATTTATTGATTGATTATTTGCGAGAGGAAAAAGAATCCACACACACCCACACATTCTCAGACGACCAGAACCAATCGGTTGCCACTACAAAACTCACAAAACATTCTGAACTTGTTTAAGTAGCTTAACCTTCCCTAGGCCGATACCTCACCGAGACGCCATGGCGACGTGGCCAGCGACGTCGCCAACTAGTTCTCATTGAGATATATGACGGCTAACTCACTTGGCGACGTCGCTGGCCACGTCGCCATGGCGTCTCGGTGAGGTATCGGCCTAATGCACGGATATCAGCATTTTATACTAAACATTTACATTTTAAACTACCTAAGCTATTAATTTGTGTTAAGTACTTACGTAATTAACATTAATAATTCTTTAAATTCCCACAGCCGCACTACCTATGTTACGACGTCGCTGGCCACGTCGCCATGGCGTCTCGGTGAGGTATCGGCCTAATGCACGGATATCAGCATTTTATACTAAACATTTACATTTTAAACTACCTAAGCTATTAATTTGTGTTAAGTACTTACGTAATTAACATTAATAATTCTTTAAATTCCCACAGCCGCACTACCTATGTTACGACGTCGCTGGCCACGTCGCCATGGCGTCTCGGTGAGGTATCGGCCTAAACGTCCACAAATATTTAAAGATCCCTAAAAAAATTTACCAAATGTGTCAAGTCGTTCTCGAGTTTTCGTACGACAAAAAACAGGAATTCATTTTATAGATGTAGATTATTTTGTATACTTTCCAAAAACTGTAACACAAAAGCAAGATAAATACTATTCAAATTGAAATGCAAATAATAAAGAACGTTTACAACCTGGAAAATTCTTTTACAGAGAACAAATAAACTGTTGTTTACCAAAACGGGGAAAGGTTTACTTCGTCGCATAAATTTAGGTGCAGAAGGAGCGAAATGATTGAAAAATAACATTTGTGGTATTATTTCGCACTCACAGTTAGTCATTATTTACATAATAAGGCAACGGACTTTGTACTTTGTCAACGTTTGGAACAATACATAATATATTGTTAACTAGAGATTCTATTTATAATCTCCAACAGAAAACGATGGTTTTTTAAGTCTGCCGGTAATGTCCATTTTCGCACGTCCCGAGTATTCGTTCAAAAGAATAACCGTTCCGGGCTACTGGAAACATAAAATAATATGATTTTTCCGGTCACTGACTAGACTCAATAGGTATACACATCTTTTTGAAAAATGTCCTCTTGAAAGTTTTACAGTAAAACTGTTTAGAAAATTGTTTGTAATTATAATAATATGCTCCACACTTTTGTAGATATGATGATGATGAGTGTTGTAGATTGTATCACTATGGGGTGACACTGAAGTCTTAGTAGATGCGCGGTCGGAAAGGTGATCATCGTGAACGAGCTACTAGCGTTCATCCAGAATGCAATAGACACCATGGATGAGCACGTTCAGCTAGAGACGAAGATTCGTCAAGGGAATGTGAGGCTCGGATCAGCCAGCTTCGGGCTAGATATAGAGCTGAAGGAGTAAGAGAATCCTCAGTTGAGCGTGAGGCTCTCTGCAGCCAAGATCGGGAAAGTCATAGTGTTCGGAGAGCCAGAGAATCGTCTGCCGAGCTTGAGGCTCGCCTCAGCCAGGATAGGGGTAGGCATCGATTACAGAGAGCCAGAACTAATTCATGGGTAAATAAAGAAAATTCTGCCATGAATTACGATCCATCGATTCCTTACAAGGACGATCGATAGTATGTATCAATTGATGGCATGTCAGTAGTGATTGAGCATTGTTTGGCATTGAAATTCCAAGACGAATCTAATTCCACAATTCTAATACCACAGATAAAGACAATCATTCTACCACAGATAAAGACAATCATTCAACCAATGTAAAGCATACAAATATTTGTATTGAGATATTTGAATTTTAAGACTGACATGCTACATAGTCTACATTGCACCCGTGCGAAGCATGGGCGGGTCGCTATTATTTATATAAATATATTCTTAAAATAAGGTATATTTTTGTAATGTTTATATGTATTTTTAAGTTTAAGGTATATATCTATGGGCCATAGAATAAGTTAAAGAACATCTTGTAACTGTTCTCATGTAGCTTGAAATAAACGATAAATAAAAAAATTAAAAATACTGAAAACCAGATGCACTGAAATAGGCAATGTGCTCGTCTCAGTACAATATGCTGAGTGTTATCCCATATTGTGCGTCGCAATATTTACAAGTTGCTGTACGTGGGTACCTGTGAGTGGATTTGTTTAGGCCAATTTAGCAATAATAACAATTATGAATAATATGTTGTGAAAACGCGGCACGTGCAAGCCACGTATTTCCTGCCACACACAAGTCACTCATGTCAAACCAAACCACACTGTCAGTTATTGTGACACGACCGTGTTACTTACGTAAATTTTACGTATGTGGCCATTGTGACCACAGATAAGTTATATTTTTCTTTGTGTAACGTTGAGTGTAAAGTTGTGATACAGCAATAAAAAAAACTTTTCTTTTCTATCTTTCTTTCTAAGATATACTTATCTATCGTTTGGCTGTTTATTTCTGACAGTCACATTGGTAACATGCGTTTTTGAATTTGAAGCCAGTAGTTATAATTCTAGACAAAATTACAAATTTTTGATTTTTCTCCCAGCGTCACCAAATATTAAGGCAGAAGAAAAACCCAGTCGCGGCTCCAGAGTCAGGCGCTGGTGCAAGAGCCGGCGCTGTCAACTTTGGAGACTTCTGCTTCTGCCATTTATACCAATACTAGCCCTCATCGTGCAGACTACGCTGTCTCTTAAGGACTCCATCACAAATGGCAGGGATGTCGCTGATGTTGAAGAACAGGTTAGATTTCTGATGCAAACCTATAATACAGATAAATAAAATTCAAGTGTCTTTTTATAATTCCAAACTAACAGCGTTTCACTAAATGCAAAACTTTATACGGAAATTACAAAAAAAAATCTTAAAATTTTTTTTTCCGAAAATTTCTTCCAATTTTTTTTTCCGAAAATTTCTACCAATTTTTTTTCCGTAAAATTTCTTCCAATTTTTTTTTCCGAAAATTTTCGATTTTTAAGGGACTTTAATTGACAGATCGCTCTATCTAATAGTAAGGCATATTAAATTTGGATTTTATATCATTTTTTGAAATATACGTTAGGAAGTTATGTCGTCTGTTCGGCTTCATATACCCATTATGTAACATCCTGTATAAACTGCTAGTGTTCTTTTGTCAAATAATTCAATTTATAAGTCTATCACCTTTCTCTAAATGGTTTTTGTACCATTGTTCGACTATTGTTCGCGAACGAACATTACTTTATACTACTATTTGACGAGCAATCATTTGGCGACAAAATGGGATTTATATGAGGTACGAGTAGGTGCATTTTTATTGAATTCACAGTACCTAATGATACCTAATATACCTATATGTTATACTCGTATACTGACATTATTTTATATTACTGACAACATTCTAAAATTCATTGGTAACATTACATAGTATCCATTAATAACAAAAAAAAAACCGGCCAAGTGCGAGTCGGACTCGCGCACCAAGGGGTTCCGTAGGTACCATAACAGCAAATAATCACGTTTGTTGTACGTGGAGCCCCATGAAATATTTATTATATTCTGTTTTTAGTATTTGTTGTTATAGAGGTGACAGCAATAGGTATATCATTTGTAAAAAAATCAGCTTTCTAACTATCACAGTTCATGAGATACAGCCCAAGACAGACGGAGGGATAGCGAAGTCTCTGTAATTGTTTTCCCGTTTTACCCTTTTGGGTACGAAACCCCTCAAAATTCACCCGATTGTGCCAAAGTTATTGTATTTAATGGTAAACAGAGCTAGTTACATTGTCACCGTTTGTCACTTGCCGTAAACTCCCTTTACAAATGGCAACAAGAGGCTATGACTGACCTATTTAACACTGCTATTATGTCGCTGTCATATAAATAATTACAACGCGTTATACATGTATGAACCTATCTATTGCACAGCGTATGGCTGGATACGTTTTGTGAATACAACAAATGTTATTTACTGGAGATATACAAAATATACATAATTAGAGACTAAAAATATTTACATTACAAAATATCGTTTAAAAAATCCTCCGCGTCATTGCCGACTGGGTAGGTTCCCAGAATGCTGGCTGTATTGCCACGTTGGATGGCGATACTTATTCTTTGGGCCAGAAAATAGCCAGCCTTCTGGTCCTGAGAAGCATCGATTGGGCGTTTAGCAATGTCTCTATAAAGGCGGCGAGCACTCGGACCCCATGACCCCAGTGTCTCAACTCCAAACGGCTCAAATATGTAATCACCTGCTAGGTTAGCATATTTACGCCGTTTAAGGAGAATTAAAAGAAAAAACTGGAGATTAGAATATTGGCCGTGAGTTTTTAGTGCCAGGTTCTTTTCTAACAGGCCTGTGGCTTGCGAAATTGGCATGTACAATTGACAGCTCAAGTGTCGTATCAATGTTCATAAGTCTTTGTGACCTACTTAGGTTTATTGACTTTGACTGTTTATACTTACTAAACTATAGCTAAGTGTGCGAAGTTTCATACCTACTTCTTCGACCGCGCAATTTTCGTAAAAGAGGAACAAAGTTGTCGCATCACGTATCTTTATAAATTTTTAGGGTACCGTAGTAAAAGTCTCGGAACCCTTTCAGCTTTCATCCCAAAAGGTTAGTGTAAGAAACATTAAACTTTGCATGAATATGTTTATTTACTACGCCGACAAAGTGCTAAAATAAAAGTTTGAAAAATGATTTTTATTGGGGTACCTCCCCTAGTGAGGTGATATTTTTTCTCACGTCTACCTCATCGTGTGAGATATTTTTTTGTGAAACCCGCGACCTAAGGTCGCGGCCGCTCCTACGTCCATTGCCCAGCGTCTCTGGCACGTACTTGTACCAGGAGGTATTTCTAGTGGCGTCCGGCTGATTGTGTGAGGTATCATTAGATAGGTCTTTTCAAAACATTGAGAAGTTGCTAAGATGATTTTTTGATTTAATTATCCGTTTTCGAGATATTTAACTTTGAACAGAATATTTTTGCGAAAACAGGCCGTCTGCCCCTCTAAAATCTAAACAGCTGGCGTAAAGAACCTGAAAAAAAACATGATGGTAGTCCATATAAATTAACTTTGAAGGAAAACTATAACGGATAATATAACTTTGTTAGTTCAGGAGTTATAGAGGCTTTTTATGGGTAACTACGGAACCCTATCTTATGCGTGGCTCGACACGCACTTGCCCGGTTTTTAACTATTGGATTGTTTATAATATCATGAAATGACTTTTAAAAACATCGTCGCAGGAAGACCTTTCGGGGACCAAATTTGTTGCTCTATTTGTCCTTATTAGTAGTGTCCATATTAGTTACGAATTGTGTCGAGTCGGCGGGATTTGTAACCACAAGCCTAACAAATAACTAAAAATAAATATGTTGGTGTGTCATGAAGGAAAGGGTTTCATACATTTTCATGAGCTTGTGACGGAGGAAGGCTATCCACTGAGACCATGTTTATCAGTTGTGACATGAAATAAATTAGATTTTTAAACTGCTTGCAAAGGGAATTATGTTATGACATATTTTACTGGAAATAGTGGAATATTTAGTTAGATATTGTTTAGTAGAATATTATGGGTCTAATTGAGATATTGATTTAATGGAGGAGGCTCTAGCAAGCATAAAGTCCCCGATCAGTGGCTTGACCCCTATTAAGTTAGATTAATTTAATGACTGGTGAAATGTAAGCATTGGAAATACCTCTGCCTACACTGAATGGCGTGATTCTATGTATAAAGGCTGGCGCAGAGAGACGTCGTCGTGGCACCGCCAGTGTAAGGATTTTTATCCTTATTTCATAAATTTAGAAGTTTTATTACTTTATTCCAATAAATGCCGAAGCATGCCGTTGGGTGAGGCACATCGTATGAACCACGATAATATCGTAGCACCACTTGGATTATTTAGGGCTCCATCTACACGTAACGACTGACATGATGTGTGCAAGATAACCGGGACCGACGACGGCTTAGGGATATTATACGTTTAGGGATAGATTATATTAGACGGCTTATGATCTCAGGGTCTTAAGAAATGGTAAGTCAAGCCCCGCTCCAACGCCTTTAAAGAAAGTACACACTTACCTGTTGTTTAATGATTTTTGTGTGCAGGTCAGCAGAGCTACGGAGTTGGGTAAACTTGTAACTAGACTACAAATGGAGAGATCCGAAGTAGCTTTCTTCATTTTCACCAATGGTAGCACCTTAAGGTATGTAATGAGTTCAACGTGTTAATGTTATTAAATAGGTAACTGGTCAAACGAAAACCCAAGGATTATCTAATTCCGCCGGGTGCCACTGGGAATTCTTTCAGTGTCCACCGGAGGCACTCGGCAATGGACGTAGGTGCGGACGCGGCCACAAGCAACGGATAAAAAAAAAGGATCTAATTATAAAATACCCGTGTCACAGTGTTTGTTGTCATACTCCTCCGAAACGGCTTGAATTATTTATATGAAATTTTTTATGCATATTTTGATTATATTTGAGAATCGGTCGTAAACTATCTTTAACCCCTAAATGATAAGGGTGGAATAAGGGGTTCACTTATATGCATCTAAATTATATAATTTATGCTTTCGATTGTCGGCACTTGGTGGAACTTATAGTAATAATTTTTTGAATAAAACTCACTTGTGCACCATTCCACAAATCTTTTATTGTCTGACCGGTTTCGCCTTATGGCATTAGTTGTGGGTAGTTATTTTCAAAAATGCATCTAAATTATACCTGAGCGCTATAAAGCTACATGTTTTTCTTGGTAATGTGTTTCTGTAGAAATTTTGAACGAGAAATGTATATCATGCGGGGAAAGCCGTGGTAATCAGTTAGTTATAAGCTGTATTTCAGACAGACAGACACCACGACTATATCTATATACACGACTATATTTGCCAGTTAGTTTGCATTACAGTAACTTCTTAACTACTCTGTAATTCAAACCAAAATTCCTACAGTCAGGACAGCTGTTACATACCACTAAATAAAATATATGCTGTCCGAGCAAATGAGTAATTTCACAGTAACGATTGTATTTTGTCAAGGTCAAATTTATCGCAGCGGTTCAGTGGTACGGACCGTGCTATAGAGCAAATGGGATCTCTTCCGAGTTTGGTCTTCAAGGATAAATCGCAACCTGTGGATGGAGTATCTTTTAGTGTGGAACTCGAGGAACTGAGGTTAGTAAGACCTTACTTTCTTATTAAGTCACTTTCTTACAGCGACTCATATTACCTACAAAAGCTTTTTTTCTGAGCACTGTTATTTCTCACTGTTATTGTTATTCGCAATAGATGTAGTGTAGATTAGGTTAGGTTAGGGGGTAGGTGCGGTTTCTGGGTACGTAATTTATTTAAAGAGAACATTGGGGTAACTGTAGGGTGTGATTATCACGCCCTGCCGCCGCCGCGCCGTCTACGCAGTGTACGACACAGAAATTAGAAATTCAAGTGTTCAAATTACCGAAATAGGACCAAATTGAAATTAAACCACTCGGGATGATAACAAACATAAAAGAAATCCCCATTTTTGCAACGTTTTTATTGCTAAAATATTAACATAGAAATACAATTTCTACTATTATATGCAATAAGAATTACAATATACATAATTATCTAAGTACCTACTAAAATATTTACATTACAAAATATCGTTTAAAAACTCCTCCGCGTCATTGCCGACTGGGAAGGTTCCCAGAATGCTGGCTGTGTTGCATCGTTGGATGGCGATACTTATCTTTGGGCCAGATAGAAATTATAAATCACAAATACTGAAATGTCATGGGCAGGACTGGAAACACGGCTCATGCTCTTTTTGTTGCTGCTTAGTTTATTGGTCCCATGTTAGAGGGGACGAGCGTTTGATATTTTGGAGCACTATCCGTTGATCGGCAGGGGTACCAATTGCAGGTAAAGTTAGTTTGGGCTCTAAAATATTAGTGAAACGTCTCTATATTTATATCAATCGAGAAAATTGCTCAATCAATTGACTATTACGATAACTATTTCTTCGAATGGCGCTGCTCAATCGTCTAGAGAATATAATAGAAAAATCTCAATTGTAAGGACTCAAATTGAATTTCACACAAAAGCTTATTATTCTGGTAATGACAATTAAATTTTATTATACTTTATTATGAAAAAATTGGCATATTTACTGGTACTTACTTACTGGTAACTTGGTACGCAATATCGATCTATCAAAGACATACCTACTTAATATTTGATCGATGATACGCCATAAGGATTTTATACTTAAGATTGCCCCTATTGGCTTTCCAGAGATAAAAGAAATTAAATGTCACCCTTCAACATAGTCGTCAGATTTTTAATCAGCATGGCTGGGGACATCTAATTGAACCTTCAGTATGCTAATCTGACGTGATCGATTAACTCCCGAAATTCCTTCTACGACTCCCATACTTGAATGTCCGTCGGTTAGAACGGAATAATCGAAGAATCGAGGAAATCGGCCTATTGCCGTCCACGGGCACATTATTTATAATGGGTTATGTCCAAAATGGCCGTAATAATTTAACAAAAAGTAACAGCTATATTGTAATTTTTAAAAACTAATTTGATACCCGTTGCCTTGCGACGAAATGTTAATGAAAGGCAACAAAATCTTACGTGCCAACCGCTAAGGGACAGCCAAAAAAGTCCTGGGTGTCACGGACTATTATATATAATTAATAAAAACGGAAAAAACTAAATTTTATATCTAATTTATGTATTATTTTTGTTGTATTTTTTGCGATAGCTCTTACCTATCTATTTAACTGGAAAAACAGAATTCCTTGTGAAGGTACTATAAAAATCAATTTCCTTATCAAAAAAAGTGATTGGACATCAAATAAGTAATTACCTTTTGTACGATAAACCACGTTTTCTGACCCATTTAAAGAAAAAATATAATACACTGTTGATGTAGAGGTATAAAAACTTGAGAGGTGTCAAGGGACACCCGGATGGAACGAAGTTCCTTTCGATTAATTAGTGAAGGTATTGTAATATTTTTTTTTTATTAACGTAAAAAAATTTAATATTATAATTATTAATTAATTAATATTATATTATTTAGCAAGCCGTGCGTGTTCTAACCTATTCTAACTGCACGGCTTACAACTATAGCAAAAAGTGTCGTTACAACTTTTGGTCTTAATTTTTTTCGTCTAGCCCCCTTTCGCAACGCGCGATAAGGAACTTCGTCCCAATATTTTCGAATTATTTATACAGATAGACAGATACGTATCATGCCTATATATGCAGGAGTAGGTTATGCATAATAATCATGTTTACTGCGAAAAGGATATGTAGAAGCATATTCTTGGCCTGTAATTCACTACTTAGTCATGGGCTGGATTTCGTTTCAGGTCTACGGTCTATATTGTATAACAACATCAAGATTCTAAATCAATAAATAAACTGAACGAGTAAAAAATGTTCTGACATTTTGTTTATTTTTTATTCAACAGTAATGAAGTTCAGGTTGAAGCGATTAATCTTGTTTAGACGTGATTGGTAAGTAATCGATGTCGTGAAGTTCACCTGCAGCGAGAATATTGGCTAGCTAGACCAATCGTGCTCGATGCATCACTCGAAGTAAACAAAATAGTTAATTTCAGTTCTAGCAAAGAAAAGGAAATAAATTTAAATGCACATCAAAGAACTTACCGCCCCTCAATTTATAGGGATACTTAAATATTTTTGAAATTAAATAAATTGTTTCCCTTCATTCATAGATATCGAAACCTTTTTTTTTTTTAGTTCCGCGACCAAGGACGCGGCCGCTCTAACGTCCGTTACCGGGCGTTCTAACGTCCGTTGCCGGGCTAGATATCGAAAGGATAGGATTTTAGTTGGCTGTACCACCGGGACTGGCACGTAAGATTTTGTTGCCTTTCATCAACATTTCATCGCAAGGCAACGGGTTTAAATTTTGCTGCTACTTTTTATTAAATTCATTCGGCCATTTTGGACATAACCCATTACAATGTGTGCCCGGTAACGGCAATAGGCTGGCCCCCTATTACATGGGGCTAAAAATACTGGCAAATTGTGGGTGTGTAATGCACCTCTGCCTACCCCTTCGGGGATATAGGCGTGATATGTGTGTGTGTGTTAAGGTTCTAACCGGTTATCGTTCTTAGTAAATTAAATTATTTCTAGAAAGATTGATCACCAACACTGTTAGACAGTTTTATTACTTCCTTCATAACTATGTTAGTAGTTTTTAGAGTGAGAAAATACACACACACAGCCGAAATAATTTAATAAAAGTAGCAACTATATTGTAATTTTGAAAAAATAATTTGAAACCCGTTGCCCTGCGATGAAATTTGGATGAAAGGCAACAAAATCTTACATGCCAGCCGCTATGGCACAGCCACCGTGTTGCTAATCCATCGTCCTCAGGCCCCGATCATGGAGGTCGATGGTCCTGGGCGTAGTCACGTCTGCGGTGCCGTCGCCTCACACTTCGGAACTCAGCGGGGAGGGTACGCTCCCTCACCCTACCGGCCGCCTCCTTCACGAGCATTACCTGCTCGCAGAAGGAAACGGCCGCGTTCCACTGGCTCCCGCTAGAGACCATGGCTCGTGGCATGGTCTCCAGCGAGAGCGTATCTACGCCCAGGCCCACAACGAGGTCGCGGCGCTGACTCGCCCATGCTGAGCATTCCACCAACGTGTGGAATGCCGTGTCTTCACCGGAAGCCTCGCAGTGTTGACACGCGGGTGTGACCTCACGATGCATGCGAAACAGATACTCACCGAAATTTCCGTGCCCAGTGATGATCTGTGTCGCACGATACGTGAGACCACCGTGCTGCCTATGCAGCCACTCCTCCATGATCGGTCTCACCGCCGCGTTCCCCACTTTGGTTGCTGGAGTCGCACCTTCCATGTCTCTATGAGATCCTGTCGGAGTTGGGACCGCTGGGCCTTGTTTTCTCGAGACGCAGGCCTGTGGTCCCGCTCCAGCGCCTCCTTGTGCCATTGAAACAATGACGCAAGGGCTCTCGCTTCCAGGTCCCATGGGGGGGTCGCGGCTAGGAGACATGCAGTCTCTAGGGAGATCGTGCGGTACCCTCTTATTGTCCTGACGGCCAAGGTCCTCAACGATCTGTGTAAAATGGCAGCGTTGTTAGCCGTCAGTCTCGGCGCCCATACGGGTTAGAAATGTGTTCGACAGGACCACGACAATCTGGGGCGACGATCCCAGTCGACAGTATGTGTGTACTATTTATTAAACTTTGTTTAAAGTAGCTATGCAGATTTGCTATGTGTTTTAAACCAGGCGTTTTTATAATAAATAACCGAATAAATATGTGTCATATCTTTTGAGTGGCAAGTAGGTATCTGCCTATCATCAAACGATTTTGTGAATGCTATACACGCTGATTTTATCATCGTCAGCAGTCGAAAGGGTTCGCTCTCGAAATAATATTTGGATTCCTTTTTTAACATCTAAATTACTGTACTGATAATAATAAAAATGTTAGTCATTTCTGTAATTCTTCTCACTCGATCAAGTTTAACATTAGTAGCAGTACGATATTTCATTGATGAATTGACGCGGACGCCAGGCTCAAGGCTGCAAGTCTCGCACACACACATCCATCCTTCGAGCGCTTCTAAGTACCGCGCAAATCATGTGTTAGGGAGCAATGACCCCTCGCAGCCAATATGGCCAGGGCCAGTATCACTACGAAACAATCCTACTTGAACATAAAATACACACTCCAATTTCTCCTTCGTACTTTACACGGGCTTAGGACCGTCTGTAATACCTACTTTATTATTAACAATAGCGACTTAATGACTTTTGAACTATGTAATAATATTAAGAAAGAAATTATAAATAGATCACAAAAACTGATGTCATCGGCGGGACTCGAACCCACGGCCTTTCCCTAACAGGGGGAGTGCTCTGACCAACTGAGCTACGATGACCACTACCGACGACATCGAATTTTTGCTTCATATCATATTCATAATTTCTACATCGCGCTATTAAGGTTAGCGTTGGATCCACCTACCGCAGTTCTACCGAACTGACGGTATCAGTGTATCGTGTTACAACGATATTTAAACACTGAATTTTTGATGAATCCTTACCAAATCCATATATTTATGTATTTCAAAGCAATGAGTTTGCTTACACTATTCTTAAAATATTAAGAAAGAAATTATAAATAGATCACAAAAACTGATGTCATTTTTTCGATGTCGTCGGTAGTGGTCATCGTAGCTCAGTTGGTCAGAGCACTCCCCCTGTTAGGGAAAGGCCGTGGGTTCGAGTCCCGCCGATGACATCAGTTTTTGTGATCTATTTATAATTTCTTTCTTAATATTTTAAGAATAGTGTAAGCAAACTCATTGCTTTGAAATACATAAATATATGGATTTGGTAAGGATTCATCAAAAATTCAGTGTTTAAATATCGTTGTAACACGATATACTGATACCGTCAGTTCGGTAGAACTGCGGTAGGTGGATCCAACGCTAACCTTAATAGCGCGATGTAGAAATTATGAATATGATATGAATCAAAAATTCGATGTCGTCGGTAGTGGTCATCGTAGCTCAGTTGGTCAGAGCACTCCCCCTGTTAGGGAAAGGCCGTGGGTTCGAGTCCCGCCGATGACATCAGTTTTTGTGATCTATTTATAATTTCTTTCTTAATATTTTAAGAATAGTGTAAGCAAACTCATTGCTTTGAAATACATAAATATATGTAATAATAATAATAAAAATACACTGAACTACAACTGACTGCGAGGAGGTATTTCAGGCGTATTTAAAAAATTGGAGCTATTTACAAATAAAATCAAACTTACATACCTATTTACAGTTCTCTGTACCGAAGTAACTGCTCGATATGGAGTTCATTCCTTTCGATACACAAACGTGTTAATTGATTGTCTTTCAACTTGTTCGATGTGCCTCTATCACTTTTCACAATTTCAAAAACGTCCACTATCGCACTGCGTAGTTCTTCGCGGGTTTGATGACTTTCATTTGGGAATAATCATTCAAACGTCCTCGGGCTTGTGCATTTAACGGTGTCCGGAACTGTCCGTGGTCGAGTAAGCGCTGGGTTGCAACCAAGATGGTCCCGCGTGTCGGTACCATATAATTTTGACTCAAACAGTAAAATAATTATTTTCTGCTCAAACAGGGGTAAAATTAACAAAAATGAACTATCCCTATACTTTGACAAAATGCGAAACTTAAATGTTGAACATGTAGTAATGTTTACATTACCATACATAAAAGGTGTGCCAGACGTGGAAAATTCTCTTAGATATAAGATAAATTTACAACTCAATTTAACTAGCCAATATAATAATAAATTCCATGTTATTGACTTTAATTCTGTTTTTAAGAGAACTGTATATAAATAGAATTTCTCAACTTCTGACAGTAACTTTAACAATAACAAACATATTGTTTATGTAAACAAAGGTAGGTATTTTCTACCAAAGCATTATAAGAGACAAATAGCAAGTTTGCTATTCAATTATTTTTACACTTCAGCCAAGAACTTGGCTGACAAAACTGCTTTTAT
The DNA here is from genome assembly GCA_963556515.1 of Nudaria mundana. NCBI lineage: Eukaryota > Metazoa > Arthropoda > Insecta > Lepidoptera > Erebidae > Nudaria > Nudaria mundana. The sequence continues at coordinate 3,787,909 of OY748296.1, forward strand.
TGAGCAATGTAGATTTAGTGTTAAGACTTTGGAATCTGTGCCAAGTAATTTAAATTAAGTTCTACGACAACAGAGGCAATATTACCCTTTAGCAGACATAGTCAATTAATTGAATTAAATTTAGTTACAAATATTAATTATGTTAAAAAATGCCCTCCAAATCAAACCAAATCAAAACATGTAAATTATATCAACATAGGGCATCAAAATATTGGTTGTTTAACACATGGCAAAGAGTTAGAGTTGGAACTGTTAATGAATTCAGACAATATTGATATTTTTTGTATTACAGAACATATGCGTAAGCCGTATGAGCTCATGTTCAATTTCAGTAATCACCGGGTTGGTAGTGCATTCTGCAGGGTGACCACAGTACGGGGGGGATCTTTGATTTTATTAAATAAACAACTTAAATTTAAAGAACGGAAAGATATTGTGTCTCTTTCTCTAGAGTGTAAAGTCGAACTGTCGTGCGTGGAAATGGAGCAATTCATAGTAGTATGTGTGTATAAACCTGGAACCTCACCCTTTTGCGAATTTGAGGAACTTATTGACAAAGTTCTATGTAAACTTGGAAAAACTAATAAGTACCTAATAGTATGTGGTGATTTTAATGTCGATTTACTTGTTAATACGCCTATGAGTTATAATATTTTAAATTTATTTAAATCACACAATCTTACAAACTTATTTTTGGAGCCTACTAGATATTGTAATACAATAGCCACTTGCCTGGATAATATATACAGCGATATGTTGCCAGAAAGTAAAAGTATTATAAAAAAGCTAGATTTAGACCATTGTGGGCAAATAGCATCTTTTAAAATCACTAAAGAAAAAGTTATAAAACGTAAAATATTATGTAGACCAATAACTGGTGACCGCTTGGAACGTATGAGGGTTGGACTTTGCAATAAAATTCCATTCTTAGACACTGGCTTAGATCCAAATGTAATGTATAAATTATTTTTTGATTCTTTTTACAACGAGTTCAACTCCATATTCAAGTCTAAGGAGGTCATGATTAGTGATAGTCCTACTTTCAGTGAATGGGCCACTGAGGGTAGACACAAAAGTAGACAAAAACTTTATGAACTATACTCAGAAAGACAGCTTAATAGATCAGTTGAATTTCTAGATTATGTTAAAACTTATTCAAAAAAGTTTAAAGCAGATTGTTTAGCAGCTAAATCAAAATATATAAGTGATAAAATTCTCAATAGTGCAGACAAAGTTAAATCTACTTGGAAAATTATAAACGCGGAAAGAGGTCAACAAAAATTAAATGATAATCATTTTAAACTTAATATAAATGGTAAAATAACTACATCAGACTTCGAGGTCGCTAACGAATTTGAAAATTTTTTCTCCTGAATTCCTGTAGATTTGACAAAAACCCTAGGCTCTTCAACCCCCATTGCAGAATCTTTGTTAAAAGCAAACGTTCCTTGTTGTAACGTTATATTTAAATTCAGTAAAGTTAACATAAACACTATCTTAAAAACTTTTAAATCTTTAAATATCAAGAAAACAGCTGACCTCTGGGGCATCTCTGTGTATTTAGTAAATTCTTTTATTGAAATGGTTGCTCCTGAACTAGTAATAATATTTAATAATTGTGTTGATAGTGGTGTGTTCCCTGATTTAATGAAATCTAGTAAATTAATTTCCCTGTTTAAATCGGGTAGTACTTCAGATCCGTCCAATTTCCGTCCCATTTCTGTACTACCTACATTTAGTAAAAATTTTGAAAAAATTATGCTTAATCAAATGCAAAATCACTTTAACGTTAATAAACTATTACATACAAAACAATTCGGTTTCACTCGTGGTCGGTCCACCACTGATGCCGGAATTAAATTATTAGAGTGTATATACAGGGCCTGGGATGAGTCATATGATGCTTATGGTGTATTCTGTGACTTATCTAAGGCCTTCGATTGCGTTCAGCACCAGAATTTAATTAAGAAACTTGATCATTACGGAATCCGGGGGACGGCCTTGAATTTCGTCAATTCTTACTTAAGTGATAGGGTCCAGAAAGTAGTGATCAATGGTAAACAGTCACCTGGTTCTCCTGTAGCAATGGGGGTACCGCAGGGTTCAATTTTGGTACCTTTTCTTTTTCTAGTATATATTAATGATCTCCCTCACCTCATAAGAGACGACCACGAGGTAGTTTTGTTTGCTGATGACACTTCTTTAATATTTAAAGTTAAACGTGGACAGCGCGAACTTGACGATGTAAACATTGCCCTCTCTAGGATAGTCCACTGGTTTTGTGCTAATAATTTATTATTAAATGAAAATAAAACTAAATGTGTAAGATTCACCTTACCTAATGTAAGACTTGTTAAAACCAGTGTTAAGGTTAGGGATAATATAATAGAATTGGTCGATGACACTGTCTTTCTGGGCATAACGTTAGACTCCAAATTGCAATGGGGGCCTCATATCGGGAAAATTTCGGCCAGGCTTAGTTCAGCAGCCTATGCTGTCAAAAAGATCCGACAACTTACAGACATTAAAACGGCGCGTCTTGTCTACTTCAGCTACTTCCACAGTATCATGACATATGGCATACTACTGTGGGGTAACGCTGCCGATATTGAATGCATCTTTGTGTTGCAGAAGAGGGCTATCCGGACTATCTATGGAATGGGGTCTCGGGAGTCATTAAGAGATAAGTTTAAGCATATTAACATCCTTACAGTGTATTCACAGTATATTTATGAAATTTTATTGTATACCCACAAGAACAAAAGTAAATTTGTGAAAAATAGTGATAATCATAATCTAAACTTAAGAAATAAGGATAAACTGGCTGTTCCTAAATTTAGGCTTCATAAAGTGAGTAATTCTTTTGCGGGGAACTTTATTCGAATGTACAATACATTGCCAACCGAAATAGCAAATTTATCTGTCAATAAATTTAAAAAACTAATAAAAAGTAAATTGTGCCATAAAGCTTATTATAGTATTAATGATTTCTTAGATGACAAGGCGGCCTGGTTGTAACAACGTAACGAATTGCTCCTTTCTAAATAACTCTGTATTAGATTTGAAAAAAGCCGAGCTGAGTTTCTTGAGGGCTCTTCTCAGTCTCGTTGCATTTTGGAACCCTCGGTAGAGTCACACCAACTTCTGACGAATCTAAATAATTTTCTGAAAATTTCAAAGATAATAAACGTTATTTTATTTTATTTTATTTTGTCTAGAAACTAATAATTATTTTTTAGATTTCTAAAAAAATGTGTTTGTTTTTCAAAGTAATGCTGCCAGTTGGTTCAAAAATTATTCCGAAAGCGAACCCTTGCGTAGTGCTGACGGTAATAAAATCAACGTGTATATCTAGTACAGCCATAACTCTTGTTACAAATGAAAACGCATTTTTTTTTAAATTAAGTTATGTAATATTATTAAAACCTATACCTACATATTTATTAAAGTCTTAGCAAAATATAAAATATATTTTATTCGAAATGGCCACCTTCGGCTTTTATACAGGCCTTTAATCTGTTTGGCCACGAATCTATGGATTTACGCACTGTTTCCAAGGGAAATTTTGCCACTGCTTGCTCCAAAGATTTTTTAAGAGCCTCAATGTCACCGTGTCGCAGAGCAGGCCATGTCCTCTAAAACTGACTATAATTTGTAGTCTAAAGGGTTGAGGTCTGGACTAGATGAGGGCCAGTCTTCAGCTCTTATAAAGTCCGGAACGTTGGTTTCTAGCCAGGCTTGGGTAGTTCGTGCCTTGTGACGAGGAACACAGTCTTGCTGGAAATTCCACGGTATATTTTTAAAAAGTGTATTGCTGAGAGGTTTCACAACATGAGCCAAGACAGTATCTTGAAACACTTTGGTTGAAGTTTTCACTCCTTGTTCACAAAAATGTAGTTTTGTGACTCCCTGTTAAGACACACCCCACCAAACCATCACTGACGCAGGATGATGATCACGTTGTACCTTTCCGACCACTTGAGCAGCTTCCTTAGAACTGTGAGCGTTCACTTTATCATTTTGCTTATTGTAGTGTTCTTCAATAGTGAAAATTTGTTCATCGGTAAAGAGGATATTTCTGTGCCTTTCACCTGCGTATTGCGACAGAAGGCGCTTTGATCGATCCACTCTCTTTAATCGTAAAGATTGATTTAGGGCATGTCCTGTATATCGTGATAAGCACCGAGCTTCGTCTTGTTTTATAATACGTGACAGAGTCCTAGCGGGAATCTTCATTTCTCGCGATAAGATTTTTTGCTTCCTTATGGGGTTTCGACGAGTTCTGGCTTTAACAGCATTAATAGCCTTTGTAATTCTAACAGCACGCGGCCGCCCCGATCTTTTCTGGTCTTCGACAGACGAAGTGTTGTTGTATCTATTGATAGTACGATATATGAACATACGATGATACAAAGTTTTTGAAGTGTCTGGAATATGACCGAACGGCTCTATACCCACTTTGTGCAAGGCGATCACTGCGATCCTATTTTCTTTAACACCCCATTCCATATTGTAATTCAGTAATGAACACGAAAAAATATGTGAAATGGCGCGAAATCGGAAGAAATTTTTAATATAATTTAGGTACGTGTTCCAAATTCAAAATAATTAAAAAGTTGAAAAAAAAAGGAAAGTTTTAATGTAACACATGTATTTATGGTATATATGGTATTCGTAGTCGGTTGTGCATCCGCTTCCGACGCCGGAGTCTCGGGTTCGATTCCCGGTCGGGACAAACTTTGTGTGATGACACATACGCTTGCACCGAAGTCTGGGTATTTCCTATCTATACTTATAATAAATCTGTAGGAGTGAAAATTCTGTATATTGAAGATATCAAAAAAATAAATGGCAGGAGGTGTTACTAGACTGACACAGGCATCACGCAAAAACTACTGGTTCGATTACGATGAAACTTGGTATAATTATTCTTTAATATCCTGGGCACCACACTGGATACTTTTTATCCCGGAAAAGTATATACAATAAAAAACAAACTTAATTTTGCCCTTGACCCGAGTACTGTACCAACCGCAAATAATAAGTTTGTCGTAGGTTTTTTTTAATTTTTTATATCCGGTTCGCCAAATTGACGCCGCCCGCCTGGTGGTAAGTCGTGACGACGTCTAGCGATTGTGGGCCACTCTCACAGCACATACGATAGAGAGTGGCCCTCAACTTGACGACCTACTGATGTGCCTCTTCACGCTCCGCTTAAAGAACCCTGGGTTATATGTGGGAGGAAACACGTGCACAGGCAGGGCGTTCCAGGCCACTATCGTTCGGCAGAAAAACGAACGGTTAAAACGTTCCGTTCTCGCGAACATGCTATCCACTGTGTGGAAGTGGCATCTCTGCCCGGCACGCGTTGTTCGGGATCGGAAGGAAGAGGGTGGGATCAGATTGAAGAGCTCTTCAGAACAGGTTACGTCACCCGCAGTGGAGTTCACTATTAATGGTTTTTAGAACTTTTGTCTGTTTGTCTGAATGTTTGAACACGCTTATCTCAGAAATGATTTGATTTTTTGATTTGAACTTGCGGTTTGGTTTTCAATCGCTTTATAAATAAAAAAGTTATGTAGATCTAAAGTAACAAGCAGGCGGAGCTGCGGGCAACAGCTAGTGTATAATATGTAAGTATTTACAAGAAAAATGTATATAAGTATTTATATCAGTTTATCTAGTACTCATATCACAAGCTCTGCTTAGTTTGAGACTAGATGGCGTTGTGTGAATTGTCCTAACATATCTAACATAACATATATTTATTTAGTAGTTATTTGGAAAATATATGTATCAATCATTTTAATAACACCTACCTACCACACAAACAAAATTAAAAGGCTACTGTTTAATGTGTTCCATTGTGGGGATTTGGGCATATGATAAAGCGGAGAAGCAGGCATAAACTTGTCTACAATAAAGAAATTTACTTTCCACACGCTTCGAAAGAATCAAGTCACCTGCAATTATGTTAACTGTTATTTCTTATTAAACTTCACTAATGTTGATAAACGGCGTTAATATTGAGACTGGTGCAGGAATCATTAATCTTTTCTTTCTTCTTTCATTTGTCGCACCTGAAAATGGGGAGAGAATAAGTCAACGAAAGGGAGTCAACAAACATAGAATAAGTATAGTGTGGCTAGGATAACCTTGGTAGATAAAGAAAGGAACATCGTGATACGGAAATGTTGGTGTGACAGAAAGTGTAGTGCTCAAGATATAAAAACCGGCCAAGTGCGTGTTGGGCCACGCATAGAATAGGGTACCGTAGTTACCCATAAAGACCTTTATAACTCCTGAACTATAGGAATTATACCATCCATTATAGTATTGCTTCAAAGTTCATTACATGGACTACCTTCGTAAAATTTTTAGGGTCTTCACGTCAGCCGTTTAGATTTAAGAGGGTGGGACGCTTGGGTCTTCAAAGCTAAATATCTCACAAACAGATGCGAGACTTATTTTGACTTTTTAGTAAATATTACATATCCATGCCAAGTTTCATATTTCTAGTACTAACTCAAATGGTTAGTGCTAGAAAGTGCTGTTAGTGGTAAAAACCTACCACGAACGGACTATAAGGGTTCTGTGACTTTTACTACAGTACCCTTAAAAACGGGATGCTTAGATGGTTCAATCACGAGAAAAGAGGATGAAAGAATATTGACGAAACAGCTCTATTTTTCTCTGTATCATTTTAATAAGCACTCGTGGTGTAATAGCCCTTTTCTAATAGATAGCTGAGTCTTTAACAAACGTAAAATTAAAACTAGTGTTTCTGTGAACCGTAGACTTCGGGAGCGGCTTTGTTTATTCTTTTTCTTCTTCAATTTTCTTTATTAATCTTTCATTTGTCATCCAATCTAAAAAAATATCATTCAAATGTTATTCATTGTAAGCAAGGAGTGTATGTGTAAAGTTTCATGCAAATCGGTTGAAAAATACGGCCTCAAACATGATCTGACAGAACCCGTAGATGGGTACAGACTAAAGAAATTCTCCCCAGTCTGCAAGTTGAAAAGGAGCCTTCGGTCGCTTCGCACCCTCAGTCTACTAGGTCTGTCTGCTGAGGTTAATATTAAGTAAATTTCATGCAGTAGTTAGGTACAATTGAAAAAAAAAATGGATTATTACACAAAATTACTTTTTTAGTTACCCAAAATCAAAAAAAGAGATGAGCTCGAATGAGCGGCCCTTTGCCGGGCCGCCGTTGCTTGCCAGTTTCTGCCTATCCGGGGGCCCGGCTAAGGCGAAGGAGAAACACAGTGGATAGGTTTTAGTGGTTAGTCCGGCCCGTTTTCCATCCCACTCAAAATCGGTTGTCTAGCTACCTTTGTACCGACAATTTTCTTTTACCATTTTCTAATAGGCTTCTTCTTCTTCGTCACAAAAGACAGCTATATGCTATTATCCTAATTACTCTATCGTATGTATGTTATAAATGCATGTCTGGTAGATATGGACTACTTCACTAGGAGAAGTAGGATTAATATCACAAAGAGCTTTCACATTGCACTTATAATGTCCATGGCGTGCTGTGGTCTAAGTCTAATACACTATGCTCGTCAACACCGCCACTCCTTTACACTGCAATAGTGTTTATGTGACTCGTTAAAAACTCATAAAGTATTCATAAAATGCTATTTCCTAATCATTAATCCATATAATCAGGTTTTCCCCCCGAAAAGCCAGGCAGAGACATGTTATACGCCCACATTTCGCTGATAAGTTTTATATATACATACAGTCACACCACTTTCCCATTGAGGTAGGCAGATACTACGAAATTGCACTTGCTACGATCCTGGCATACCTTTGTCGCTTCTTCCACTTTCGTAATATCAAGACTTGATTTGACTTTTGACGCTACATGCGTTGATACCTTAGCACCTTCACACCTTCCAAGCACATCCGGATGTGCCGGCGCTGCTGCTGCATCGGCTGAAGGCCTTAAACGGCATAAATATGCGAACCTAGCAGGTGATTACATATTTGAGCCGTTTGGGGTTGAGACACTGGGGTCATGGGGTCCGAGTGCTCGCCGCCTTTATACATTGCTAAATGCCTAATCGATGCTTCTCAGGACCAGAAGGCTGGCTATTTTCTGGCCCAAAGAATAAGTATCGCCATCCAACGTGGCAACACAGCCAGCATTCTGGGAACCTTCCCAGTCGGCAATGACGCGGAGGATTTTTTAAATGATATTTTGTAATGTAAATATTTTTAGTCTATAATTATGTTTATTTTGTATATTGTAATTCTTTTGTTAAAATATCTCTGATTTAATCGAAGTCGTCTAGGTCGACCCTTACCAATCTGTCCATACACGCTTTATGTATCTGTTTCGTCAATCTCAAATCAAATAACTACCTCGGTGGCACAGTGGTGATAATAGATAAGATATAATAGATAATAGAATAGATAAGATAATGAGATCCCATAGTACAAGGTTTTATTAGCTTATTTTGGGCTCGATGATGTCCAAAAATGTTTACTTATTTATTTATTTAAAATACCCAAACTTCGAAACAAACATTATCTATAGATCGCACAAAAATTTGATTCAACCCGGGACTTAAGAAACTGCAATCGCATATACATAGGTATGTCCTATTCTTATGTATTAAGGATATTATTATAAAAAAGGTTGTCATAAAAAAGTTTCAGTGGCTTTCGCGTCAAATAGTATAGCATTTAAACATCCATCCAAACGTCCATAAAAACATTACCGTTTATATTATTATATTAGTAAGATAAGAAGGTATCGTAAATACAATAATAGAAAAATATCAATATGACCATCTCATTAATGGGCCGCCATCTTCATAAAGTGATCGTAATTTTTTTATGGACGTATTTTATTGTAAATGTCATAAAAAATGTTAGCAGTAAATGAATTACTCACATGAATATCAACCTTAGATTTTTAGACATTATCTTTTACTACTAGCTTTTTTATTTTGATTAAAGTTCTCTCTTACATCCATTGCTGGGCGTCACTGGTATGCCACCAGAGGGTATTTCCAGTGACGCCCATGAGCGTTTTCACATGACGATATCGCGACGATATCGTCACCATAATTTACATTCTTACCTTCAAGTTACTGCTGCTACTTACGTTATCGTGCACGATATCGTCTACGAATATATCTAATATTATATATTAAAAAAAGAAAATTAAATAAATTAAACTAATACATTGAATACATATCAAGTAACAGAAAAGAAAAATAAAATACATAATAACTTAATAATATAAGACCAAAAGCTATATGTATACAATATAAAGAGATAATATGAAACAAATATAAGTCAAAACAATAATTACAAAAACCGTAGTTGGGAGGGAAAATGGTTACCCTTTTCTTAAAAATGTCCAATAAACGACACGCACGGATATCATGTGGCGGCGAGTTCCACAATCTGACAGCTTGGATTGCAAAGGAATTGTCATAACAACTACAGGCATGAGCAGGAGTTTGAAGGAGTAGGGATGAGGAAACACGACATGCTTTTTCTCTAGGCACCAAATACTCAAAACGCTCACGCAGATAGGCAGGAGAATTAGGACTGTGAAGGATAGTATAGAAAAGAGAAACGCTGCCGAATAGGAAGCCACCCCAATCTATACCAAAATTCAGATACGTGATCGTATTTACGAAGGCCATAGACGAAGCGGATAACCAGATTCTGCAAGCGCTCAAGCTTATGGACAAGCTCTTCCGATGCATCCAGGAAACATACATCAGCATAGTCTAACAGTGACAGAAGAAGAGATTGCGCAAGAGTCACTTTAGTTTGGAAAGTTAAGAGTCTCTGAAGAGATTTTAGAGATTGAAATGAGTAGTACACCCTCCTAATTATCTCAGCAATATGTACTTTCCATGAAAGACACGAATCTAAATGAAGACCCAAATTTTTGGTACTGTTAGAAAACTCGACACATAATCCACGAGACCAAGCATATACCGGCCACCAACAATTAGTGCCTATGGTTTACTGGGATTAACTAACAAGCCAAAGGATTTGGCCCAACTGTAGACATTTTCAAGGTCACCATTGATGGCAGGAACAGCTTGGTCTATTTCGTCAATCCTAAAATGTCGATATAACTGCAAGTCTTCTGCGTAAAGATGATAATTTGAAGTCAAGACTCTGGTGATGTCGTTAATAAAAACAGAGAACAGGAGATAGTACACCACCCTGGGGAACGCCCGCCGCAAGATCACATCAGCTCGACGAGGCCTCGGCTGCATGAACCGACTGCGAACGTCCCTGAAGATACGATTTAAACCAAGCGGCAACAGAGGCGGATACATTCAAGGATTTTAAGATTCCTAAGTGTATCTCGAAATCAACCGAATTAAATGCACTGCTAAAGTCAAGTAGCACTATAATGGTGAATTGTTTGTGTTCCATGACCAATGTCATCGGTTATTTTCACCAGAGCTGTTAGGTACACCCACATTCCGCCAGTGATTTGGTTACCAAGTAGTAGGAGGCAAGTGCCGTTTCTAGGAGTATATTTCCAGAAATGTGATAAGTAATAGAATTCCGACGTAATCGTGAGTTGTATATCATAAATGGTATTTCGCAACAAGAAGAACGGTCTGAGGCGATACCGGTATGTCCAAGGTCAGTGTCAGTTGGCGAGACACACTATTTTACGATTGCTCTCGCGCACAAGAATGGAAAACACGCGCTTGCTAATGTAACACATGTTGAAAGTATCCGATGCTTGACTTTCATGCGGTGCAGGCACATAAATCTGCAACTGTCCCACGAGACGGCTTTCATAAATATACGAATTTTGGCAGTGACAAATATTTTTCCTGTATTTGTATCATGAAATAGTAGATATTAAAAGAAAGAAACGTATTGGGTTGTAAAAACCTGATACCCCCAAAGAAATTTTATCCCTTGGGTGCGTTTATCTAAATACCCGAGGCCCGATTACCCGATAACCGCACTGGAATTACATATCATTACGTTTTAGTGATGTACTAAGGTTGATAAAGTGGTCGCGGCGCGTTGCTAATTACAAGTACGTTCATCTACAAACTAACTCGCTACAAAAGTGAGTGAACATCATGAAACGGAGACTATTGACTTGACTTGAGATATTTACTTAAGACACTAGCGGACGCTCGCGGCTTCGTCATGTATATTATTTTATTTATTTATCTTTCTCAGTCTGAATATGAGTATTAAGATTCATTGAAGGTACTTTCCGCACAGGTATTTTTTGGGTTTTACCTGTTCACTCAACCAGGTAAAAGCGCGCTTATTCCAGTCTGTGACGATCAAGAACGTCATCATACTATACGACGACCGTGTTGCTCTATGTCATTATAAGATGGTTTTATTATCATAAATCAACATAAGTAGTGGAATTTACGTAGCAAAAGTTATATATATATTATAATTATTATGTATTTATTTTGAAGTATTATTGAAGTATTATTTATCTTTCAAATCTATACATAATTTTAACATAGTACATAGTAGCACAAAGTCACTTCCGTTGTCTGTTTGTCCCTATCTATGCTTATATCTTAAAAACTAAGCAACAGATTTTGATGCGGTTTTCACCAATGGGTAAAGTAGTTCTCGACGAAGGTTTTGAAATAAAATTTCTCTAGCGGACGAAGATGCGGGCGTCCTCTAGTATTATTATAAAGTTTGTTTGTTTGTTTTATGTTGAACGCGCTAATATCAGGAACCACCGCTGGTTCGAATTGGAAATTATTTTTGTGTTAAATAGTCAATTTATCTAAGGTTATTTAATGATGTTATAAAATATAATCAATAGCTTTCATAGCTAAGATCATTGTAGCAGAGAGAGAGCAGAGCAACAATGAATAATTAAGCAAAAATGTAGAAATTTCATTTCTTCATCGGATCGCGCACGCACTTACTCAGTTACACAACACACCCTTACTATGTTACACATGAGGTTGAAAATTGTTAACGATACACAATATTTCTCAATCAAGCATGAAGTAGGGCTTTAGGACGGAGGGCTGGTAACACACAGTCCGTACAATAGCAGTTCGGAAGGGTGGCGTGCTGTGGGGTTTTTGACTACACACGACCTCACTCACCGACACTGGATTTACCTGATCCCACCCTTACAGAGGCCGCATGGGAGGTCAAAGTACACCTGCACCTTGTCCTAATGGGGGTTATCCTTATAAGAGCGTCCGACATTGTTTAGACCGCTATTTAAAACAAAAGTAATTTAGAATTCCTCGTGAACAAGGTCCCAGGCATGCACTAGTAGGTGGCTACAGAGGAGAGGTTCTGGTTACTAAAACATTATATTGTAATATTTTCCGCAAAAAATTTGCGTAAGAATTGGGATGTTAATCATAACATCTAAATATAGAAATACGTCATTAAAGTTTGACTTCAAAATTATAAAATTGTTACATTAAGATGGAGTAATATGATAATTATGACCATACCATACCATACTAGTATAGTATTTTTATATCTGTGACCATACAAAAAATTCCCTACAATATGTACTTGTTAATAAATATACAAAAACAAACAATTAATATGTCAGAAATAAAAAAGTCATAAATCCCTGCACCGTTCCTGGTGCAAAGGTTCCCATGAAGCTGGCAGCATTGCCCCGCTGAATGGCAATGGACAATCTTTGCACCAGGAAAGACCCAGAGCGAGTTGCACCGGACCTCTCCCTAATTCTACGTCCTAACTCCGTGGCAAAGCTCTTGGCTTGGAGCCCCAACTACCCAAGGTTATGTACAAACCCGCCGGGCGCCACTGGAAATACCTACGTTCTGCTTGTAACCAGAGACGCCCGTCAAAGGACGTTAGAGCGACAGCGGCCTTGGGCGGCGGAATTAAAAAAAAAAAAAAAAGGCTATGTACAAAAGAGAGTCAAATAAGGTCACACTATCAGTTTTGCGTAACTTAAAAAAACAACATGTTAAAACCAAAATATTATGTTTATTGCTTTTCAAAATACTCTCCTTTACATTTTAAACATTTTTTCATGCGATCGAACCATTTTTTAAAACAGGAGGACCACAGATCTGAAGGCATGTTTTCTACGTGCTTATTGAACGCTATCACTGCCTTTTCGGAGTTGGTAAAAGTGAAACCTCTCGTTAAATCTTTGATTTTGGGGAAAATGCAAAAATCACAGGGTGCTAGGTCGGGGCTATGCGCAGGATGGGTGACGAGTTGTACTTTTTCAGAAGCTAAAATGACTTTGTTTTGTTGGCCGTGTGTGCGGAAGCGTTGTCATGATGTAGGACAACGCGGCTTTTGGGTCGTCTTTCGCGAACTTTTTCTAACACCCTGGGTAAACAAAACGGTAGAATATCACTCGGCATTAACACTCTTTTGATCTTCAAGTGGAAGTGTACAGATGGGACCCGTAGCTGTGAAAAAAACGCGATCATTTTTTTTGCCAACGTTTCTGGCAATGTCATAAACAGCATTAGAATGTCCGTGGTCGTACTTCAGTAGCATCTGTGAGCACCATTCCACGCGAGCCTGCTTCTGCTCCGCTGTCAGTTCATGAGGGATCCAACGACAACAAAGTTTCCGAACTTTCAAGCCTTCGTGTAAAATTTTCTGGATTTGACTCATACCAATCCCCAATAGTCCTCGAATTGTCTCATAGGTAATCCGCGGGTTTTCTTCAATTAACCGCTTAACAGTAGCCACATTATTTTCGTTGACGGCAGTTGAAGGCCGCCCTTCACGAAATTCGTCATCTAAACAAACTCGACCTCTCTCAAATTCAGCAAACCATCGCCTCACGGTGATCAAACAAGGTGCTTCTCTGCCAAAAGCATTTTGAAGACGAGCAGCACAGTCTTGCGGAGAGAGAGAACTTTTAAAATCATAAAAAATCATCGCTCTAAAATCTTTTCGACTTAATTCCATTTTCGTTGCATACGTAGAACTTTGATGTGTGATAAAAAACAATTGACAAATTATTTCCCGCCAATTGTTTTTTTTATTACTAAGAAGGTTGCAACGTTTAAAAAAATATAACATTCGAAATTTAAATAGTTCCGATTACCTAGAAGTGCAAAACTTTTAGTGTGCCCCATGTGCACAAAACATTACAATATAAAGAAAGTTTCAAAGTAGTACTATTCTATAATCTGTTAACAATTGCCAATCATCATTATCCATACTTAGATATTTAGGTATAAGCTCTTACTTACTTGAATCTATAAATATTTCGCAGTGAAACGATAAAAATTGTGTGTCTGTCCGTATAATGTACACGCAAATCTTCCAAGTGATTTTGATTCAAATGGCATTGAGCGTTCCCAAGACTTCTAAATCAGCAATCATATCAATGCGACTTACGGCATCAGTTTCAAAGATATCCACCAGCAGTGAAGGAACTAACAGTGCACCGAATTTACCACTATGGTTTCTTAATTCTACAGGTCCAGTATCAACGCCGGTACATCGATGACAGAAGCTGTAGAATGGTACACGAATGCCAACGCTGCTCTTCTTAACCACTTGACGAAGGAGATCAAAGATACCGACAGCAGTAGAATTTGGAGGTTAGTACCGTTCTAATCCAGAAATTATAATCATCCTATCAATCATACGAGTCTGTGATCAGACTCGTATGATTGATAGGATGATTATAATTTCTGGTCATTGGAAAAGAGTGACCCTGAGTTTTTATTGCCAGGCTCTCTTACCGAAGTTTTTGTAGTTTTTAGAGGCGCTACCTCTAAAAACTCACAGCCACTCTTTTCCAATCGCTAGCAATTGCATTTATTGTGTCAATCTTGCAAGATTGCTTACAATATGACGGTGTTTACAATTTAACAGTGACATTGTGAGTTTTTAGAGGTAAAGCCTGTCAGAAAAGAAACTAGCAGTAAATACTTATTACAATCATTCCACCAATCATGCGAGTGTGATTACAACTTACGGATTTTAGGGTTCCCTACCCAAAGGGAACTATATTACTGAGACTTTGCTGTACGTACGTACGTCCATCCGTCTGTCTTGCGCTGTATCTCATGAATCATATCCGTGATACTGTTAAAAATTCTGTAATTTTACATGCAAAAAAATTACATAAACCTGTAAAATTTCCTTAAAATCTGGGAAACTTACGGAAAAATATGAAATTTTACGTAATTTTCGTAAATTTTACATTTTTTCTTTAAAATCGCCAATTTTCATGAAGTTTTACATAAAATTTATGTAATAGTCATGTAAATTTATGTAATAGTCATGTAAATAGTTATGTAAAAATACAGAAAGGTTAGGGCAACGAAAGTTGCTCAAGAATTATGTAAAAAAAATTAACAATAGTTAGAAAGTTGTAATATTCACAGATGATGTATTTCTATTGCCTCTATAACAACAAATAATACTAAAAAACAGTATATAGTACATATTTAAGGGGGCTCCCATAAAACATAGGTGATTTTTTTTCATTTTGGTAAGGAACCCTTTGTGCCTTTGTTTTTATAATCTTACGGTAACATATAATACATTTTGTATTATATGTTACCGTAAGATTATAGAAACACGTCTATATACCCTCGAAGAAGACTAGGTGCCCACATTTCCCTAGTCACTATTAGCACAGATTAGGGAATAGTACTTACATACAGAACTTGCACTCCAACGTTAATTAAAGCACATTCTTTTGTTTACAGAGAACATAATTCGAACGTTAGGGTTGTCAGGAAAGTACCAGCATAATTTGACCAATAAATATGCCGTTAATGCCTCAATATCAACTCTATGGTCAATGCCGTATCACAAACAAGAGACAACCCTTACTGACTTACAATTTCAAGTTGTAGCTGACGTCATGTATTTTTTGCGATTTGTTGAAAAGGTTCCCAGGTTTCTGGTTGTGTTGCCTCGGAGAATGGCGATCGGATTCTAAGTGGAATGTGTGTAAGAAAATTTACATTAATAGTCATTAAACAGTTGGTAAATAGTACCCATTATTATGTCTTCTTCTTCTTCTTCTTGTGCCCTGTCCTCAGCGGACGTCAGCGACCATCTCTCGGAACTTATTCCTATCCTTTGTCATCCTGCTCAGGTTGGCTGCGTTGTTAATATTTGTTCAGCTTTTGATATTATCTATCCAGGCTAGCTTCTTTCTTCCTCTACTTCTTTGGCCACCCATTTTTCCCTCCAGTATTCTTCTTCAGTATTCTTCTTGTTCACTATTATGTAATTTAGTCTATAAACATGGAATCGGATTGTGCCATATCATGATGATACTCGTATTAATTAATGTATAACAAATTACGGTCGTGTGCCTGACTCGTGCTGCATTAGGGTTGGCAAAAATATGAAAAAAAAATTACCTTATTTAGTGAGCAAATAAAAAAAATATTCAAACTATTTCTAACTCTTGTTGCTCTGGTATTTATCTTTACTTATATTATAAACTAGCTATTGCCTGCAGCACCGTCTGCGTTACAGTTTTCTTGAACATCAGTTACTGATTTATTATGTACAGCTGTTGCTCGCAGCTCCGCCTGCGTGTTACTTTTTTTATGATGTATCTTTTTTTTTATGAACCGATTGAAATAAAACAAACTTTTAATGTTAAGTTGAATAAACCACAACGCAATCCTGACAACCGCATTCAAATCGGTTAAGCCGTTTCTGAGATTAGCGTGTTCAAACATTCAGACAAACAGACAAACTGAAAAGCAGACAAACAGACAAAAATTCTAAAAACCATTGTTTTGGGTTCTATTGTGTTCATAAATTCCCCCTACAACAGTTTTTCTATTATATCTTCGATGTACAGACATCGACCACTTACAATTTTATTATGTGTATTGATATTGATTGATGATTGATAGTAGAGAAGAAAGATTTGTTTGTTTCTTTGAATTGAATAATAGGAGCCTATTACTAGTAGTAACTACTGAACCGATTTTAAATATTCTTTAACTGATATGTAGCTACATTATACCTTAGTAATATAGACTACTTTATATTCCGGTCGTGTGTTCTCACGAGAATCGGGAACAAGAAAACTGTATCATGCGGATAGAGTCGCAATGATCAGCTATTTTTACTTATATGGTAAAATCAATTTATACTACTACTGGTGACTACGCTCTACCCGAATTCTGATCCTATAATAATAAAAACAACCTATTTTGAAACCTTCCAAATATTTATACCCATAAAAATATTTATTAATAATCAATCCACTCGTTTTAAAAGGAGTTCGAAAATAAAGAAAGATAGAGAGACTCTCACACCGAATGTAGAATCAACCTAAAAAACGGCACCAAAAGAGGTGCAGTGGGGTTTGAGATGGCCTGTAACCATCGTATGTATGTTGCGCATCAGATGAACCCTTAAGTGTCAAACCAAACCACACTGTGTTGTAACAGTTATTATGACACGACCGTGTCATTTACGTCAATTTTACGTCTGTGGCCGTCGTGACCACAGATAAGGTATATTTTTCTTTGTGTAAAGTTGTGATGCAACAATAAAAAAAAACTTTCTTTCTTTCTTTCTTTTAACCCATAAAGTCAACTTGAATGAAACTACTGTAGGTACATCACTGTTTATACTGTTGGTAGGACCCGGGAATTAATGCAGACCATCAAACAACTAATTATCCTTAAAATAACCTTAGCTTCGTGTTCCTGTACGATTACATCCAATTTATTGTGCCACTACTTTTAGTAGCAGTGTAGCAGCCCTGAAAGTCGATGCGAGGTATTACCCGAAAAGAATGAGTCACAATTTTGTTCTGTAGATACACTTTAATAGTTTGATATTCATCATTAACACGCGACGCGTTACAAATACAAGATAATTGCTTGCTGGTCCTTCGAATGTTTTGAAGACATAGGTTATCAGCAATTGGGTCCACCAGCCCATCAACAGACGATATTCTGACTTACAAGTTCGGATTTAGATGTCTGATATTGGTGGCCCTGCCCAAATGAAAAATTGCAACATATTTACACCTTATTGTATGATTCAGAAATGGTTCATAATTGTGGTTTTTTATTGTAAGTAAGCATTGTTTAAACTTTAATGGCGTTTAGTTCAAACCGCAGACAGTTTCATCAAAATATGATGATCGTCTTTGTGTTCAATTTATCGCCTAACTGCTTCGGTGGAGTGGTCGGTATTGCATCGGCTTTTGTCTCCGGATTCTCCGGTTCGATTCCCGGGTTGAATCAAATATTTGTGTGAATCAAATGTTTGTTTCCGAATTTGGGTATTTTCTATGTATTTTATGTATGTATTTAGAAATATATAAGTATGTTTATCAGTTGTCTAAATCCCATAGCTTAGTTTGGGCTGTGGTTGGGGTTAGAGGACGTTGTGTTAGAATGACCTAAAATATTTATTTATATATCTTTTAAAATCTGTTCATTAAGGCTTTACATCTACATCTTGCACCTTGTGGTTATCGATACGAGGATCTGGGACGCCCGGCCGGACGATAAAACGGATAAAAACCATGATAATATGTATGTAGGTATAGCCTCAATGCAAAGGCATATTATAATCATAGATTAACTCAATTTATCAATTAAGATGCTAAGGGCCCTCCAATTAAAACTTGTAGACCTTTAATATTATACCGATTAGTTCGGTTTAGATAAAAATTTGAGTTAAAACGGTTGAAAGTGTTAGTGTTAATATTGAGCGCTCGTTGTTGAGTGTGTTATTATGAGGGAGGGGATAAAGTCTGATTAGATGTCAGCACTGACACAGGCACTGATCAGAATGCAAATGACAGCCCAATGACGTCACAAACACTAAACCGTAACCCGAACAAATTGAACTGTAAGTTATGAGTACATTTTTCGGTCTACCCTCGGCCTCCGACCCGGTCTGGTGGTAGCGTGAGACTGCTACCACAGATGTCCCAGGTTCGTTTCTGGGGCCTACTAAGTACCCTAAATGTTTATTAGTAAGTACTAGCTGTTGCCCGCAGCTCCGCCTGCGTGTTACTTTAGATCTACATAACTTTTTTATTTATGAAGCGATTGAAAACCAAACCGCAAATTCAAATCAAAAATTCAAATCGGTTAAGCCGTTTCTGAGATTGGCGTGTTCAAACAAACAGACAAAAGTTCTAAAAACCATTGTTTTGGGTTTTATTGCGTTCATAAAGCCCCCCTACACCAGTTTCTCTATTATATCTTCTATTATATTCTCTACTAGCTGTTGCCTGCAGCTCCGCCTGCGTGTTATAGTTTTCTTGATCACCAGTTACTGATTTATTATGTATAGCTTTTGCCCGCAGCCTGCCTGCGTGTTACTTTAGATCGACATAACCTTTTTTATTTCTGAACCGATTGAAATAAAACAAAATGTTAAATTGAGTAAACCACAACGAATTACTGAAAACCGCATTCAAATCGGTTAAGCCGTTTCTGAGATTAGCGTGTTCAAACATTAAGACAAACAGACAAACAGATAAACAGTCAAACAGACAAACAGACAAACAGACAAAAATTCTAAAAACCATTGTTTTGGGTTCTATTGCGTTTATAAAGCCCCCTTACCACAGTTTCTCTATTATATCTTCGACGTCGATCACTTACAATTTTATTATAGATATGTATTGATTAACGGTGTTTGGACACAGCCAGCGTCTGTATCAGTACATACATTGGGGTCCCTAATAGTGTAATTTGCTGTCTCATTTAGAATTTTTTCCAAAGGATTTTTATTTTGTCTGAATGTTTGAACTCGCTAATCTAAGCAAAGGCTTAACTGATTTGAATGCGTTGATCACTGGTTTGTTGAGACCGAGTTATTGCCGACAGTACTCTTTTTGAACTCAAGCGAGACTCCCTCTCGGTGATGATCTCAGATTCACGCGTCAAACGTGCTTCGCGTTGTTCATTGGTTTCCTGAGACCGACTTCGTGCCGACAGCACTCTTTGAGAACTCAAGCGAGATTCCCTGTCGGTGAAGGTCTCAGATCTCACGTGACAGGGTGTGAGCCTCACGGTCGGCGGATAAACGTTCCTCACGCTGTTCACTGCTCTCTCGATTTCGATAGGCCATCAATTGAGAACGCTGTGAACTCAGTCGTGATTCACGCTGAAGTGACGTTTCTGAAGCACGTAACCTAAACCTGTCGTTCCTGAGATGCAGTAAGTCTTGCTTCATGATCCTCTTCAGATTCCTGAGATCGAAATAATCTTAACCTTTTTATCATTTCTGCTGCATTGGCTGAAGTTCGATTTTCTTCGAGGCATTCTCACTTACTATCGTATGCAATAATACTTATACAGTTACAGGCAGCAACCTTACATACCACTATTATTTCAACTCTCTCTTTATTTAATTTAGTATAGTAAATAATATTACGGAGACTGACTTTAAAGGTGACAAATACTAAAAAACTGATTATTTTGCCCTTTTGGCACGGAACTTTTTGTGCTTTCTGACACGCATTTCCCCTTTTTTTATATTTTTATAAGTATGTACATATATTATGTATACCTACACACGTGTTATAAAACAGTAAATAGTGGAAATCAAATCTGCAAACAGAGTTATTTATTACTGAGCTACTCAGACTCAAGATATATTAGTGGTATGTAACACCTGTCCTGACTGCGGTAATTTTGATTTAAATTATATAGTAATTATGGATCTTCTAAAGTGCCCTATCAGCAATCCGCTTGCCCTCTATTACGTGGGACCAACAAAAGTACTGGCACAGTGTTGATGTGTAAAGCACCTCTGCGTAGGCAGAGGTGCTTTACACATCAACACTGTGCCTATATTCAAGCCTATATTCCCGAAGGGGTAGCCCTTCGGGAATATAGGCGTAATGTATGTCTGCCTGTCATGTCTGTCGCTTGATATATTTTGTGCCAATTGGTCACCCATCCTAGATAGAACCGCGACTAGGGTTGCTTAACTTGGGCTTATGCATGATTCTTTAGATCGACATAACTTTTTATTTATCAACCTTTTGAAATGAAACAAACACTAAATGTTAAGTTGAATGTACCGCAACGCATTAGTGAAAACCGCATTCAAATCAGTTAAGCCGTTTCTGAGATTAGCGCGTTCAAACATTCAGATAAACAGACACACAGACAAACAGAAAAAAAATCTAAAAACCTTATTTTGGGGTTCTATTGCGTTCATAAAGCCCCCCTGCATCAATTTCTCATATATATATCTTCCTTGTACAGACAGCGTACAGTTACAATTTTATTATATGTATTGATATTGATTGATATTGATTATACCATAAAAATTCATCTTAAGATATGAAAATATGAAATATTATTTAATATCTTCGTCGTGTGTGATAGTCCATTGAATTGTATTTTTTTTTTTTTTTTTTTATATTTGGTTCGCCAAATTGACGCCGCCCGCCTGGTGGTAAGTCGTGACGACGTCTAGCGATTGTGGGCCACTCTCACAGCACACATTACTATTGAGAGTGGCCCTCAACTTGACGACCTACTGATGTGCCTCTTCACGCTCCGCTTAAAGAACCCAGGATTATATGTGGGAGGAAACACGTGCACAGGCAGGGCGTTCCAGGCCACTATCGTTCGGCAGAGAAACGAACGTTTAAAACGTTCGGTTCTCGCGAACATGCTATCCACTGTGTGGGGGTGGCATCTCTGCCCGGCACGAGTCGTTCGGGATCGGAAGGAAGAGGGTGGGATCAGATTGAAGAGCTCTTCAGAACACTCGCCGTGGTAAATACGGTAGAATGCGGCCAAGGAAGCTATTGTTCGGCGCTGAGCTAGCGGCTCAAGGCTTCCCGTTACCTCCGGACAACCAATAATACGGATAGCCCGTCGCTGCATAGCGTCGAGAGCGTCCAGCAGATACTTCGCGGAGCCGTCCCAGAGGTGAGAGCAGTATTCGACGCAGGGTCTAATCTGTGTCTTGTACAGCAGACACCTCTGGTCCGGTGTAAAGAATCTCTTTACCTTATTCAGTATTCCTAGTTTCCGCGAAGCTAGCCCTATACATCTTTCGATGTAGTTTTTATTATTGAGCTCTCGACGAACGTCTATGCCAAGGATATCAAGGTTGTCCTTCATTGGTAATAATGCATTCTGAAGAGAGGGTAGGGGAAGGAAAGGGGATTTCTTCGCAGTAAATGCACACGCCTGTGTTTTGCGGGCATTGAACTCGACCAGGTTCTCGGTACCCCATTGAGAGATACTGTCGAGGTTACGGTCGAGATCAGCCACGAGTCGTCGTCTCTCCTCCTCAATCTCAGATCGCCCCGCCGTCGGACGAACCGAGTAACTCCCGTGCAGTGTGCTGTCATCTGCATAGCAATGAATGTTCCCGAGGGATAGCATATCATTGATATGCAGAAGAAAGAGAGTTGGTGATAGTACGGACCCCTGCGGTACCCCGGCATTCACTTGCAAGAAGCGAGAAGCCTGGCCATCGCAGAGGACCCGCACTCGGCGCTCGTTTAAAAAGCTGGCAATCCAGCTGCACAGTTGAGGAGGTAGACCATATGCCGGAAGCTTGGAAAGGAGCGAAGCATGTCAGACCCTATCGAAGGCTTTGGCGATGTCCAGGCTAATAGCCAAGGACTCGCCGTGCCTTTCCATAGCCCCACCCCAGACATGCGTTACGAATGCCAGAAGATCACCCGTTGATCGCTTTGGCCTGAAGCCGTATTGTCGATCATTGATCAGCGAGTGATCCTCTAGGAATTGCATGAGCTGCTTATTTATAAGGAGCTCAAGCACCTTGCAAATGACTGAGGTGACAGCTATGGGTCGATAGTTGCCTGGATCGGACCGATCCCCTTTCTTGGGGATCGGTTGTACGTTCGCCTCCTTCCAGACCTCCGGCACGAGCCCTGAAGAGTATGACAGGCGGTACAGACGCGTTAATACTGGAGACAACTCAGCTGCACATTTTCGTAGCACCACCGCCGGAATGCCGTCAGGGCCACTGGCTTTCCGCGTGTCGAGTGACCGCAGCACTGCCCGTACATCACATTGCCTGATAACAATATCAGGCATTGTGTGGCCACAGTTGGCGATGGCGGGGGGCTGCAGGCCACGGTCGTCGACCCGGGAATTAGCCGCAAAGAGGTCTGCGAGCATATCCGCTTTCTCTTGGGCTTTGTGAGCCAGTGTTCCATCTGGGTAACGCAGCGGTGGCAGCGAGGGCTGACAAAAGTTAGATTGCACGGCTTTGGCCAGTTGCCAGAATCCACGGCTGCCCGTGGGATGGGAAGTGAGCTCCTGACCAAGCCGCGCGACGCGCTGGGCATCCGCTCTCTTAAAGGCCCTCTTACTCGACTTTGTGGCCCGGTTGTACGCTGCTTTGAGGTGGCCCACGTTTGGGTCGCGCACAGCCCGGGCCCTGATCCAGGCGCGATATGCCGACTGTTTTTGTCGAACAGCTTTGGCACAATCTCGCCCGAACCAGGGACGGGCTCTGCGGATACTGGCGACATCAGTGAAAGGGATGTAATAATCCATCCCTAAACTGATCTCGCCAGCAATAGCAGAAGCACTATCCGAAGGAGCCTTTCCTACAAAGCAGCGCTGGCTCCAGGGAACGGACGCAAAATAATCGCGTAGACCGTCCCAATCCGCTGACGAGTAGTGCCATAGTCGTCGTGACGTTTGCACAGGACGTGCAGGAGGTGACACCTTCATGCCAGCGTGAACAACACAGTGGTCGGAACTACCCAGTGGGGCTCCTACCGAAACACTGTACTGGGCTGGGCGACTCGTCAGCAGTAGATCCAGCAGAGCGGGCGCGTGATCTGACCTGTCTGGTATCCGGGTGATCCCGCATACCATCTGGGTCAGACCGTGGGAGAGAGCGAACGCATGGGCGGCTCTACCCGCATGATCAGTCTTGAGGGACCCCAGCCATTCAATGTGATGGCCATTGAAGTCCCCCAGAAACACTAGGTCAGCGTTCGGGAACCGCACCTGCGCTTCATCAGCCGTCTGGCTGAGGTACTGGAAGAGCTTTGTTGTCTCAGAATCCCCTGTGTGGGATCGGTAGACGCACACGTAGATCTGGCTCATAGAGCCATGGTCTACGTGCAGCCATAGGACGGAATTGGAGGGGTTCTCTAGGCAACCGGCGGCAGCAAACATCCGCCCTAACGAACACGCACACCCCGGCTTTGTCTCGAAATTGTTCCTCGATGACATAGCCGGGGTAACACAGGTAAGACGTGTCGTCAGGGCGGCGTATTTGTGTCTCCGTGAGGAACATCACAGCGGGCCGTGCCGTCTCAAGGTGGTGGTGGACGGTATCGAGGTTCGCATGGAGTCCACGGACGTTAGTGAACTCCACCTCGAAATGTGAAGTTGTGGGGTTTCCTAGGGCCGCTGTGTAACGTTTATTTCTTTTTTGTTGCACTGCCATTGTAGATTTTGAAGAAGAAGCGTGAAGACAGGGCGACATTTGGTGCAGCAGTAAGTGACAAAGCGCAGGGGCTAGCTTTGTCTAGAACCATGTGGTTAGGTCGGAGCCGACCCGCCGGACGGAAGGGCTCCCAAACCCCCCTGATGCAAGGCCGCCGCTACCCCACACCGGTTACCACCCGGAGCGGCGATCCCACATCAGGATTATGCGCAACATGTGGGGCAGCCTCCTGGGGTGGTTGGCCCCAGGCGGGCCCCATGACTGTGTTGCGGGCGGCCGCGGCAACGCCGTTGCTAAGGGTCTCCCTGGCCGGCGAATCGACCCACACCACCCACACTAGACTCCGTTTCGCCCCCACTGGTCCCATGCCTGCTGCACCATACATCGCCCCGGGCCCGGCGGTGCAGCTGCTGAACCCCTAACGCAACCCAGCCTGGGCTGGGTTACTTGGGGGGCTTTAGCACAGCTGCACGGTGGTACCCCCCGGACCAACACTGTTGTACCACCTG
Organism: Nudaria mundana; assembly: GCA_963556515.1. Lineage (NCBI taxonomy): Eukaryota > Metazoa > Arthropoda > Insecta > Lepidoptera > Erebidae > Nudaria > Nudaria mundana. Next base: position 3,812,814 of record OY748296.1, read on the forward strand.
GTACCCACGTAGGGGCCGAAGCCACTCCATAGGTACCGTAAATTAACGAGCCTCGTCCGTTTATCAGCAGGTGCGCCACTAGCAGGTGAGGTCGCTGGGGCCCTATAGATGTTGGTAGAGCCCCTTTGCACCCAAAATGTATGGCGAGCGATATTGTATTTTATGTTAAAATATTATAGTATCTTAGTCGTGTGCAGCGCCCCTTAGTGAACTTCACTGCGGGTGACGTATCCTGTTCTGAAGAGCTCTTCAATCAGATCCCACCCTCTTCCTTCCGATCCCGAACAACGCGTGCCGGGCAGAGATGCCACTCCCACACAGTGGATAGCATGTTCGCGAGAACCGAACGTTTTAAACTTACGTTTCTCTGCCGAGGATAGTGGCCTGGAACGCCCTGCCTGTGCACGTGTTTCCTCCCACATATAATCCTGGGTTCTTTAAGCGGAGCGTGAAGAGGCACATCAGTAGGTCGTCAAGTTAAGGGCCACTCTCTATAGTACCTCCTTTTGCAACGCGCGGTAAGGAACTTCGTTCCAAAAATAAAAACCTACGACAAACTTATTATTTGCGGTTGGTACAGTCATCGGGTCTAGGGATCGAACCGCAAAATTAAGTTTGTTTTTTATTGTATATACTTTTCCGGGATAAAAAGTATAGCCCAGGATATTAATGAATAATTATACCAAGTTTCATCGTAATCGAACCGGTAGTTTTTGCGTGATGCCTGAACAGACAGACAGACAAAAAGACAGACAGACAAAATTTTTTTTAATCACATTTTTGTGTTCGGTGTCGGTCTAGTAACAACCCCCTGCCATTTATTTTTTTTGATATTTTCAATGTACATAATTTTCACTTCTACAGATTTATTATAAGTATAGATGATATCTTTGTACATTTATGTACACTACATTGTACATTGTATGGTATCATTGAACTTTTGCCTTAAAACGCTCTCCTGGATTCTAGTGATTTCATAGATAACCGTTTGTACGTAGTTGCCGTCGAATTGTCTTTACATTATTTAAGTATTTAATGTTCAAACTCTCGTTCTCTTCCATTATATAAGAATAAAATTGCTGTCCGTTTGTCTCGCTTTAACTTGAGAATGGTTGAATCGATTTGGCTAATTTTGATGTTGAAATATTTCTGGAAATTCACAGAGTTCATTTGAGTATGTATGAAGTTTGCCGGGACAGTTAGCCTTTTGTTTGTTGGTTCCACGTAATATCGAGCAAGCGCATTGCTATTACCAAGTACTATAATACTCTATAGAAGCTCTGTAACCATTCTCTAGTAATTTCTAACAGTCAAATACTCAATCTCCGCAGTCCATAAAAACTTAAAGAAAATCTCGAAACTAAGAAAATAGCACACAATTTATGTAATGGTGGCAATACCGATTTAATTAAGTTCCCGCAACCAGTGAAGGGTTAAACTTGTTTGCTGAAGCTAGATAAGTAAACAGCGTTATTGGGTCAAAGCTAGTTGAAGCAATATTTACCTATGGAGCTGAATTAAATGCAATTTGTTTCGAACTGACGTACATTTTAAAGCGACCTGACAATTTGACATGAATTATATTGTGGACTTGGAGAGGATATCAATTTGTTTTTTTCATTTACACCGACTATTGGCTAGTTAAGCTACATCTAGCCAGGCCGGTCTTAGGATGGGTAACCATTTTTTAAGACATTGAGCCTTCCGGGCCTCGGAGGGCACGTTGAAGCCGTCGGTCCCGGTTGTCATACAAACATCTATGGCAGACGTTAGGGGTAGTTAAAGCCCTAAAACAAAAATCCGACCAGTACTTGACAGAAATTTTATATCGCCCATGGGTTGTGCAGGTCAGATGGCAGTCGCTTCACGGAGATTATCCAAGTTCAGCTGCATCGCAGTTAGACTGGAATACAACCCCAATTGCGTTGGGAAAAGGCTCGGTGGTTGATGAAATTGATGAATATTATACTGAAGAGTTTCTTTGAGCCAACAAAGAAGTATTTTTGTTACAAACTCTTCAAGTTTCTTTGATCCAACAAAGAAGTATTTTTTTACATTTTATTTTATTTTTTGCTGCACCAATTGCCAAAATTCAATTGATACAATTTTTTTTTCAATTCTAACCAATATTTACAGAGATTGGCGCCTTGAACCAAACAAAATATTTAACTTTATGATGAAATTTGTAATACAGTGTATCATTCACTAAAAATCCAATCAGGATACTCATCGGGAAACACGCAAACAAATATTTTAACTAGGACTCACTCAACTAACCGCGACCCTCATTTTTATTCGTGTTATTGCAACGAATGACATATTTCTTTTAACGGTATTTGTTGTGGTTTAACTTTTTTTCCATTTATGGTCATAATCAACTTTGTTTGTCAAACTGACGAAATTCAGGCATACTAACAACTTAACTATTTTTTATACTGCCAGTAATTTTGTTGGTGTTACGTGCTCAACCCTTATAGCCTAGCACTTTAACGGTCTTATTCATAACTAGCTGTTGCCCGCAGCTCCGCCTGCGTGTTACTTTAGATCTACATAACTTTTTTATCTATGAACCGATTGAAAACCAAACCTTATATGTTAAGTTGAATAAACCACAACGCATTACTGAAAACCGCCAATTCAAATCGGTTAAACTGTTTCTGAGATTAACGTGTTTAAAGATTCAGACAAAAGTTCTAAAAACCATTGTTTTAAGTTTTATTGCGTTCATAAAGCCAACCCTACAACAATTTCTCTATTATATCTTCTATTATATTCTCTATTATACCATACAAATTCATCTTAAGATGCGAAAATATGAAATATTATTTATTTTATCTTCATTGCGTGTGATACTCCATTTAATTGTATGGCGAGCGATATTGTATCTTAAGATAAAATATTATAGTATCTTAGCCGTGTGCAGCGCTCCTTAGTGAACTCCACTGCGGGTGACGTAACCTACGACAAACTTATTATTTGCGGTTGGTACACTAATCGGGTCTAGGGATCCAACCGCAAAATTAAGTTTGTTTTTATCGTATATACTTTTCCGGGATGGTGTTTCCGGGATGGGTTTTCAGCGTGGTGCCCAGGATTTTAAAGAATAATTATACCAAGATTATCGTAATCCAACCGCTAGTTATTGCGTGATGCCTGAACAGACAGACAGACAAAAAAATTTTTAATCACATTTTTGGGTTCGGTGTCGGTCTAGTAACACGGGGGTGTTGGGTGCCATTTATTTTTTTGATATTTTCAATGTACAGAATTTTCACTACTACAGATTTATTATAAGTATAGATAGATGAGTTTTCAGAGGTTTTACTTTCATTTCAATTTGGTCCCATTCCGAGAATTATTTGGTCCCATTTCGTTAATTTGAAGTCGGTTGTTGTGTCAATTAAAGACGTGTATTTTTTTCTAGGTACATTGTTAATGTATTTTGCTTTTTATCTCCTAACTACTTATGTCAATGGCCTGTGAACCTGAGAATCAATTTAGAAGATATCATGACGCCATTTTGTAAGGTATAACGATACCGTACTTGTTAAAATTATATATATACTTCTATAACTATACTACTATTATAAAGAGGAAAGATTTGTATGTTTGTAATGAATAAACTCAAAAACTACTGTGCCGATTTCAAAAATTCCTTCACCATTGGAAAGCTACATTCACCCTGAGTAACATAGGCTACTTTTTATCCCTGTAATGTGTTCCCACAACGAGTAAACTAAATCACGCCGGCGGAGCTGCGGCGATCAGCTAGTGTTTTATAACGTCGCGTCGTTGCCTGAAATGATAAGACTTTAATGGTACGTTTTGTGTTCATTGTAAAATTTAATATTTTTGTAGACTGTTGTATTCCTATTGTCAGGGCAAACCTGAAAAGGTTTTTTGGCAACTTTTATACTGAAACTTATAGTATGAATTTGTAAAATAAATATATTTAAATAAATAAATAAATAAAACTCGAAAACAACGACAATGTCGAGTCAAATATTTTACGATTTGCAAATGTTTATTTTGGAGTTTACTTTTATTTCTCACACACACATATCTCACGCCTATATCCCCGCAGGGGTAGGTTTACATACCCACAATTTGAAAGAATTTTTAGTCCCACGTAATAGGGGGCAAGCCTATTGCCGTCACCGGGTACACACATAATGGGTTATGTCCAAAATGGCCAAATGAATTTAATAAAAAGTAGTAGCTATATTGTAATTTGGAAAAAAAAATTGAATTGAAACCCGTGGCCTTGTGATGAAATATGCGCTATGGCACAGCCAATTAAATTCCTGGGCGTCTCGGACTTTTATTTCTATTTTAATAATATTACAAGTACAAAGTTTCTTAATATTAATTAAGTTAGGTATCTAGTTGGCCGGGCGCCACTGGAAATACCTGCTTGTAACCAGAGACGCCCGGCAACGGACGTTAGAGCGGCCGTGGCCATGGGCCGCGGGCTTAAAAAAAAATATAAAGGAATCTAGTTGTCATAGTAAATGCTTTGCTTACTTTAATACTACTTAGGTGAGGTAGGTATATACATATACTCGTAGATAACTGGAATATAATTCATAGCGTTGTGTCTTGTCCCAACATAAGTATTTTATTATTCAGATTTCTATAATTTTTATTTATCTCCGATGAGATATGCAAATGTTCCACACCCACTTTTCGTTAAATATACTACTGGCGACAATCGGGTACTTTATATTTTAGTTGGTCGCACCAGTCGCACGTAACAGGGGCGAGTTTACTGGCGATAATTATATAAATATTTTGACTATGCTCACACATTGTCATCTAGCCCAAATTAAGCTAATATAAAGCTTGTATTATGGGATCTAGACGACTGATAAACATACTTATATATTTCTATATACATACATATTATACATAAAAGACACCCAAACTCCAAAATAAATATTTGTGGATCACACAAATATTTGATTCGACTCGGAATCGAACCTGGGACCTCAGCGACGGCAGTCGCATACTCATACCACTGCACCACCGGGGCAGTTAAATTTGGGACTTTTGGGATGTTTGACACAGACTATAATAGTCTATTGAACTTTACCTACATAGCTACTACAGATATAAGAATGCTGCAAAGATTATATTCTGTTTTTTTTTATATTCCGCGAGATCGCTCCCATGTCTATTGCTGCGGGCGTCTCCGGTGACCCCAGAAGGTATTTCCAGTGGCGCCCGGCGGACTTTGGCCAGGTGTGTGGCCTCTTCGGTATATTCAGTGGTATGTAACATCTGTCCTGACTTTTGGAATTTTGGTTTGAACTACAGACTGGTTACGGATTTTTTTTAAGTAGTGCCCGGTAGCAAAAATGTTACGGCAAACTAACAAAATTACTGGCATAGGTGTGTTATGCATCTCTGATATAGGCCTGATGTGTGTTAGTCTGGAAACATCCCATTTGTAATCGTCGGGTAATCCTCTGGTAATGGTTCGTGTTTAGGGTTCCGTAGGTATCTAAAGGGTAGAACGGTTGTTGTATGAACCCTTAAATATTTATTATACTTAATATTTTTAGTTAGTATTTTTTGTTATCCGTATATCAACCGTTTTGGTACGGAACCCTTTGTGCGCGAGTCAGACTCGCACTTGGCCGGTTTATTTAGAGGTTCGTGGGTTATAATATGAATAAACGAATCCTACGAAGATAGAAAAGAAAGAATATTTTTAATTGCCACATCACAACTTAACACTCAACGTTACACAAAGAAAAATATAACTTATCTGTGGTCATGATGGCCACAGACGTAAAATTGACGTAAGTGACACAAACTGTCACAACACAAGTGTGGTTTGGTTTGACACTTAAGATCTAAAAAGAAATGAGCGTATTATATACCACTGCCTGCCCCTAAATTTATGAAACTACGCAGGAACATAAAATTCATTGGACAAAATAATAAAGTAACAGGAATGAACCTCTTCCCATATTCTAGTCTAGTCTAGTCTAATGTCTAGGCATCATGGGATTGGTATGATTTTAACTTACCCTATAATGATGCTTAAGACCTACACCACTTTGCAGCTCTATGTGAATTTATGCAACCTTCAATCACAAACAATCTTCTTTCGAATATTTTGACTGGATGACTCCGCTAGCTATCACATTTGAGATTTCTCTTACTCTTATTATAAACTTTGGAAATGTATTCGGGATATTTACCATGTATTATTTTGTTGTCGAGTTTCCGATATTTCGGCACTATTGCAAGCGCTATGGTCACGGAGGAACTGTTCCTCCGCCATGGTCACGGAGGAACTGTTCCTCCACAAAATAATCCTCTAAATAATAAACCACCACAAAATAATACATGGTAAATATCCCGAATACATTTCCAAAGTTTATAATAATAACGACCATGGCAGTTTAAATAACTATATTCTCTTACTCTGTTAGCTATTTTTTTTACTACGTTTTTCATCGAAATAGGTGGGCGACTCGGTAATATAAATCTACTTAGGAAAAATAAACTTGGTGGTAGGTAATTAAATAATTTCCCAGTACTAGGGCCCCTAACTAACACATAAGTCCTTAATGTCAGTCCAAATGTAACGACTGTACTGAAATTCTCGTCCAGCAAAATACGTGATCCAAGGTAAACTTCAGTGAAATGGAAAGTTACTTTAACTTTCTGGTCAAATGTACTGTGTCTAGTATTCATATAATAGAGAGAAGAGATAATGTAATTTCAAATTACCCGCTTTTTACACAATGCTTGATAGTATACACGATACTTAAATATAAAATGCGGTTTTGAAAGCTTTTGTCCGTGCGTCCGTCCATCCGTCCGTCTGTCTCTGTCTGTATGTCTGTTTGTTTCCACTAATCTCAACGGGAATTTTACTGGCAGAAAGCTGATGTAATAAGGTGTAATAAATGATAATTTTTAACCCTGGAATGTATGCCCTCAGGAATTCTGCCCTGCTTATCGTTTCTGCAGTAATCGACATTTTGGCGATTTTCATTTTTTTTGCAAAAACGGTCTCTCAAGGTGTTATTCTATAGGAAAAAAAATATTTTAATTTTTTTTTACCAGAAACATGTGATTTACTTAATGAAATACGCCGTACTTGCACCAAAATGCTTCAATTGATACCAAGTTATGCAGTAACCAGCATATATACTAGACGCTTATGCAGTACTTGCTTCGTTTACTACAAATTCATTTGGCAAATCATTATTTATTACGCATACATACTAAAGCCAAACGAAGCACTCTACTTGACTACTTTTGGATGTAGCAAGTACAACAAAAGATGTTCGCTCATGCTAAGGCCAAATGTAGTACTCTTCTATACTGCGTTAGACTGTATCAAATACAACATAACACATACTAATGTCAAACGTAGCATTTTACTATATTACGTTCTATATTAACCCTTTTAACTATCACCCGGCATTAAAATATTACACGATTGCTAACAAGAAACGTAGTATTCAATACGTGCTAGGTAATCATGCAGTAATAAGCACAAGTACTGTATTTGCCCATAGCAATACTGTGGTCCTAAGCTAAAATGGTAGATGAAAATGCAGTAATACGCATTATGTCCAAACTATACAACAAAGAAAATAAAAAACTATATCAGTAGAAAGCTAGATTTTTTTTGCAAATTTTTGGTCAACTTCAAGCGCTTATCTCGAAACCGCGTTTATGCAAGTACTGCATAAGCAATAAGCAGGCCAGAATTGGGAACCATAAAAGTATTTCACGCGGGTGAAGCCGCGGGCGTCCGCTTGTTTCTGATTTTAGTTAGTTTAGTTTAGTGAGTTAAGGAAAAAAATTAAAATAGTATTTTTTTATGAAACATTTTTTTCGTTTCCAAAAATACAGTTAAAAAGCTTAATAAAAGTAAGTAATAAAACAAATGGTTTAATTATTTGTATCTACAGTTTTAAGACTTGGTGGCGGTGGGTTGAAATTTTTAAGTCCCGTAACTCCTTAACCAGTCACTATATTTCAAAAATATTTGGTCCATGTATCAAGGACGCAGAACATACTCGAATATTACGGAAATCGGAAAGTTTTTTTTTTACCTGTCCGCTTCGCGTGAAGTGTCCCCAATATTAAAATCAACGATTGTAAATAGTGCGAATGTTTGTACATTTATTGAAAATACACACACACAAACACACACACATATCACACCTATATCCCCGAAGGGGTAGGCAGAGGTGCATTACACACCCACAATTTGCCAGTATTTTTAGTCCCACTTAATAGGAGGCAAGCCTATTGCCGTCACCGGGCACATTTATAATGGTTTATGTCTAAATGGCCGAATGATTTTAATAAAAAGTAGCAGATATTGTAATTTTGAAAAAAAAATATTCCCGTTGCCTTGCGATGAAATGTTAATGAAAGGCAACAAAATCTTATGTGCCAGCCGCTGTGGCACAGCCAATTGAAGTCCTAAGCGTCTCGGACTATTATTGAAAATAACAAACAAAATAGTGTGGGCGATATACCTATCTACTTAAAAGTTTTTTTTTTCTTGTCTGTCTGTCTGTAGATATGTAGCCACATACTAATCTCCCAAGTATTATTGAACGGCATTTTCATACGACTACTAGTACAGTATTTACGACGTAGGTACATAAAAACTCAGGTTTAAGTACTCTCAATAACATCTAATGGCAGGTAAAAAGTTTTCGATAACGAGCTGCGATATTTGATACCTTGAATTTGGGTTTGGATTACAAATGATTTTTAATTTTCTATTGTAGATACCTCCCTAATATCTATTACCCGCAGCTATAATGCCATTTAACTTAACCCCCCTTGGAATGGAAACGAAGTTCGATTTTTGCCGAGCGCGTGGCTGGTGGTTTTTTAGATTACCTCTGGCGCTCCGCAAAAATCGGGTTTCCAGACACTCTCATACCGAACAACGTTTCTTGTCCTGCACCTGGAGCTAGTTAGGAATAACCAGTTCTTCTATGCGGGACTAATCAAGTAACTAATCAAGCATTACCTTGACATTGGCGAAATCATCGATGAAAATCGACGATGCCACGTTTTTAAAGAAAGAATTAGAAGAACTTGGAATCAACAAACTACCAGTGAAATGTAAGTGTCCTCTGCCTACCCTCTTGAGGATTTAAGAGTAGCCTGCGAAAAATAGTGCTATTAAGAAATTTAAAATAAGTTTAAAGTGTTTTTTTTTTTAATATTTTACTTACCATTGCTTTGTCATGGATTTTCGCCGAGTAACGCCTGGTTCCATCCAATAGTTATAACTGTACGGTTTAAAGATTTTATGGCTGTGCTAAGATAATTTGACATGCTACACATATTGAACAAAAGTTTTTCATCTCTTATAGGTACTCTGAAATTGGGTCATTGCTTCTCTGATATGTGGGTTGAAAGTGATACATTTCGGCTCTAGGGCGGTGGCAAAAACGTACCTATATAGCCACAATACAATTAAGACAATACAACATTCTGGATTTTTAAATGGTCATAAACAAATCAAAGTTGGCGTTACAATAAAATAAAACGTAAACAGGATAAACAATAATTATCTGGATAGTTATCCCTTAAATAAAACTTCAACTTCCTCATAATTCCAAATGAAAAGATTGTGTTTAACTCGGGTGAAAACACCCATTTCTACCTCGCACTATTGGCTAATATATCTCTTCAGAAATGGGTGGCTTTCATCCTTTGGTTAACAATCTACTATTATACTACTATTCCACTACATTTTCTTCCACTTTTCTTTTTTCCACTTCTTCCACTTTATTTCCGAGGGGCGAGACAGAGGTAAGAAAGATAACAATAAGAGAAGATTTAATTGTACACAAAAATTCATAAATTTTGTTTCAGTACTTGCCTTTAAAATATTGTACCTACAAAAGTTGGCCGTCTCGATGATGATGATTAAATGAATGATGATTAATTCATTGTTAACAGATATTTGGTTGGTTTCAAGAATCTCCTGCGCAGTATCGAGTGTAAGGGCATCGGTTCAGTTCTTGGCATCAATTACTTCGCTAGAGGATACCTTCAGCCAAAGGCTCATGAAAGGTAGTTAGTCTTGTTGATAATTGAGATTTTTTAATGAATAAATAGAAAGACAGTAGTTCATACTTTCGTGCTATTGTTGTGCAAGTTGAATTGAATTGAATTAAATAAACTTTAATGTACACCAATAAAAAAAAATCATAGGATACAACAGATACAGGATGTACAAAGGGCGGCGTTATCGCTAAAAGCGATATCTTACAGGTAACCTTAGGATGGACAGGTATTTAGAGAGACAAGCTTTAAGGTGGGTAACATATTGGTGCCAAATATTACAAATTAATTGCAAGTATGCAAGTGTTGCACAAATAAGCAAGCAATAGGATGACTACTCGACATATATTGGAATTCCGATCTATTTGTACCCGACTGCGTCCACGAGCCGTTAGGCCTTGTAGATACGAATGTATTTGACCGAGCGAGCGAAGCGTCTACATTTCGAGTTTGGACAATATTGCTTTCGTCTGTCTGTCTGTCTGCGTGTTTCGGGCTAGCAAACACAGTTTGCGTCCGATCTTCACGAAACTTGGCACAAGAGTTCCTTGCGTTAATACAATTTACATGTTATGAGCTTTTTTAGACGAAAGCATGTGGAACTGTGCGATTGTTATTGAAGGAGAAAGAGTGGAGCAAGTGAAAGAGTTTGTGTATTTAGGGTCCAAGTTTACAAGGGATGGAAGATGTGACGACGACATTGAAAGAAGAGTTGTGGCAGGAAATCAAGTGAATGGGGCTCTGCATAACTTTATGAACAGTCAGAAGATTTCCCGGAGGGCTAGGCTGGCTGTTCATAGAGGAGTGCACTTATGTATGGAAGTGAATGTTGGGTTTGGCAGAAGAAGCATGAAAGTAAAATAAATGCAGTGGAAATGAGAAGTTTGAGAAGTATGACTAGGGTGACATTGGTTGAGAAAGTGAGGAACAGCGAGATACGAGAACTTTGCGGTGTATCAGAAGATGTAGTGAGTAAGATAGAAAAAGGGATGCTTAGATGGTTCGGGCACGTAGAAAGGATGGATGAAAGAAGATTGACGAAACAGATACATAAGGCGGGCGTGAATGGACAGGCAGGTAAGGGTCGACCTAGGCGAACGTACTTCGACCAAATCGGAGATGTTTTGAACAAAGGTCAGGTCAAGAGCACCCAGAACCGGAGAGCGTGCATGAAGATAGTTATGAAAGTGGAAGAAGCGAAAGAAGTATGCCAGGACCGTAGCAAGTGGAATTCCATAGTCTCTGCCTACCCCAATGGGAAAGAGGCGTGACCATATGTATGTATGTATGAGCTTTTTTTGGATTAGGGGGAAAATGAGGTAAATAAGTTAAAATAACGTTTTAATGTTTTTACGGATTGGTTTATTATCCGATCTCCAGGGAACTTGGCTACATGCCTAAACACAGCTGGTCAATTAGGCCATAAGTATGTAGAAAAAATAAATAAGTAATCCCTACACACATTTTCAAGCTTACTAAATTAATTATAATGTATTTATTTATTGTCAGTCAGACAAGCTCTGTCCCGCTATTTACTGACTGACTGATATATATAGATTATACAATATCCAATCTGTATATGTACCATTTCCAATCTTAATAAATTAATTTAATTACCATCGATTTCACGACATGTTTGGTGGCATATATCTGGCGCCTGTTAGCTTGACTGACCGCAGTATGTGGGTACACAACTACGATAACCAACTGACAAAATTCCAGCCTCAATCTATTCAAAGACATTTTCAGCCCTAGCTCTCCATCTATAGCTGACGCAAAAGAAGGCGGTCTTTTAATTTTGATAATTAACTCTTTTTATATAATTTCCTTTCAGATACATATCTCATATGGTGCTGGGACGAGACCTTTTAGACAACACGCTCAACTTAGTGCCGTCTTTAATACCTCTTCATAAAGACATCAAAGAGGACAGCCTCGACTACAAGGATTTGGAGAAGAAGTAAGTATATATATATAATAATATATGAAAACGTGTAGCAAAATCTTTGTATCCCTTTTTACGCAATTTGCGCAGACGAAGCGGAAAGATTTGTTTGTTTGCACTGAATACTGAACCGATTTTGTAAATTCTTTCCCTGATATGTCGCTTTATTATCCTGGTCACATAGTAATATAGACTACCGGTCCGTGAACGTCGAGGCTATACAGCTGCTAGACGTCACTGAATTATTGAGAAGACTTAAACGGACAAAACCGTTCGAGTTAGTTTAGTGTTATAGTGACGAACTAAATAAATGTAGTAATAAGTGCTGCGATAAGAACACATGAACAAAGTGTATTCGCCTTAACTGACTTAAAGTGTTATTGGACACGTTTTTAGTTATTGTTTACATAGCATGTTAGGTCAAAATAAGTTACTCGTTAGTTTATAGGCTAGAATGTAATATAATTAAGGTATTGTTTTCGTACTTACCTTAATATAAAAAATATAGGTTACGGTTACGGGTTATAGGTCTAAGATCTTTGTAGAATTCAACATAACACGTATAACACCCATTAATTTACTAGGAACCAGCAAATTGTGGACAACAGTCACCAGGATGGCAGCGTGTCCGAAGCTATCGAATACTTTGACCAGACGGCTACGTTCTTGGATAAGCTGAGGGCAGTTCAACGGCAACTCAGGGAATACATTCGGTAAGTCCTCAACGCTAACCTAGAAGGTATTAGGTATTTAAGCCATTTTGAGTTGAGACATAAGGGTCATCGGGTTCGGACCAAAGTGTCTCAACTTGAAACGGCGTTCAGACGCTCACTGCCTTTTTACAGACATTGCTAAACGTCTGATCGATGCTTCTCAGAACCAGGCTGTTCTTTTTCTGGCTCAAAAAGTACCAACTTCCCAGTCAGAACACGCGAAGGATTATTTACACGGTCTTTTATATATTTTAACTTATATAATCGCAAAAATAATTCAAATAGGTACCAAAGAAGATTGCTATACCTAAGCTACTGATGTCCCCATGATGACCCACTAATGACACTGAACTGCGTCATCACTACATCACTGCATATTACCTTTAAAACTACGCCACTGATTTTGATCCGGTTTTCATCAATGTATAGAGTCTCGAGGAAAATTTTTGTGTATAGTTAAGCGGACGAAGCCACGGGCGTCCACTAGTATTATTATATTCCTCATTGACGAACGTGTTTTGACAACGTTGAGACATCTAGCGATAGATTCACGAACTACTCAGTCCTACGGTTCCCAAATCACTTCATTGACGATGCATATCGGCGAGGCCAGGCGAGGCTTATAATTTAAAACTTCTATTGTATTTACAGGTGAGTTAGTTTTGGACCTTCTCAGAAGGAAGAAACCGTATCCACCCCATTTGACCACTAGATGGCGCGATTAGAAAAATATTGTTGTTTCTGTCACTTTTGTATACATTTTGGCTGTTTTTTAATTTTAGGGATGGTGTAACAGAAAGTCTTCACGAAGCTCGAAGGTCGGAAGCTGTTTGTGCTGGAATACTGGTGTTAGTGTGCGTGGTGTCACCTATAATCATAGTACTCGTTCGGAACGCAGTTAACACTATACAGGTTTGTGTTATTTAGTTACACGTGTAGACCACAGCCAGCATCAAATTGTAGTCAACATGTCTGAAATCAGCCCCTTACCAAAGTGCTCGGAAGCGTTAGTCGATAGCCAATGATATTTCAAGAAATATAAAAAAAAAATTGGGTCACCTGATCGGCATTTTCTGCGATATCATTGGTTATCGACTCTTCCGATAATCCAGGGGTTACAATTTATAAGTAAACACACCATATCATGTCGTTATCCCCGAACCTGAAGGGGTTAACAGGGTCGTTTATTACGCCATATTTTACCAGTCACTTAGTTGATCCCACGTAGTATGAGGTGAGATTATTATACTACTCGTATTACCATTTCGCAGCAATTTGGATAAGTATATTTGGCAGAGTCTCAACTATGGATTATTTATTACATATTTATACCGGTTACATCCACTCCGAGGTCAAACGTAGTCATCTGAAAAAACTATGGTGTCCTCTCCCGCTAGATGGCGTGCGTGAACAATTTATTTTCGTAATTTATTATCTAATTTTGATGTGTGTGTGGCGCGTGCTAGTTGTTGTAACGACACGAGTGACAATAACACATTTTGCGTACAGCTGACTGACCGAGACATTCCAATCAAGGTCAGTGAGTCACCAGAGTTAGCGACCGCTGTTCTTCAGTTCGGCAAATAATCTAGTATGACAGTAGTATCAAACATAGTCGTTTACACTGTCTGTTCACTAACTAACCAACAAGTAGTGGCGGAATGTAGGAGAAAATATGCTTTTGACTACCCTGCCCGGTTTGGACAGCACCAACTGACCTATATTCTAATACGAGTATAACCTATGAGTGCTTCTTTGGTACATTATCTATTCAAACTATCAACTAAGTGACATTGACATTATTTAATACACACACACACATATCACGCCTATATCCCGAAGGGGTAGGCAGAGGTGCATTACACACCCACAATTTGCCAGTATATTTAGTCCCACGTAATATGGGGCAAGCCTATTGCCGTCACCGGGTACATTTGGCCCAAATGAAGAAATGAGGTCACACTGATTCTGATCAATTTGATGGTTTATTCCACATAGACTAAACATAAAATTATACTCTACTAGTGGTCACCCGTGACTTCGTCCGCGTGGTAATTTGAATTTTTTCCCGTTCCCGTCGCGCCGCGTCATATTTTGAACAATTCACACAATATCTTTATAAATGTAATTTTACGTGAACGAGTAACAAACATCCATCCATCCATACATACATACTCACAAACTTTCACGTTTATAATATTAGTAGGATTTGAGGTATTTAAGAAAATGTAAACAACACCAACCTCACCACAAAAAGGGTTCTTTTATAGGGCCACTTTTCGTTTCGGAATAAAACGTAGCCAAAATAAATAATTTTATAACTTAAAATTTCATTTTTATGTTTTTTTGTATATTTCAATCCCAAGCGAGGAAACAATGAAATATATTAAACTTTATAATGATTCCATATAAAGTATTATTAGTTATTAGTCCGAGACGCCCAGGACTTTGATTGGCTGTGCCATAGCGGCTGGCACGTAAGATTTTGTTGTGTTTAATCAACATTACATCGCAAGGCGTTGCCTTTTTTCAAAATTACAATACAGCTGCTACGTTTTATTAAATTCATTCGGCCATTTTGGACATAACCCATTATAAATGTGCCCGCTAACGGCAATATGCTCGCTCCATATTACGTAGGACTAAAATACTGGCAAAATTGTGGATGTGTAATGCACCTCTGCCTACCCCTTCGGGGATATAGGCGTGATGTGTGTGTGTGTGGGTTTCCAGGTGTCATCCGTGACAGTGTCAAAAGCACGTCAATCGCCATTTTCTTTGTTTATGCTATTTTAAGTACCTAACCAAACAGTGTATATGCAGGCCTATGTCACTCGCCTATCAACCGCAAAAAATACGTGACGGCAGCGACAACTTGAAGTTGTAAATCAGTAAGGGTTGTCTCTTATTTGTGACACGGCATTGACCAGAGTTGATATTGTTTTTTTTTTTTTTTTTTTTTTTTTTATATTTAGGTCGACAAATTGACGCCACTCGCCTGATGGTAAGCTGAGGCGACGTCTGGCAATTGAGGGCGACTCTCACAGTACACAGGAATACTATAGAGAGTGGCCCTCAACTTGACGACCCTGTAATGTGCCTCTTCACGCTTCGCTTAAAGAGCCCAGGGTTATATGTAGGAGGAAACACGTGCGCAGGCAGGGCGTTCCAAGCCACCATCGTTCGGCAGAGAAACGATCGTTTAAAACGCTCGGTTCTCGCGAAGACGGTTTCCACGGTATGAGGGTGACATCTCTGCCCGGCACGCGTTGTTCGGGATCGGAAGGGAGAGGGTGGGATCAGGTTGAAGAGCTCTTCAGAACACTCACCGTGGTAAATACGGTAGAACGCGGCCAAGGAAGCAATTGTTCGGCGCTGGGCTAGCGGCTCAAGGCTTCCCGTTACCTCCGGACAGTCTATAATGCGAACAGCGCGTCGCTGCATAGCGTCGAGTGCGTCCAGCAAATACTTCGCGGAGCCGTCCCAGAGGTGAGAGCAGTATTCAACGCAGGGTCTAATCTGCGTTTTGTACAGCAGACACCTCTGGTGCGGTGTAAAGAATCGCTTTACCTTGTTCAGTATTCCTAGTTTCCGCGAAGCTAGCCCAATACATCTCTCAATGTATTTTGTGTTATTGAGCTCTCGACGAACGTCTATGCCAAGGATGTCTAGATTGTCCTTCATTGGTAATATTGCATTCTGAAGAGTGGGTAGGGGAAGGAAACTCCATTGCCTTTAAGTAGTACCATAATTAATGTAAGAAATTTGTATAAAACTGTAAAAGCGAGAATACTTTTTAAACTATTGGATGAGCACAAAACTGAATGTTGAGGCGTTCGTTGGGGGAGTGCCCAAGTAATAGGAGGCGATCTTATTGCCGTTACTTGCCTACCGCATTGAGGCATTAACGTCATAATTATTAGTCAAATTATGCTGGTATATATTTTACTTTACTGGACAACCCTAACGTTCGAATGATGTTCTATGTAAACAAAAGAATGTGCTTTAAATAACGTCGGAGAGCAAGTTCTGTATGTAAGTACTATTCCCTATTCTGTGGTATAGGTAATACATACATTTACTCAAATATAGAGAGTGACAGTATTGCAAAAGGAAACAAAAAACTATAATAGTAGCCTGATGTAATGTTTACGTTATTATGAAAGATCAACGTACTCGTCTCATTCATTCATTTCGACCACGCGTTTGCGTCCTCGTTCGGGCAATCCTCAAGGTAAAGTGGCAGATTGCCAAGTGCAAATTACTTACTCACGAGTTTATCAAGTTTATAGTAAAACTATGCAATACTTAATATTAAAGCTCATACAGGGTCTGTCGTTAATAATGGATAATCAGTTAACTGGAGTTGGTCCGGATGTAATTCTACAAGAAAATGGTTTTTTTTTTGATAGGGTTGCCAATGGTATAAAAATGCCATCGGATTTTATACGTATTTTATAAATTTTGCGAATTTTTTCTTCAATTCGCTGCCATTTTATAAAATATTAATAGTTTTGAGTGCTCTTTTTAGTATTATGCTCCTGAATAGGTATTATTAAATTTTTTTACAACTCGTAACTGTCTTTAACGTAAAACATTATCAAAATTAACATTTTCACTTTTTTTTCAGTTTAAAGTCAATTTTAGATCACCTACTATGAAAAAAATAATACGGCACAATAACTGCCCATTATGTTAATAAATTGCCTACTTAGTATGTGTAGATAAAAAGATATTACAATATGGTTAAGCGTCAGAATCTCTGGACCAAGTTCGATATTTTATGTTTGGAAAGTGTCAAATTACAGTGCCTTTTTGATGCTATTTGATACCTAAACTAAATTATTTAGTACCTCGATGGAGCGTGAGAAAACATGAAAAGATAGTGGGCAGACATTCTGACGTCAGGTTGTCTGGACCAAATTTTTTTCACATAGTCCAACATAACCTATTTATTTTTTTGTATATATTTAATACCTTTTTAGTATGTACCTGAACATAATTTTTATTTTTATTTTTACGGCGTCCCAGAAAATAGTTACGGACGAATGAAATATTTTAGGAAGTCAAATTTATTTTATGGCTCTTTAATTTGCATTATGTTTACCTATATAATATATTATGTACCTATATCTATGACTGGTTGAACGGCTCAAAGTAAGTTGGCTCGTTGGCGCGATTGAGGGGTGGCCTAATGCCCAGCAGTGAACTGATATAAGCTGATGACAATGATGATATCGTGATCATTATATGGTTTTGGATAATATTTTTGCATTGTGAATTCGAGTCCAGAGGTTCTGACGCTAACACAATGAAGAACGAAAGAAAGAACAGTAAGCAAGGTCTGGATTTTTAGTTTTCAAGTAATGTTATAAAGGGTTACATAACTTCGTCATAATGATTTTATTCTGTTTCAGGTTTATGCCAGAAATTTAGCAGAGAAAGCGAGCGAACTGCAATATGAGAAGGAACTTAGCGACTCATTATTGTATCAAATGCTACCTCCGAGCGTGGCCAAGCAGTTGAAGCAAACACAGCAGGTTAGTTCTATTAACCGACGAAAAACAACTCATTATTAATTTTATTTATAGCGATTTAGTATTATTGAAGTCGGATATTTAAAAATCACTTTTTAGAAGTTCTAGAAGCTTGGACTGCAGCGATTGTAAGTATCCAACATCGGTCCTGGGCAGGGTGCCTGAGCCTGCGCCCCTGACGCGAGGGCTGCATAGGGGGGACTTTAAAAAACATGCCATGAGGTGGAGTTGGGCTTGCTCTTTGTACTAACCTAATAAGTATTTGTGTAAGTACGTAATATTCCCTATTTTGTGCGGTAGGCAAGTAACGGCAATAAGATCGCCTCCTATTACTTGGGCACTCCCCCAACGAACGCCTCAACATTCAGTTTTGTGCTCATCCAATAGTTTAAAAAGTATTCTCGCTTTTACAGTTTTAGACAAATTTCTTACATTAATTATGGTACTACTTAAAGGCAATGGAGTCAAGACTACAAAAATCTTACGTAGGTATGTAAATATGTATGTCATCTTACATTTTCAAGAATAGGTACGGGCGGAAATTGAAACAAATATAGATTTACGAACCTTATTATTTGTTTAAGCAATGCAATGTTGCACAACCAATAGCATTATTATATAAAAGAATACGTTACTTACTCAGTGAGTTAGTCACCATTAGCGAAACAACAACAATCGTAATAGGTGAAGCACCTCGAGTATAGTCCCTGGATCGCAGATGATATAAACACACCACCACACTGTGTAACGTTGTGGGGTTTATTACTTGCCTTTCCTGGATAACCTCGGGATAAAGCCAAATGATCAAACTCAAGTAAGATTTTATACATATTATTATATTGTATCAAATAATATGAATACAAGGCCACGAATTAGGGTCGTAGATTCTAGATAATTGTAGGTTTCAGGTCGCGCAGGTCTGAGGCAAGTGCTGTAATCAGTAAGCCACTTCACCTGAAGTCTCCTTGTAGCGGCGAGAAGACGACTGGCGTTCGTCGCACGTATATATAGGGGCTCGCCGTATCGTAGGGACGAGGTATGAGCCGCGGGGTGGTTGGTAGGACAGGTTTCACGTCGCAACTGTTTTTTTTTTATTTTTAATCTGAATGCATTGTATAGGCTATTAAACTAATGTACTGGTTGGATGAATTTGTTCAAATTACCGGAACGGGATCACTCGGAAAGCAGTAGATTTCAGTTTTTTTTTCAAAATCTGTTTATTCGGTCAAAAGATGCGGTAACAAAAAAATTACAGTCGAATTGAGAACTTCCTACCTTTTTTGGAAGTCGGTTATAAAGGAATGTGCTGCCAAAACTTTTAGTACTAGGTACTTACCCATTAATTTATACGAATCTTCATAAAATGTCAAAACGGCAACTACAGCCAGCCGCTTATTTAGATAGCTGATACAACTAAGTTTAAAAATGAAAAACACAAGTGGCAATACCGAATAACGTTTATTTGGCCCGCACCGTGAACTAGTTAAGTAACTAGTGGTCGCCCTATGGTCCCTATGGTCCCTCGCGAACGTTAAAATATTTTTTTGGGATTTATCTCCCACCAAGAGGGGATATCAATAAAAAAACTCCACTAAAAATGTTGTTTCTAGTAAAGGAATACTTGTGCGAAGTGTCGTGAAGACCGGATAAAAACTGTGGTTGCTAGCCCGGAACACTATGTGTGTTCCGGTCAACAGAAAGATGGACGAAAGCAAAATTGTCCAATCTCGAAATATAGACGCTTCATTTGCTCGGTCAATTAGTTCTTCTGTAAGGGAAATATCAAACAATTACCTTGATATTGGCGAAATCATCGATGAAGATCAATGGAGCCACGTTTTAAAAGAAGAGGAAGAACTTTAAAATATACTTTTTTTTAAATAAGTACAATAATGTGCTAAGGAGACATCAGTAGAAACCTTTTGCGAATCTAACTTAATCACGAAAGATGTGGTTCCAAACAAAGAAACTCCAGTCATACAAATCTTTCAATCAAGTTAAAGATGACTAATATGCCACGTTTATTGGTAATTGAACGTATCAAGGTGCTAATTTTACTTTCCTTGTAAAATCCTCGATAAGTCCACGAAGTATTGGAATTTCCAACTCTGACTGAAACCATAAGTTGTTTAAAATAACTCACACAATACTCTTAGTTAACTTAAGAATAAGTACCTACCTACTAAACTATCGTCATTTTGTGGACGCCCTCGACTTCGTTCGCCGTCCCGTTTTGTAAATTGTAATGACAATAATGTATCTAACCTA
The DNA here is from genome assembly GCA_963556515.1 of Nudaria mundana. Lineage (NCBI taxonomy): Eukaryota > Metazoa > Arthropoda > Insecta > Lepidoptera > Erebidae > Nudaria > Nudaria mundana. Next base: position 3,833,345 of record OY748296.1, read on the forward strand.
TTCAACACCAAAAGAATATTTCAATTCCAACCAGCCTACTTTCTGAGATTTATTTTATATTTTACGTATAACCATGATATGAGAATAAATTTAAAGGTCCGCGCGCTCGCGTCCGTTGCCAAGGGCCTCAGGTACGCACCAGGTGGTATTTCCAGTGGCGCCCGCGGACTTGGCCACCGTCGTGGCGTCTGCGCTGCGGTTTGCTTGGGTTTGATCTCGCGTCGTTAGAAACGGGTTTGATCCCGCGTCGGTGAGTGAATGGGATCTAGACAACTGATAAACATACATAGAAAACACCCAATCTTCAAAACAAACATTTGTGAATCACACAATTGTCGACTCGGGAATCTAACCAGAGACTCCGGAGTCGAAAGCCGATGCTCTACCGACTACGTAGCCGAAGCAATTCTATGTCTCATTCATAAGATTACTAATCAATGTAAAGGACACCACTAACTTGCATTCCAAATATTTTTTCAAATCGTAATGGTACAGTTTAGATAACATTGATTTTAGTTTTAATCAAGTATGCCGTTAGAACATTATTTTGTTATAGGATACATTCCCACAACAGCATAAAATATCGGTAAGGTCTTATCTCAAGTTCATTGACCCAAAAATAATGTAATTACTTGTGTTATGTATCATTTCATTTGGATAGTTCTGTAGACCGTGTGTTTTTTCTGATAAGTGTGGCATGACAAGACCACGGTCAAGTGGTGCCACCTGTTGTCCGAGGGATGACTGCATCAGTACTCAGGACTAAAAAAATAAAATTCCTCTTCGTTATGTACATATGTTTGTCAAACAAAATATTCATTTATAGTGATGTGAATTCATTAATACTGCAGGCTGCAAAGAGTTCAGGTACTTATCTCTTTTGTAGGTATTGGTGTGCTCTGTGTACTTTACCTCTGAATAAATTTTTAAATTCTATTACACCAGATTTAGGTGATACAAAAACATGGAATTGAGCTATAAAGTATTTTGTAACGGTTCAGAAATTTATCTTTTATTGTTACGTATAATTATGTTGTAATGTAATTGTCCTTCAACAATTTTGTAATTTGGATATTGAAATAGAGTGGTCTTGAGATTTCTTCTTCTTCTTCTTCTGATGCCATCTTCTTAATGAAGGTCTGAAGAGGGACCGGATGCTCTTGTTGTACCACTGGCGTTTTTTATCCAGGATATTCTTCTTCTTCCAACATTGCGTTTCCCCTGTATCTTTCCCTGAATTATTACATGCAAAAACTGGTATTTGGGGTTTCTCATGATATGCCTGAGATATTCCAACTTCATAACTTTCACTGTCCGTAATATTTCCAGTTGTTTATGCATCCTTTCCAGCACCACCTCGTTTCTAACCTTGTCTCTCCAGGATATCCTTAACTGACTTGAGATTTCTTGCTAGATTCTTACTTACCAACTCTTCCTGTTGCTTCGCGAATCTGGCAGTAAATTTAAATGTAGAATCACTCTTTAATGACATCCATACTTGAATTGTTACAGGTACCAGCAGAGTTCTTCTCATCTGTGACGGTGTACTTCAGTGATATCGTGGGGTTTACAGCCATTGCCGCTGTTTCAACGCCCTATCAGGTTATATTATATACTAGCATCTACTACGTAGTCTACTTACCAACACGCGACTGCATCTTGACCTACATGTATTGGACCTTTGATATTATATTTATTTAATGTACATACGACTTCTACAATTTTAGTACAGTATGTAAATCAACGTTAAGCTTAAGCATCTAGGTGTGTGACCATTTCTAAAGGTATTGAGACCCCTATGTGGCTCGGTCCCTGATGCCATACGAACACCAATGGATTCGTTATGAATGGGCGTTGCTGATGGATGATGAGGTTGCGGAGGTCAGATGGCAGTCGCTTCATAGAAAACATCGAAATAGACGCTTCGCAGTTAGACTGGAAAGTCAACCCCAACTAGGTTGGGAAAAGCTTCAGTGGATTATGATGATATTGATACTTAGCTAATGTATATTTTTATCCCGTAGGTCATCAGTTTCTTGAACTCAGTGTACAAGTTATTTGATGAAAAGATTGAATGCTATGACGTGTATAAAATTGAGACAATAGGTGACTCTTACATGGTTGCATCTGGGCTGCCAGTTAGAAATGGTAAGTTTGTAAAAACTATTACTACGTCAGTGGCAATAGGTTCGCCTCTTTTACGTGGGACCAGCAAAGCTGCATGCGAAAGGTGGCGGTTCCGGTGTATAATAGCCTCTGTTTACCCCGGATTTTTTTGGGGATATAGACGTGGTTCTGAGTATGAAGAATTTGTGGCTACATACTCTACTTTTCATTTCGAATACGAGGAAAGCAAATAAAAGTCAAATAAAAAAAATATAACAAAACAATGGAGATTAATCACGTACCGAGAATTGTACTTCACGCCTTTTTTTTAATTTTTGTTTTTCATTCGCACTTTTTTCAGGGCAAGCAATATAATAGAAGTAATAGAATTTTGAATTAAGAATAGTGTAAATAAGAAATAAATGTATATTATTGTAAAAAAGCGTGAGGTGCATAGTGTCAATAGTTATAACTATTTTATTGACAGATATGAGTAGAAGAATTGTCAGAAGTTCAGAAATGTTCAGAATTGAAGACTGTCATGTTTGGCCTTAAAAGCGACGGATGAAAGACAACTGCATGTAGCGGAGATGCGAATGTTAAGATGGATGTGTGGTGTGACAAGAATGGATAGGGTAAGGAACGAGTATATTAGAGGAAGTTTGAAAGTTGCACTAGTGAACGAAAAATTGAGAAGCGAGCGGCTGTCATTGTTTGGACATGTTATGAGAAGAGAGGAAGGCAAAGGTGCAAAGTATGACTGTAGTTTAAGAAGTGGAGGTAGGCCAAAGAAAAGATGGATGGAATCTGTGAAAGAGGACATGACAAGGAGAGGAGTGACTGAAGAGATGACGTCAGATAGGGATGTGTGGAGGAGAAAGACTTGTTGCGCCGACCCTAAATAATTGGGATAAGGGCAGGTAGATGATGATGATGATGATGATGAGTAGAAGAATTATTATCATTTTGATAATATTTTAAAATGCACCTCACGCTTTTTTTACAATAATATACATTTATTTCTTATTTACACTATTCTTAATTCAAACTTATTAAAATTTATTTTCTACTTTTTAGTTGGATTCTCTATAAAAGCGTGTTTTTTTAGTTTTTTTAAACTATTATTTATTTTCAGTATATTTTTTATGCACATAATAATATTATTTTAAAGCGTTTTTATGATTTGACGAGTTACAGAGGCGTTTAAGTCAGGTTTAGTCGGAGTCTCGGAGTCGGAGTAACACACCTGTCTAAATAATTATTGTTTGTGCTATTTACATTTTATTTTATTGTAATTTAACTCTTTTTTGTTTATCACCTTCAAAAACCAGAAAGTTGTTTTGACTTAATCGAACTTTGGCTGTATACATTTTTGCAGTCTCCTCAAGATGTGCTTAATTTTTTTTGTTACTTTTCCGCCCTAGGGCCGAAATGTATCACTTTCAACCCGCATATCAGGTAAGCAATGACCCACTTTCAGAGCATGAGAGATGAAAAGAATATTAATTTGATGATTAACAAATTACAGTGTAATTGTAGGAGCTTAATACTTCCAGTAATAATGTTAACTTTTAGGGAACAAACACGTGACAGAGATAGCAAATATGGCATTAGAATTGTTGGAAGCAACAGCATCATGCCGTCTCCCACACCGGCCTGACCAGGTACTTTATTAGGTAATAATGTGTCGTTGTCTTTGCTTTCTGTCTTTATTTTTGCAACTACAGTTTTTAGGCTTTCATCATTTTCAGTCTTCTACTGTATATCGAATGTCCAGTGCGTTCGGCCCATTGCCACCTCCAACAAGACCCAACGCTGTTTACTAGGTGGTAGGTCAATCTGGTAGGTATCCGTCCTACCCTGCGTTTGCTAGTTCCTGGTCTCCAATCTAAACTCTTTCTGTATCATCTACCGCCCGATATTCGTACCATGTGTGGCCAATGCCGTTTCAGCTTACTAATGCTTCGATCCTTCACTCGTAACTTTAGTTTTTCTACGTATTTCCTCATTTCTGAGCACACTGCGCGATATTGAGCCCCTAAAAAGATCTTTTTTGAAGCCCCGTTTTATAGTTATGGGCATTACGCTTTTGAAAACCAATTTAGATCTGACACTTTCCATACTATTTGCAGATAGAATATAGATTGTATAGAAGCTTTATTTACGTGCACGCTGTAACATTTACATGCACATCTATGATGCCTTATCTATGAATGAATAGACGTCTGATCTATAGTTGAATAAAATACATATTTACAGTCTATTAATATTACAGACGTTATGTATGAGAAGTGGCATACATACTGGACCTTGTGTCGCCGGTATTGTGGGTACCAAAATGCCAAGATATTGTTTATTTGGTGATACTATAAATACAGCCAGTCGAATGGAAAGCATGGGTGAACGTAAGTATACTTCATTTATCAACCAACTTCCAAAAAGGAGTAGTTTCTCAATACGCTAAACGCTTACTCGATGCTTCTCAGGACCAGAAGGCTTATTTTCTGGCCCAAAGAATAAGTATTGCCATCCAACGTGGCAACACAGCCAGCATTCTGGGAACCGTCCCAGTCGGCAATGACGCGGAGGATTTTTTAAACGATATTTTGTAATGTAAATATTTTTAGTGTATATAATTATGTATATTCTAATTCTTATTGTAAATAAATATTTTGTTTCTCAATCCAACTGGATGTTTTTTTTTAATGTTTGTTACCTCATGTCTTCGGACTGGGTAAACTGATTTTGTTTTTTTTTTAAATTGGAAGCTACTACTTCCCAAGTGCGTCCCATTCCAACTACTATTTGGTCCAATTTCGGTAGTTTGAAGTCGGTTGCTGTGTCAATTTTGGACGTGTATTTTTGTTATTTATTCCAAGTGTGTTGTAACTAATAATAATAATAACTAGGTATTTAATTTTGGCAACAAGACCTCTATCATCTTACAGTACTTACAGTACTTACAGTACAGTACAGTACAGTATCTTACAGTACAGTACAAAATAGTGGTGTAAAATAATGTATGTATTAACTATCTTCAGAAATTTAGAAAAGGTAGCCGACAACAGAAACTTTATGGTGACGTTATTCACATAATAGCAGGACAGAGTGTCTAGTCTTTCGTTGATTTGCTCGAAATACGTTTTAGTATTCCCCATACATTTCACACCAGAGCACCCCTAGCGGTAACGTCAGGGAACTGTGCGAAATGTATGGAGGAATACGAAAACGAGTTTCGAGCAAATTAACGTAAGGAACTCGTACTAGACGCTCAGGTGACAACCATCAATAAAAAATATTGTATTTTATATTTATTTATCAACTTTTCAGCAATGAAAATTCAAATATCTGAAGATGTAAAACATGCTTTGGACAAAACCGGTATGTTTACGACCTCACCAAGAGGGGTGGTAGATGTCAAAGTAAGTACCTATATAAGAGGCATAAAATACGCCCAGGTTTTACCAATAAGTATGGTATTGTAGTATGGTAGTATGGTATTTTATCTTATTTTTAGGGTTCCATAATCAAAAGGTAAAACGGAAACCCTATTACTAAGACCCCGTTATCCGTCCGTCCGTCTGTCACCGTGAACCGTTAATTTTTTTACAGGATAATGTATTTCTGTTGCTGCTATAACAACAAATACTAAAAAACAGAATATAATAGATATTTAAGGGAGCTCCCATAGAACAAACGTGTTTTTATTTGCCTTTTGGTACGGAACCTTTTGTACGCGATTCCGACTCGCACTTGGCCGGTTTTTATTAAGACTGCCTCGTTGGTTAAACGTATCACCTATATACCTCAGAGTTCCTGTAATTTGCAAATATATTCAATATCAGTTAAACATCTAGTTGTTATAGCAGAAATGAGTTATTCCCATTTGTCACCGCCTTGATTGTCCCCAGCGGTGACAAATGGGATTTTTTTTCCCATTTGTCACCGCCGGGGACAAATGGGAATAGTTATTTTTTTTCCATTCCCATTTGTCCCCACTTTTGCTTGGTTGCTTAGGAGATATATTGTATTTTTATAAATCGTATTATATATATATCTATACTATGAACTGACTCGAATAGGTTCCGTAACTTCCCTAATATATTAAATGTGAGGTTATGGTTCATTTTATTTCTATGATCAATTACCATAGTATTACAAAAAAATTTAAAAAACTTTATTTTACCACGAATTTCGGTACTTGTTAATAATGACAAGTAATTATTAATAATGTTCGATTAACCATATTTACCTTGGTGTACCTGTAGACATGTTCATGTACCATGTACTGATGTGGCACATGTACTTGTGATAAATTAGTGCAACTGCAAAGTAAATGCGTATTCATACTGGATTAAAGATTAAAGCAAACTTTTTATTTATATTTAATAATATATTGATATAATAACAATTTATGAATTATTTGTTATTCTTACTTATGTTGTGTATGAATTCGTGAAGCATTTATTTGTAAGTTTTGTAATAGATGCGTTCATGCTGTCTGAAGTGAATGCGCCTACGATCGGGTTCCTTGGTAAAGGGGCGTGGCTAACTCAACGATAAGGATGAGTCATAATTGGCCCCGCTTTCTTCGCTCACCTATATGCTACTAACGCCTTATAGTTTCTAAAAAAAAAAAAAAACGAATATCCATAAAAACGAATAAAAAAGGGTAGGTAGTAATTATTGTAAATAATAGACTGATTAATCTGTAATAGATATTTTTTTTATAGAATATTATAAAGCCTTAGAATATTAAACAATAAGGAATTAATGTTTTATATAATAGGGAATTAAAACATAAATAAAAAAGTGTAGGTAGTAATTATTGTAAATAATATGTTGATCGGTACAAAATAAGAATTATTGTAAATATTAGACTGATTAATCTGTGATAGATATGTTTAAAAATTATAAATTATTATTATAAATAATAAATGATATTTATTTACATTAAAAATTACAATATACATAATTATATACTAAAAATATTTACATCATTCTACTAATTAAATACTAATAATAAACACTTTTATTTACAATAGGAATTACAATAAGAATTATAATAAAAAGATTAATCTATGATATCTATGTTTAGAAAGTATAGTAAGTATACTTATATAACTATATAAGTTACAGAGTACCTGTAAGTTCAGAATTTTATAAAACCTCAATTATTATTAATATGCTCATTCGTGTTGATTAATCTGTGATACATATCTGTGGTAGATATATGTGAAAAAAAAAACTGTATAAGTAACATAATTATTTTATTACCAGTAAGTTTAGAATATGATAAAACGTCAATTATTGGTGAATATACTCATTTGTGATACTAAAATAAAAATTGTATTTTTTTTTCATTGTAAATTAAATATTGTGTTCTTATTTCTTATTCTTATTCTGTGATAGATATCTAATATATTAGCTATAAGGGTAGGACCAGAACGTACATATAGGTACTATTTTATATAATAATATTTAAAGGGTATAGAAGTTAGTTAATTATTTTAATTTTGACTCCAGTAAGAATACGCCCTTACTTGAAGTTTCACTAATGAAACATTTTTATTTTAGGCTGTAGTGTACCTACTATAATATATTGTCAGTAAAAGATATATAGGTATATAATACCTTCCATACATCATGCAAAAAGCTTTATGTTTGTCGTTTATAAATCTTTTTTATTATAACGTCATTGAATTTCAATTTATTCAACAAAAAGTTAATTCACAATTAACAATTCAATTTCAAATCAATTTAATCAACAATTCAATTTTCAGTTTAGCTCTGCTACTGCCGCAATCGCGGGCGTCTAAATATTTTTTTTCGCAATAATCATCACTGGGGACAAATGGAAATTTTTCTTTTTTGGTCATTCCCATTTGTCACCCCTTTATCGCTAGTGGGGACAAATGGGAAAAAAAATCCCATTTGTCACCGCTGGGGACAATCAAGGCACAAATGGGAATAACCCGCAGAAATTAGTTTGAGACCAGATGACAGTGGCAGCTGTAAGGGACCTGTCGTACCTTTAATTACACTTACTTACACATATCACGCCTATATCTCCGAAGGGGTAGGCAGAGGTGCATTACACACCCACTATTTGCCAGTATTTTTAGTCCCACGTATTAGGGGGCAAGCCTTTTGCCGTCACCGGGTACATTTATAATGGGTTATGTCCAAAATGGCCGAATGAATTTAATAAAAGTAGCAGATCTATTGTAATTTTGAAAAAAATTGAAACCCTTTGCCTAGCGAAGAAATGTTGATGAAAGGCAATAAAATCTAACATACGAGCCGCTGTAGCACAGCCAATTAAAGTCCTGGGCGTTACCTTTAATTATCACAATTAAATCTCATTTTGATGTTTGTAATGTATGAGAGAGAACCGCGAAAAATTTTCGACGCCAAGTCTACTATTGCCAATCTTCTCAGGTACGCCTTCATAAGAATAACAAAGATTAGAGAAAGTATAATATTTATTTATATTCTCAGGGCAAAGGCGAGATGACAACCCACTGGCTCGAAGGTAGGACTGGCCCTTCACCTCAACGTCCGAAGCCAAATTCACTGGACTGTACCCCGAGTTTTCTGATGAGGATTCATTCACAACGCTCGTCACCAAGATATAAAACTGATGCGTCACGAAATAATAATTAGAATTCAATAATTTTAAATGTTTTTTTGCAAACATTCTTTGGGTATCGTTTGTACGTATTTCAAAGCGGCTTAAATTTTTGTTTTCAAATAGTTAAATGTTCGCAATGCATACGATACATACTGTGCCAACATTCAACAGATATTACGTTTACGTGTAACATGATCGGTAGCTAAACTATTTATTTATTTATGATCACTTTTACAATTTCGCTTTACAGTTTCCATTAATACGCTATTGCAAGATACCATATTGATAAATACAAATCAGAAAAAAATACATAATCTAATTATAATGAAGTTTTACGGTTTTAATTACCAATACAATTATTATCATCATATTAAAGGAGATTGCCCAGTAGTCGTTTCTTTTTAAAAACCTAAATGAAATGTGTATGGTTACCTAAGTAAAATGGATAAATCTTATAATTTTTTTTAACAATCTTTTAATTCACTCGAACAAAATCGTATGTGCCATTTAAACTTTGATATAATTCATGGTGTAATCTTTTTTAATTGTATTCTTACTCAAATGCACTATGTCGGACCGGATGTCATGATTCGAATTTTACGATCCAGCAGTGCTACTCTGAAATTCCAAATACGATTCAATCGGTTGCGTCGGATGTCCGTCCAACCCGAACGTATTAACAGTAAAATCAAATTCATAGACAAATATCATAAGAGTATCGGATCGAATGCTATGAAGAGGTGGTGTAGTTCTTACTAAACTTTTTGAAAATATTAGTATCGAATTTTGAAATTCTGTTTTATTTCTGTAAGAAAACTACAGATTTAAAGTAAACGTATGTTTTTTCATAAAGCTAATAGAATAACAGACTCAATTTACTAGTTTTAATAATTAAATAATGTAAAACAATGTTTTGAAGATTTACATAAAGTCCAGGCTGAATTGACAAATAATAAAAAAGCAATTAAATCAAAAGTCAAAACAAATGTCCTCTTGACAACTTGGTTTTTTTTTGGAAATTCTCTTAATCTTAGATTATTTATTTATTCTAAATTATTAAAAAATCTAAGGGATAAACATGTAATGTTTCTCGTAGAAATTCATAGACATTGGTGATTAATATCGTATTTTAGTATTGTAGTTTGAAGCAATGGTTACAAAATACTATTCGACTCGTTGTTTTGTCCATATTATGCAAACTATTCCTAAGAGATAGGAGTATGACTGAAGACCTTGCTATGGACTACTATGGAGTATCAATAGCGATAACATCGACACCAAGATTCGACACGACATTTTTCAGTGACACCAAGATTTACCTTGATGATTGCAATAAGTAGATCGTAAATGTATTGGTTTACATTTAATATTACACTGAGAACAAAATTAAAGCAGTGCGCTGTGGTCATTACTCCTACCGAATAGTAAAGTCAATAGGAAGGAGGAATATTGTTATAGACTGTTATGAGTTAAGTTTTTAAATAATAAATGACGTCGAACTTAGAAAATTCCTTTTAATTACTACTTTTACTTAAATATATTTTCTACGCACATTGTTTGTACCTATTTAGAAATAAATATACCTACCTATGTATGTTTATCAGTTATCTAGATCCTAGATACGTGATTTTGTATAATAATATGTGGTTGATTGGTTATAAGTAATACAAGCTTAGGCTAGATGACATTGTGTGAGAATGTCCTAAATAAATATTTATATCTAAGAAAGGGTATACAAAGGCATTTGTACATCTACTTTTAACCAGGGGCGTACATGCCCTTTATTTGCCAGTATCTTGTCCGTTGATCGGCAGTTGCATCACTTACAAGTGGGTATACCCACCCAATGATGTGGCTGCCCCATTGTCCATTACCGGACGCTCCGGGTATGCACTTAGAGAATTGCCTGGGGTGTAACCTGACGATGGATGCGGTGCAGATACTTAAACATTGATGTGTAGGTATCTAGGTAGGAGTTACATTTTCAGGGTTATTTATAAGTGTGTTGGAACTATTACTTCTATGTTATTTGAATTAAATCCATGTTCATCCATGTAACGATTAGCACTTTTTGGACAAAATAGATTTGACGGATTGATGGACATTTGCTTCAAAACTAACCTCTAATTTTAACGGCAAAACGAAAAATGAGAGAAAACCTCACAAAATAACAGAATATTTTTTATTTCCTATGAAAGTACGATATCAATCCAATTTAATATCCGATTTTCGCTGTCATACAAAATTATTTGTTACGAAACGGCGGTCCATTGCAAAGTGGGCAATCTCCTTTAATTCAACGAAATAAAATTAAGTAGATACATAAATGAAACAAAATTAAATAAACTGAAATAAAATTAATCAAATAAAAAATAAAATAAAATCAAAGAACTTAAAATCAGTCAAATGAAATAAAATCAAGTCAAATTAAATAAAATCAAGTCAAATTAAATAAAACGTAGTCAAATTAAATAAGATCTAGTCAAATAAAATAAAATTAAAAGGTTGGTAAAACATTATCTTTGTTAAAGAAAGAAAGACGTTCAACCCGCTGCGTGATGGCTGATCAAATTTGGCGATCAAATTATAAATATTCGAACAATGTCTTTCTAGGAAATGTCTTACACTTGAAGAACAAGATTTTTCGTTTCGCCCGCTCATGATTATGCCTAAAACGACACCCAATATGAAACTTTAGTCTGTCTACATTTATATTGAACCAATAACATCGCATCAATAATATTGCAGTCACGTCACCAAATTTGTAACACATATTTTTGCAATCGTCGATTGTACTGAGAATTTCTTAAATGTCCCTGAGATGATCAAGTCACTAAACTAAATTATGTAGATTGAATCAATGTGTTAATCTACCTGCACAATTGATGCCACCGTCACGTAAATCGCGTCAATTCACGTCAAGTGTATGCAGTAAGCTATCAATTAGATCCAATCTAGAGTCAAGTGACTTGATCATTTCTAGATTCATTATTATTTAGTCGTCTTTCGTATGATTAATGTGATATTTAACCGTGTTTGTACCGACATTTTTTACAGTTTTATGATAACATAGGGCTTCTTCGTTTATGTTGTAGTATACATATAATAATGTGAATTAGATAACTTCGTAGTAAACGTAAATGTAGATCTAGCACATAGGTAGCAAGAGTTATTGTATTTTATTATAACCATTATATTTTGTACGTGAAATTCTAATAAATGTGGTAGTATTGTATGGATTGACAAGATATGGGTGTTTTTATTGTCTCTTGATTTATTATTCCTACATTTCGCCAGCCTCCTTGTAGGTCCCCGTAAAGACGAGAAATTTACCACAATTATCTCGGTGGCGCAGTGGTATGTGTATGCTACTGCTGCCGTCCCTGAGGTTTTTCTATGTAAGTATATTAAAAGAATGTTTATCGAAGTATGTTTAGATAAGGAAAACTCGACACAAAACCTGAATTCCCCTCTTTTGGGGAGCCCAGCAGTTTGCGTGAAATGGGCTGGGATGTTGAGAGATGATGACCCTTTCAGGATATTATGAATTTATTTTTCAAAGCCTTATCTGGCTGTCAGAAGCACCCGGGAGATGTTCATAGAGGTCCTTAGCAGATATTGTAGTCTCTACAGAAAATTGGGGTATTTTTCCAAGGACGCTGGTAACGAAAAGGCCGATTGAATACTATTTCAGATTCATTAATTGTTTCAAACATTACATTGTGGGTTTATAATGCTCAGTCCAATGTCAGCTATGGGTATCTGCAAGATGAATTTGAATTAAATATCCCAGAAATATTAATTAGAAAGTGATATGTAGTGTGTAGTGTCAAAATCAGAAAACCGGTCAAGATTTTAAATAATAAATGTTTCAAAATTAACCAGAGGTTAATAATGACATCATAGATTTCTTTATACTGTGTCATCTAGGGGTAACCTTGACAGTTCATTTTATTCAAAGGATACGTCTTTTTCGAAGAAATACTAAGATGTGAATCAATGTGTTGCGTAATATTAATATAAGTCAGTGACTATAGCAAATAGGAAACTGGAGGTATTGAAGACATTTGACAAGTACCTATTTAGACTATAATCAGTTGGATATTTATTTACAATAAGAATTACAATATACATAAATCTTAAAATATTTATTTACAAAATAGAAATAATTTCGAAATTTAACATTTGGTACTTAGATGACGGAACCCTGAGACGTAAATATAGTTTTACAAGACCTCACTTTTATTAAACTAATTTCAAAATTTTGGATTGGAACTGAACACAAACAAATGTGACAAACTAATTACAATGCAAAATTTGATTCTTTGGCCCCAAACATAAAACATTTAGACAATTCATCTCTCCGCCTCCTAGGGTCCCCGATTTTGGAAAACGGTTACTCATCATTCATCGAGCATAAAATTCAAAAGTTTCAGGAAAATTCAAATTATATATAATCTAAATATTTACACGGCTTTTACAATACTTCGATTATGCCTTTTTTTACAATACCTACTTCGAGGGACACTCAGTTTAACCAAAAAAAAATCGGTTGTCTGTAAAGTGGGTTTACTGACGATAGTTGAACGTGACAACGTCATAACTGCCGAACGTGGAGGCCGATTGTGCCTCTTTGTCGCTCGTTCCGCGCTCTCGCTTGCACTTCAAGACTTCAATGGAACGCCTCATGACGTCATGTTTTTTCGTGCGTGCAGCCGGCTCCATCGAATTATAAGACGTTGTCACGTCAAAAAAAATGAGCAATAAAGTTGCAAGCAAAATGTTAGAATTCACAACCACCATTCACCAAGCCTTTTCCCAACTTAGTTGGTGTCAGCTTTCCAGTCTAACTGTGATTCGGCTGAACTTCGATATTTTCCGTGAAGCGACTGCCATCTGACCTTCACAACCCATGGGCGATATCGAGTTCTGTAGTTAGACCGGTCGGATTTTTAAGGGCTCCAACTACCCCTAACGACTGCCATAGATGTTCGTATGATAACCGGGACTGTCGGTCCCGGTTATTAACGTGCTTAACGTGCTCTCCGAGACACGGAGGGGTCTCAGTGTCTTAAGAAATGGTCACCCATCCTAAGACCGGCCTTACTAGATGTTGCTTAACCTTTGCAATGTATTAAGAATTCACAACCATCGTCTTATAATTATTGTCTACCTAAGTAAAATTTGTTCATATGTACTTAATGTATTATTATTATTGTTCTATTCTTTTTTAAATGTCACAATATCTTGTTTATGTCAAAATTTATGGCCCATTTTACAACAATGTTCGATACCCATATAAAACTAGGTACCCATATTCACATCCAGTCGTAAGTACCTACATTGATAAAGAACCTTAACATTTCTCCCTTCTTAGCTACAATATGCCCACATTATAATTTCTATCTAAGTACAAAGTTATCCGTCGGCTGTCCGAGAACAAATCGTGAAAGTTAAAATGATTTTTTATTTAAACAATTATAATTATGTAGGTACATATTGGGATTTCGAAAAATTCTGCTGATTCTGGAGCTGGACTGTGGTCATAGGAAATGTGTTTTAATACGATCCAGGTGTGATCGTAAAACAGTCGAGGAGTTAAACCCAGTTTTATTAGTTATTAAATTAGTCATACATTATGTCTATGTATGTTATGTCCTATCAAATGCACGCAGGTAACAGCTCTCTACAGAAAATTGTGTTGTTTTTTTTAAGGACGCTGTTAACGAAAGGGCGGACTTACAGATTCATTAATTCGTTCAAAATTATTCAGAGGTAAAAAATGACATCATGGATGTCTTTATAATGTGTCATCAAGGGGTCACCTTGACAGTTTATTTTATTAAAAGGGATACCTTCGTCTTAAACGAAGAAATAGGTACTTAGATATGAATCAATGTGTTGCTCAATATTAGTACAAGTCACAGTGACTATAGGAAACTAGGAAACTGGAGATGTTGAAGACATCACAGACAAGAATACATACATACTTACAGACAAGAAAAGACTATTATATTAGGATGATGAAAAAGACGAAAGAAGAGAAGAGAAAAGACTATTAATCAGTAATCACGCCTGTTTTTCCGAAAGACCGAGGTATAAACGGTCGAGGTTCAGTTGAAAATACCAAAGCAGGTAGGGTTACTAGAAAATGGGAATAGATTTACTATTCTATTTTTAATGTTCCCGATGAACTCACTGTGACATCAACATTAAACATAGGGTAGTCATGATTGTGTGCACACGAGTTCTAAGAAAAGAAGGTGGACATTGCATTGACGTTTGTGTAATTTCCAACATAAAACTTGTTTTTCCCTACAACGAACACTCACCTGCATAGTTGATTTTTCATTACGCATTGAGTTCATTTGCATGTCATCTCTCTAGATGTGCCTCATAGTGTGCCTCTAGTTTAGTAAGTAAATCTCTATTTACCTACTAAACTACAGGCACACTATGATGACCATTTTCATGTTTGCTCATCTATAAAATATGTATAATATTATAAACTAGTGGTTCTGTGAACCGTAGACTTCGGGAGCTTTGTTTAGAAAATTTATTTTTCAATTTTCTTTATTACTCTTTCATTTTTCATCCAATCCAAAAAATATCATTCACATGTTATTCATTGTAAGCAAGGAGTGTGTGTGTAAAGTTTCATGAAAATCGGTTGATAAATACGGCCGCAAACATGATCTGACAGAACCCGTAGATGTAGAGATAGGTATATGTAGAAAGAAATTCTCCCCAGTCTGCAAGTTGAAACAGAGACTTCGGTCCCTTCGCTCTCTCAGTCAATTAACTAGCGCACCCCCGCGGTTTTGTTCACTTAACAAATCATATACTAAAACCTTCCTCGAGAGCCACTCTATCTATTTGTGAAAACCGTATCAAAATCCGTAACATAGTTTTAAAGTTCTAAGCATACATACAGAACGGGCGACTTTGTTTTATACTATGTTATTATGAATTATGATTATGCTCACAAGGATTAAGGACTTGTTTTTCTATTCCTTATTGCCGATAATGAATTTATTTATTACACGGCATTATTTTATTTTCCCAATTACATGACCGAATTTGACTTTACTGACTGATAATTTGAATTTAAAATTCGTCTTTACTGACTGGTAAGGTATCCATAATGCTTGCTGCGTTGTCATGTTGACAATACCTACTAACTTAGAAATAAGCAGTCCTATCGATCAGACGTTTAGCGATATCTCTACAAAGGCAGCGAACGAAGTAGATGTACCACTTGCAGATAGTAAACGCTTACCAGAGGCGCTCGGAAATGGTTTTAGGAGCGGCCGGACTTTTGCTCCTCGGTGAATGACTTCAGCCTCAGAACCAGCCTGGAGCTGTCGTATTCTATTTTGTGTTTTATTAATCTCCACACTCATATTAATTCAGGGTACCCAAAGGGTAAAACAGGAACAGTAATACTAAGACTTTGCTGTCCGTCTGTTTAGCGCTTTATCTCATAAACCGTGATAGTTAGAACGCTGAAATTTTCACGGATGTTGTATTTCTGTTGCCTCTATAACAACAAAAGGGGGCTCCCATACAACAAACGTGATTTGCGGTTTTGATACGGAACCCTTTGTGGGCGAGTTCGACTTGCACTTTTTATTTAAAAAAAATAACTTTGCTTTTTACAATTTTAGGCACAGAAACGAGTTCTCTTCCTAAAATACATTTAATAAAAGATATTAAAACAAAGCATTTTATTAATTTTAGACATCATGTTACAGTGACGCCCGGCAATGGACGTTAGAGAGGCCGAGACCTTGCGCCGCGGAATTAAAAAAAAAGACATGTATCATAGTGATATATACTACTTAAGATATTTACTACACAATCGACATTTTATTTTATTTTTATTTTATATAAATAAAACTAGTGTGATTTTTTTTCCCGGTTATATTCCCGTGTTGAATATAAGTGTTTTGAAATCTGTAAATACAGTTTTTATTTTTACTAAAATCGATGACGTGGTTCCTAAGAACAGATCTTCGTGAGTTGTATAGTTTCAGACTTTTCCTCACTGACCCATATCAATGTTACACCCTATATGTTATAGAATGCTTTCTGTCCATTACTTATGTCTTTCCTTATTTAAAATTTCTAATGTTATGATATTAGTATTGTCTCCATATATTTTTATGTTTCCTCACTAACTTTACTACACTAAACACCAATGACTACCTACTTTCACATCTTATTTCTTATCGTTTATGTCCATCCAAAGGTTGCCTGTAAGAGATCGCTTTTAGTGATAAGGCCGCCATTTGTACATTTTCATACGATGTTTCTGATATTTATTTGTATTGGTGTATAATAAATATTATTCTATTCTATTCTATAGTATAATTACCTACCCTGGCTGTTTAAAATACGATTGATTACGAGATTGGTTTTGAATTTTTTATAGTAGTCGGTAAAGAGGTTTGTCCCCTATTACGTAGTATCATCAAAATTACTGACAAAGTGTGGGTGTTTAATGCACCTCTGCCTACCCCGTTATGATGTGTATAAATGTATAGATAATCCCTTAAACCAATGTACGTAACGGACTTTGATTTGCCACACACTGCAGTTGAGTCAGGGGTTGTCAAGAATAATGACGTCGGCAAAGAAACTTGGGATTCCTGATGATTCGCGTGCTGGCAGCACGAGCCAAGCTAGACGCGTGCGCACGTTTTTTCCTTATATATCTGAGAAATGCCACAAATAATACTTGTTATACTTTACCTACCTTATACAAATATTAAAATACTTTTCCACTGTTATAATTTTATTTCGTTTCGGTCGTCGTCGGACCGATTCGGTCGCCGTGCGCCGAGCCATCGACATCTCCTGATGATGCCCCTGGTTGGGGGCGAAACACGTGTCGAGGTTTTTATTATTTTTTGCACGATAACACAACTCTCATATTTATTCTATTTTCAAAATTATTTCTCTATTCTTTCGGCCTAAGTGGGTTTGGAGGGCGGACTTGTGCATGAATAAATACGAGAGTTGGGTAATTTGCATGTGGCGGAATATTGCAAAGTAGTTAGATTTATTTAATTTAACTATGGACTTCCGAAAAGTAACGCCTGATAGTATTAACTTTAACACATTAGTGTTTTGATGTCCTTATGAATATGTAGTACGATATCATTATGTGTTTTATTAAAACTATTTTGAAATCTCTGATGATGCCGTGAGGTGAAACCGGTGAGTAAAAATAAAATTATAACAATGGAAAGTATAATTATGTGTTTTTGTGCAATATGTGTAGCAGATTCCACCAAGTGTCGTCAATCGTCAGTATAAATATGTTTGAGTAAGGGCACTAGTGTAGTATTCTGATATCTGTGGTAAGGGTAAGGGTTGCAGTGCGACTTATACACGTCGATGACACTTGTGTCGACTATCGACACTTGTAACGACATAAGCAGGCCTATGTCACTCGCCTAACAATCGCAAAAAAATACGTGGCGTCAGCGATAACTTGAAGTTGTAAGTCAGTAAGGGTTGTCTCTTGTTTGTGATACGGCATTGACCATAGAGTTGATATTGAGGCATTATCGTCATAAGTATTGGTCAAATTATGCTGGTACTTTCCTGAGAACCCTAACGTTCGAATTATGTTCTATGTGAACAAAATAATGTATTTTAATTAACGTCGGAGTGCAAGTTCTGTATGTAAGTACTATTCCCTATTCTGTCTCTAACACTTTGTCACAGAATAGGGATAGATAGATATAAAAATTCAACATCTTGCCCAATTGTTTTATCATGGACTTTCGCCAGGTAACGCCTGATTCCATTCAAAATCACGTGATGTTTTCTTAGGGTACTTAGTGTTATGTTAAGTAGAATACCTACTTAAAACAATTAACCATGCTAACATTCTTCACATTAGCTATATGTTGCTAAGTAGGTACTCCCCGCAATTCCGCTTACATAAGATAAGACACGATAAGATAAGATAAGATAATATTTTCGTTATCATGAAGAAGTACCATTTTCTACATCATCACAATTATAAACATGCCTATTTCAAAGAAGGACGCTTTTATGATAGTCAGAGCCTCATCCGTTGATCGTCAGGAACCACGTGCTGCTTAGGTAGACTTGGGCCTCTGAGATCTTGGTGAGACTATTACTTACGTCACAAGACAAAATTATATTTATAAGTCTACTGCAGAGCTGTTTTTTGACTTCGGGGAAATGGCTTTCGTGTGGAAGACTTTAAGTGACCAGAAGTCTCACGAGTTGTTAGCTGTGGGCTTCTGTTTGCACGAAATGTCATTCCGGGCAAACATTGTTCATTAATAACTATTTGCGAGATGTTTTCCTGTTGTAAACATAATTATAGTTGTTATGATAATATAATTATAAATACTAGTTATAATTAGATAATACATGGCTATTTAATATTTACCTGTTTCTCACGCTATTTACCTTAAACTCAATATAAATAAACAAAGGAGGATGGGCATTTTGGTCTATCGGCGGCCATTGATGAAATTAGTGTCAAATGAAAATACTGATAGGTAGGAACAACTGTTTTCTATCGACGTTTCATTGTATTCCATTTAGTTTAGAAAATAATGAAATACGAAATAAAGTAATTCCATAGAACAATATCGTAACAATTATTTATCATTTGTGGGTAGGCACGCGCGCGCAGTCCTTCGATTACGCTTGCGTCGCTCTGTGTATTTGTTTGTTGTGAGCTTCCCATTGACATTCCATTATCCCAAGCAATTGCTCATTATTATTGCAGTTGTATAAGTGGAAGGCGCACAATCGGTTGCTGCGCACACGTTATGTGTGTAGTGTGGTATCTGGGATGGGCTAGACATCAAGACGAGGATATTTTATTACCGGCATCAGAACTGTGCTATTATTGTACATTAATACATAAAGGACGTTATCATTATTATTATTTTTGCGATGTTTGGTCATAGTGATAAAAATAATTGTATTTTTAATGAAATCTACAGGTCATTTTATTTTATTTCCTTATTTTTAAGACTTAATCTTAGATAAAATACGCTAAATCACAGGCTGACTTATCTAAAAATAAAAATGTATTTAATTATATTATTAATTACACCACAGATATAAAACTTCTTGAGAGTGATTGTGGGTGGCCGCTGATAGACCAAGCGCCATACTATTTTGCCCATTCTCCTTTATGTTAGGACGATTGAACAACCGACGGCAGGTTGGTAAACCATCATACTTACAAAGCAGGCCTGGATATGTTGCGTGGTGTCGGATTTTAGCCCACGGATGACTTTACCCACCGAGACGTGGGATGAAACCCCTACCAGAGGCTACGACATTGGCCAAAGTCCTCCGGCGCCCTGGGGGTCATCCTTACGAGGGAAACCCAAGACGCTCGGCAATGGATGACAGGGTGGCCGAGGTTAAAAAATGGATGATTAAACACAATACTATCTAGTCTCAAACTAAGCATAGGATCCTACTATGAGAATTAGATAATTCGATAGCATTTAAATTCCTAAGAAATTATTGACAGATCGTTCATAAATAAGACGAAAAGTGTACGGATAAGTAATAAGATATCCCCGGATATTGTCTACTCCTATTCTACATAACCTTCTAAAACGCTGCCTCTGTATGAATAGTATTAATAGGTATAATTTATCATCTGTTCAGTCGGTCAGTCAGTCCAGTCGTCAATCCGAGACGCTTAGGACTTTAATTGGCAGTGCCATAGCGGCTAGCACATAAGATTTTGTTGCCTTTCATCAACATTTAAAACCCGTTGCCTTGGTGGAAGGCAACGGGTTTAAAATTTACAATATTGCTGCTACTTTTTATTAAACTAATTCGGACATAGGCTGATGGCAATTGGCTTGCCCTCTATTGCATGGAACTAAAAATACTGGCAAATTGTGGGTGTGTAATGCACCTTTGCCTAACCCTTCAGAGATATAGGCGTGGTATGTGTGTGTGATAATTTATCATCATCATCATCATAATGTAATATAGTATAAGTATTTATAAGCAACGGTTTTGTTGACTTAAAGGTTTTTCTTTTAATAAAATTCTTATACGAAGACTCCTTCTCTGATCTCTGCCTGAGCGTATATTTGGTAATTCCAGGATGCATTGCATGCGACTCAAACATAAATATTAATGTTTTACAAATTGGACATTCACACACATTCAGACACTCACACACACTCACGCGCGTGCGCGAGCAAACACGCACATACAAAATCACGTTGTCATAGAGCCATTTATCACACCCACACATAGGTGCAGCCGCAGCCTTGGGCCGCGGACTTAAATAAAAAAACACGTATCATGAGGAGGGAGAGTCTAATGCCGTTGTCGAGAACTTTGGAGTTATGCACTTGTGTTCAATAATGTTGACTGAAGCTATTGCCGTATTTGATCGTTTTAACCAGAGCCATCTATCGTCTATCAGTCAACAAGTACATGACATGCAGGTGATGATTTTACTACCGTTATTGATTATGATGGAGGGGCTAGTGGTAACTGACAATGTTAACACATTGCAAAGGTTAAGCAACTTCTAGTAATTTCTTAAGACATTGAGACCCCTCCGTGCCTCGGAGAGCACATTACGCCGTCGGTCCCGGTTGTCATACAAATGTCTGTGGCAGTCGTTAGGAGTAGTTGGATCCCTAAATCAAAAATCCGACCGGTCTAACTACAGAGCTTCCATATCGCTCATGGGTTGTGGAGGTCAGATGGCAGTCGCTTCACGGAAAATATCGAAGTTTAGCCGAATCGCAGTTAGACTGGAAAGACGACCCCAACTGCGTTGGGAAAAAGCTCAGTGGATGATGACTGATTATGGTGGATCAAAAAACCGCATGACGTTCACGCCTTGAAATACGAGTATTATATACGTCATGAATATCAGTTGCATTTACGACTTCTGAATTACAATGATGCTCTATTCGTCATTATTTATATATTTATAACAGAAAATGATTCATTAAACATTAATTATATAAGGTCATAAGGGATTCCTGTGGGAATAAATACACCAATAATAGTTGGGGAAGTACCGCATTGTATAAATATTGCAGCAACATTAACTCGCAAACAAGTTAATACGTTAAACCCGAATTCATGAATCATGTAGGTGTTCTAATATTTACAGTACTATTATTTAAATCCATTTTGTTTAAATCATGACAAAAGACTGACTAATACTTTAATTGTAACAATCACTGACGATTTCTTCAATCAATTCATTCAGACTTTGCCAATGGTATAGTCACACTTGGCGCCACGGTAGGTATTTTAGTATCGCGATTACTGAAATTGCAATTAATGCAATGTCCGAACTAACAAATAAATACATTATCATGATAGCACAATGATAGTGCATCTAGATATACCTATATAATATCTGTGGCATTTCAGGAAGGTCCCGGCACATTTTCAGTTACAAAGTTTGTACTAGTTTGCAGTGAGACATCAAACATCATACATTAATTATTTTATAATTAGACATCTATTCTTGAAAAGGGGCAGAACCATATTGTATTATGAACACTTTTCGATAGGGATTTTCTTATTTTAATGTAATAGGGCTCGTGGTCTAGTGGTAACCGACAATTAATGTTAACACATTGCAAAGGTTAAGCAACATCTAGTCAGGCTGGTCTTAGGATGGGTGACCATTTCTTAAGACACTGATACCCCTCCGTGCCTTGGAGAGCACGTTAAGCCAGTCGTTAGGGGTAGTTGGAGCCCTAAATCAAAAATCCTCGCGGTCTAACTACAGAATTTTGATATCGCCCATGGGTTGTGGAGGTCAGATGGCAGTCGCTTCACGGAAAATATTGAAGATCAGCCGAATCGCAGTTAGACTGGAAAGCCAACCCCAACTGCGTTGGGAAAAGGCTCGGTGATATGATAACTGATTATGATGGACCAAAAAACCGCATTTCGAGATTGGACAATTTTTTAATTGATTTGCTTTAGCTTAACTTGGGATAGATGGACTTAAGTGAGAACGTTAAAAATTATATTTAATTTATTACTTTTATTGTACTGTTACATAATATTTATGACCTAGTATTATTGCTATTGCACAACAATTGCTTCATCTCAACTGCTATGCAACATCTACGCAATATAATGTCATACAATAATGCAATAATTCCATACAAACTTACATATTTTCACGCTTATTACCAGAAAGTAATGGGCAAAGGCATATTTAGGGCCACAATTTGCCTGTAAGTTTTATTAATGTAAGTTTATACGTAGCTAGCATAATATTTACCGGGAACACGAATCTAATGTTTGTTAGTCTCATGTTTTGATCGACAGGTGCACCATTTACACTCTAGACCCCCCACAACATAAGCCACTTGAAGTCGGTCACAAATAGATCAGGAAAATTATATTATTCAAGTCAGCGACAAACTAATTTCGATAGGATGTTATGCACTATAGGTTGCATGAAACCTTGGATAATTCACGGTAAGTGTTATACACCATAATTTTCTTTTAACAGACTAGTATGTTTGACTGTGACACACATCCCAACCCACCTACGTCATTAACAATCATTACTGTAGCCACAGAATTCCCGCCAATAAATTCGACAAGTATAAAACTAACGCACGAAAGCTTAGCAACTATGAGTCGTATTCGAAACTTGAAGGAGTCAACACGTGTGTTCAGTAAAATGTCGCAACCAATGATCATTATGTTTTTTCTGTGTTTATTTTGCATGGCATGTGCTTGGCCTGCAACTAGAAGATCAGAATATAGTGGAGACAGTGAAATTGTGCTTACAACTGACCTAGCTCCGGTCAGTACTAGTTCAGACGAAGTTTTAGTGAGAATTGTGAGAGATACTATGCGTGGTAGGGGTTGCCCCAGAGGGAGAATCTACTACAAAAGGAGATGTAGAAGTTATAATAGGTAAATTTATTATTTTACTTTTATTTCTTCATCTATCAGGATCCGAGCCAGTGACAGTTCGCTTTCCAAGTGAATTTTCAACATTTCAACTGACCGGAATCTTTATGCCCAAGCACATCAAATTTAGTGATCATACTAGTATCATACGTCGTACTTAAAAGTTTGCTGAGATTAAAACAAGGAAAAAATGTGTGTAAACTACCTATTTTTTAATAATATTAATTTGACAAGAGGTTTAATCTTAATTTATTTTTTTAAACTCACTTGTACACTAATTCCACAAATATTTGTGGTAAATTTTTGTGGAATTAGTGTACAAGTCAGTGTACAATCGAAAGCATAAATTATATAGGTTTGATCTTGTGTTGATAGATTTGAACTGATCATACATTTTTAACGCTATTTTCTATTTTTCAGTTACGAAAAATTAATTAAAGGAGACTACGACGAATAGAATATATTAATCACCTGGGAATTATTGCTCTAGAAAGACGACGAAACCGCAAGAAAATTGTAAAGTCTAACTCATCTACACGTTATGGCTGTTGAACCTGAATAAAGAAATTGTGTGACATCGATTATCTAATGTTTTCGAAGTTTTGAAATTTATCAACTGTCTTCCATTTGTAGTTTTATTGTCAAAGAAGACTAATAGCATTTAGAAATCACAAGATTTTATTCAAATTTGACCAAATTTTGGGGAATATAGGAACCACAAGCTGCATCATAATTTTGTGTCTTGGTTTCGGAGTTTAAAATGATTTATATGAATGTATTTTTTATAACTCTCGGCATTGAACTATAATTTAGAGGTTCTGTCATTTACTTGGCTCGTATAATTTTGAGTTTCGATCACGAATGTATTATTTTTATTGTTACAATTAATTTCAAAGAATAATTGGGTTGATGAATTTTGTTTTGTAGCAAAATTCATATTAATTCTAGATACTTTGAATCTTTGTTATAGTTAAAACAGTATTGAAAAGTTTTGTGGTACGTCAAAATGACCTTTATTGGGTATTACTGTATTGAGTAGTAATATTGTGCTAAGCCAGAAGTTATGCATTTTTAAAATGGAGTTATAAGGTACCTACTCGTAGTACTGCCAGGTTAATTTTATTCTAGTCATGATACTGACTGTTTTAGTTTAAGTTTAGTAAGTTGTGTATTAAGTAATTTATTGTACTAATTTTTTTGACTGCCTCGGTGGCGTATTCGTATGAATGTGCGACTGCCGTTCCTGAAGTCCCAGGTTCGATCCACAAATGTTTGTTTCGGAGTTTGGGTATTTTCTATGTATGTTATGTATGTATTTAGAAATATATAAGTATGTTTATCAGTCGTCTAGATCAGCACAAGCGTATATTAACTTAATTTGGGTTAGATGACGTCGTGTGAGAATGTCCAAAAATATTTATTTATTTATTTAAATATCTATTTACTTATGCGATATTGAAAATAATGTTTTAGTTAGTTACTAAGAAATGATCTTCAGCATGATCTTTTCCTCATTAGGTTAATTAACTTTAAGCATTACTTTGTTGATCAAAGTTTATAATTAAGTATAGTTAACTGTCTGTGATATAATTTATTACTATTATTTATTTTTAGATTAGTTGTGTTTATTTCCTTCTAAAACTATTATTTATTCATTACTAACTGACTGACTAACTAGTGTACACGCGGCTGCTCCACACATCTCGAATCATCGTTCATAGAGTTACTGGTAACTATTTTTCTGTTATCAGACTTTGATGAAACATAAAGTAAATTTTGCTGCTAATTGGAGTCTATTTCTACTGTTAAGTTCCAAAAATATTTTGATCTGAAATAATGTCATTGTTTTTTTTCGATAAATGTTAATCAAATTGTATTAATAAACACATGATTTGAAAGTATTTTAGTTTTTATTTCTGCTATCTGTTCAACACTCTTTAGGTAGACAAAGGCAGTCGAGGGCGTAATTTATGGTATTTTTCAGCTATATTTACAATGTGAATTGTAACAACGGTATTATTGGGATTAATATTTGAGACGCATTCGAATCAGTAACCTTTCTAGGAAGAACTTTCTGTCAACTGACCATGACACCACTAACTAAGTAGTTGGAGTAACGTTGCTTCTGAAAAGCGAACAGTCTCTCACATCATAATAATTATTGGAAATAATATGTAGTTTCAGAAAAGATAGCAAACTTTATGAAAATATGCTAGCTATATATGTATAACTGCGGGCTAGTGTATAATATAATAATTATATTGTTATATCCGCTATCTGATTCCCTCAGCTTTGCCTGCGACAAATATAATTATGTATGTTAGAGCACGGTATCTCATGGCAGTGCATGTTTGATTATACTGAACCACGTAAGCTGCAGCTGTTTATGAAGGTATTTCCATCCGTGGATCAGGATACTCATGGCGTCAGTAAAACGATTACTTATAGTCACAAACTATTTTTATTTCTATCTAATATTTAATCAAATAAGAATTACAATATACATAATAATATACTAAAAATATTTACATTAAAATATATCATTTAACAAATCCTCTGCGTCATTGCCAACTGGGAAGGTTCCCAGAAGGCTGGCTGTGTTGCCACGTTGGATGGCGATACTTATTCTTTGGGCCAGAATTTTTTTATTAGATGTTAACAGTTTGGAGTCCAACCCAAGAATGCGCCCCCACTCGTCCGACTTGCTGCTTTTAAAAACGATTCTCCCACTACACCTTGCAACTACAGAGACGATTCGAGTGTTTTAGGGTACCCACATTTTACATAATGTTCTCATTTAAAGTAATATTAAATAACAAAATGGTTATTAATTATTTTTATAAGCAGTATTATTCAGTGAAATGATCATTATCTAATAAATTAAATAATACGTTGACTTAAATATCACTTGCGCTATCATGTATGACGATAAACTTTGTTTTTGCTATTCAATTTTGATAAGACATTCCTAACCTAATTAAAAAACGTAACTTTGATTAGATAAGTACCTACATAGAGAGACAAACATATCGAACTTCGATATTGCCCATGGGATTGTGAAGGTCTGATGGCAGTCGCTTCACGGAAAATATCGAAGTTCAGCCGAATCGCAGTTAGACTGGAAATCCGACCCCAACTGAGTTGGGAAAAGGCTCGGTGAATGATGATAGAGAGACAAACATACCTACAGGAAAAAATCGCTAATTTATATTTTAGCACCTAGTCTTTCCAATCGACTTCCAAAAAAAGGAGGAGGTCCTCAATTCAACTCTATGTTTTTTTATTTTTGTGGTCTGGTATATTTATGGAATGACCATTTCGGTAATTTGAAGTCGGTTGTTGTATCAAAACAACCTACTCTTTTTTGTGAATGTAACTACAGACATAGGTAGAAATTATACTGTTATATATAGTATGTACCTATAAAGCTATACTATATGTAGGTACTCTATAAAACGCTGTGAGGTCAAACCGGTCAAGTTTATGACAATAACTATTGTAGAAATGTGCAAGTGTTTGTTGAATATACCGATATACCTACATTCCCTTTTCAAAAGATGTAACAGGCTGGGCTGGCGTGGGGTGACGACATCGCGGCATGGCACGGCAAGGAAAAGGATTTAATTTAATTTATCCTTATTTTTGTATTCATAAGTTAATTGTTATCCTTACAAGGACATACCCGGGATTCTTGGCAATGGACTATAGGGCGGTTGTGGCCTTACTAGCCTACACACAAACACATGCTTTACCACAGTGCTACCTCTCAGGCTTCTCATACGTGGAGACTGAACACGTCGGGAGCCAGCATATCCCGAACAACGCGTGCCGGGCAGAGATGTCACTCTCATACCGTGGAAACCGTCTTCGCGAGAACCGAACGTTTTAAACGTTCGTTTCTCTACCAAACGATGGTGGCTTGGAACGCCCTGCCCGGACACGTGTTACCTCCAACATATAACCCTGGGTTCTTTAAGCGAAGCGTGAAGAGGCACATTACTGGATCGTAAAGTTGAGGGCCACTCTCTATAGTATTCTTGTGTAGGTACTATGAGAGTGGTCCACAATCGCCAGACGTCACCACAGCTTACCATCAGGCGGGTGGCGTCAATTTGTCGACCTAAATATAAAAAAAAAATACAACGATTTACAATTTGTGTGAAACCGCTAAGAATTAAACCGCGAAACATAATAGTGATCACATTTCATCGAATTCGGTCTATATTATAGCGTGATGCAGAACGAAATGAAAACATACAATTTTATCTCCCGTTTATATATTTATTTACATATATGTACATTTTACTGACTAGATGAGATATAAGTAGCTGTTGCCACACAAGCAATACAGCATGGAACACAATTAGATAAGTTCATATTATTATTGAGCCAAAAATACACAGATGAGTAAAAATCTATGGTAACTTTATTGCTAAACAAAGATATTTAGACTTTAGACTGACGATTTGTTCCTACAAATCATACGTTCCAGTGGAGAATGCAAGCCGTGGTTATCAGCTTTTAGTTTTAAATAAATTCGTTATAAGGTACAATATAAATACTCCAATATAGAAAGAGATCACGTATTTGTATTTAAATCGTTTGAGGTTTAGAAACTAGTGTCATAAAATTTGACTGAGCATTTGCAGCGTCGATGAATTGAAATTCTGGAAAAGTACTTAATTAAATACATTAAAACTTTGGATCGATTGCAGGTGAATTCTTCACATCAACAGAGGTGATTGATGTCTAGAATATGTTTCGTTTACGATGTCCTCTGTGGAGCACGGTTGCCATTCTGTCCCTTTGTTTGTACTCAGGAAACAGTCGTACCTGTAAAAATATCGTACTATTAATTTTTATGTACTATTCCCTATTCTGTGTAAGTAGCCTTATGTTAATTTTGAAAGCCTATTCATTTCATTGCATTTCTATACCATTGCAAGCCTTGGAGTCTTGGCAGTCGACAGAAATGGAAGATGCTACAACTGTATTTATCATTGTAAAATATGATCTCTGCCATATTACAGAGATAATTTTTAAAGAATTACAATTCATTGCTTTAAAACCACATTTATCTATAGATACAGATAGATGTTTGATTTATCAATAAATGTTTTTACTTACAGCAATTTAAACAGCCATGCCAGGATAAAAACGTAGCTACCAGCCACAAGTAACGTGTACGTTACATTAATTTTATTTTTAATATCTGTGTGTACAACACTTTTGTCAGTTGAATTTGTAGAAGTTGCAGTCTCAATAGTATCAGTTTTAATCGATTCCGTTTTCTGCGATTCCTCTGCGACATTGCTTTCTTGAGTTCTTGTCTCTAAAAGAGTATTTTCTGTAGTGGTATAATTTATATTAGTCTCAAATGAATCCTCTTTGGTATTGCTTTCTCGAGTAGTTGTTTTTAAGATACTATACGCTGTAGTTAAATCATTTGCGTCGGTATTGATTTTCTCTTCATTATGAACATTTTTTTCCGTTGTTAATCCATCTTCAGATGAATAATCATCATCATAGTCATCATACTCATTGTTTTGTAGTCGTTTATATCTGCAACAATAATATTAAATAAAAACCATTGTCTCTGCAGAGTAGGCAGCGAAATATAGTACGCCAATTTTTACTTGTAACTTTGTTTGTTCTACTTAATAAGGGGTAATACTGTTATACTGCTTGCAACTGTCTCCGGTGGCAAAGTGGCATGAGTATACGACAGCCGTCCCTGAGGTCCTGGGTTCGATTACCGGGTCAAATCTATTATTTGTGTAATCCACAAATGTTTGTTTCGCAGTTTGGGTGTTTTTATGTATAATATGTAAGTTTTAGTAATAAATAAGCCAGCTAGATCCCATAGCACAAGCTTATAGCTTAGTCTGGGCTAGATGACGTTGTGTAAGAACATACAAAATATTTAATTTTCCTGCTGCTGGTAACGTTAAAATATTAAACGGACGACATTGAAACTATACATAAATATAGCTTATACGTCAGAATGACATTATATTACGTAAAATGTTAAATAAATTTTGTCAAATATTTTAAGAGTTACAACACTACAGTTACAACACTAACCAAATTTGATGAATTTTAGTTTAATCATAGGTGGGACGTAGGAAGACAAAAGCCTACTAGCCTTAATAATCTTGATTAAACGAAGTCGTATGCAAAAGCTGGCAAACTATACTTTCTGTTTTAATATCTATCAAAAATAATCAAAATAAGTACAGAAGTGATACAAATACGTCATTGAATATTAAATGTCTTCACTCTTCAACCGGTTGCTGGGAATCCTCAAAACTTGACGCTAACATTCGTCAAACAAGTTTTATCAAGTTCATTCCTAATAAAGCTGATTTTTCAAATATTGTATTTTCTGTACATTGAAGATATTAAAAAAAATAAATGGCAGGTTGTGTTACTAGACCGACACCGAACCCAAAAATGTGAAAAAAAAAAATTTTGTCTGTCTGTCTGTCTGTTCAGGCATCACGTAAAAACTACTGGTTCGATTACGATGAAACTTGGTATAATTATTCTTTAATATCCTGGGCACCACACTGGGTACTTTTTATCCCGGAAAAGTATATACAATAAAAAACAAACTTAATATTGCGGTTCGATCCCTTGACCCGAGTACTGTGCCAACCGCAAATAATAAGTTTGTCGTAGGTTTTTTATATTTTTTATATTCGGTTCGCCAAATTGACGCCGCCCGCCCGGTGGTAAGTCGTGACGACGTCTACCGATTGTGGGCCACTCTCACAGCACATACGATAGAGAGTGGCCCTCAACTTGACGACCTACTGATGTGCCTCTTCACGCTCCGCTTAAAGAACCCTGGGTTATATGTGGGAGGAAACACGTGCACAGGCAGGGCGTTCCAGGCCACTATCGTTCGGCAGAAAAACGAACGTTTAAAACGTTCGGTTCTCGCGAACATGCTATCCACTGTGTGGGAGTGGCATCTCTGCCCGGCACGCGTTGTTCGGGACCAGAAGGAAGAGGGTGGGATCAGATTGAAGAGCTCTTCAGAACAGGTTACGTCACCCGCAGTGGAGTTCACTATTAATGGTTTTTAGAACTTTTGTCTTTTTGTCTTAATGTTTGAACACGCTAATCTCAGAAATTATTTGATTTTTTGATTTGAACTTGCGGTTCGGTTTTCAATCGCTTCATAAATAAAAAAGTTATGTAGATCTAAAGTAACACGCAGGCGGAGCTGCGGGCAACAGCTAGTTTACAATAAGAATTATAATATACAAAATAAACATAATTATAGACTAAATCCTCCGCGTCATTGCCGACTGGGAAGGTTCCCAGAATGCTGGCTGTGCTGCCACGTTGGATGGCGATACTTACTCTGGGCCAGAAAATAGCCAGCCTTCTGGTCCTGAGAAACATCGATTAGACGTTTAGCAATGTCTCTATAAAGGCGGCGAGCACTCGGACCCCATGACCCCAGTGTCTCAACCCCAAACGGCTCAAATATGTAATCACCTGTTAGGTTTTTTTTTATGATTAAATTTGAGTGCGTTTGACCACAATCTTACCTGATGTTAAGTAACGATGCGGTCTAAGGTGAAGCACGAAAACTCAAATAATGCCTATTAACTCTTGCCTTGAAAATCCCAATATTATATGTAACAATGACGCTGGAAGGGAATTCCATTCCTTAGCGGTTCGCATGATGAAAGAAGAAGCGAATCGAGAGGTACGAAGAGGTGGAATATCGACCACATACGGATGGAATCTCAGACCACGCCTTGATGTCCGATGATGGAATGGTGCTGGTGGAATTAATTCATGCAATTCCTGCGCACACTCTCCGAAATGTAACCTGTAGAAGACACACAGACTCGCAACCAGACGGCGATGGTTGAGGCTCTGAAGTCGGTTGCTTGTGAGCGCCTCATCGCTTATAAGTTTTCTGGCGCGTCTGTCAATAGCTTCCAGGGCCTCAAGCTGGTAGCGGGCGGATCCATCCCAAAGGTGCGAGCAGTACTCCATGCAGGAGCGTACCTGTGCTGAGTAAAGACTAAGTAGTTGACTCGAGGTAAAATATTTACGCACCTTAGAGAGGATTCCTAGTTTTTTCGAAGCTGTTTTAGCCCTGGATTCTATGTAGCTTCCAAAGTTCAGGTTGGATGATAAGTCCACACCAAGGAGCTAAAGATGCTGAGTCACAGGTACAGGGACATCCCGGAAAGTAGGAGCCTTGGTGAGCGGGCTCTTTTTAGCGGAGAAAAGACATGCCTGGGTTTTCGTAGTGTTGAATGTGACAAGGTTAGCATCGCCCCAGTCAGACACTGCCTGAAGGTTTAAGTTAGTGCGTTCAACCATTGCCACTCTACGATCGTGGATTTCCGGTTTTTTGGCCTTTGCGCTGGAGAAATATCTCTCTGCAACCGTGCTATCGTCCGCATACCCAAACACACCGGGTCTGAGCAGGTCGTTTATATGTAGCAGGAATAACGTTGCCGAGAGAACAGATCCCTGAGGTACCTCAGCGTTAATTGCTAATAGATCAGACAAGCAGCCGTCAACAACCACTCGAATAGATCGTTCCCTAAGGAAATCTGAAATCCAAGCACAAAGACTAGCCGGAACTCCGTAAGCAGGAAGCTTGCTTATGAGGGCTTCGTGCCAGACCCTGTCGAAAGCCTTTGAAATGTCAAGTGACACAGTTTAGCATATTTACGCCGTTTAAGGCCTTCAGCCAATGCAGCAGCAGCGCCGGCACATGCGGATGTGCTTGGAAGGTGCTAAGGTGTCAACGCATCTAGCGTCCCACACCAAAGGCCTTCCCATCTTCCACGGTAGCAACGACATACCGTCCGGTCTCTTTACAAGAAAGACTATGGTGGCCCAGATTATCAACGGCTACTCCACAGGTGCAATGATGCGGGGATACACAAGGTGTACCCAGCCGAAGGCAAGTGGCAATGCGGAAGGTTGTGTCGTCCAACATTGTACCGATGTTGGGCGATGGGAGCACCTGGATCCATAACCCTGACTCCCATTCTCCAACAGCTAGTAGGCGTGCACGCTCTGAAATATTGACAGAAGTGTCAAGTAGTGTATTAATTCTCAATTTATATAGCGGGATTCCACAGCCACTGTGAGCCTAGGCGTGATGGCAGGTCAGTGTAGGGGCAAGACATCCTCCAAGCATTTATGGCATCGGTCTTGCATCGCACCTCGGAATCAATCAGTGTATTTGACAAAAATTTCCTGACTAATTCTTCGGTGCTATGGACCGACGACAGAAATGCTGGCAGACTGACATCTGTGACTCTACGAATACCTAGCCCGCCCAAGCGAACTGGAAGAGACGCTTGGACCCAGGCCCGGTCATTAATATTTACATTTAAAATTTTACACAAAGAATTTTGTATTAAGTTGTCTAGTCTGCCCAAAATTTCTACATTTTTCCAAAATTGTCCTGAATGTGTAAATTTGGGTACGAAAAGACAAAAACGAAGAATAGTGAAAGCTGAATGAATACTGATATTACATAGACTATCAATAACCTGATCAAAATTTTGAATTTTTTCCTCGATAAAAGTGGAAAAGCCATCTAAAATCGGGGAACCTAGGAGGCGTAATGAAGTTTTATCCAAAACTTTTATGTTGGGGGCCAAACAGTTGAATTTGGAGATTGTTGTTAATTTATCTGTGTTTTGAGATATAAAAATCTCACATTTATTCGGGTTCAGTTCTAAGCCAATTGACTGAAACTCGTTCTTTATTAGGGCTAAATCTTGTAAAACTGTCTCTACTTTTCCCCCTAAAGTCCCGTCGTCTAGGTACCAAATGTTAAATTTTGATTTTATTTTTTGAATTATTTGGTTAATGGCCAAACTGAAGATGACTGGTCCCAACGGATCACCTTGCTGACATCCAACGACTGAATTCAAAAGGTGGTCTTTATATATTAATTTTGTTGGCTGACTATAGCATTGCCAAAGAAAGTTAAAAATTTTGGGGGTTTCTAATTTGGCCTGTGTCAGCAAGGTGTCCCTGTTTACAGAGTTGAAGGCGTTTTTCAGGTCAACTTTCAAGATGACCTCTCCATCTTCGCTACTGTCAAGGTATGTTGCAAGCGCATGGATTGCGGCCTCACAACCTCCTTTTGAACCAAAACCTAATTGAAAGGGCTGAAATTTGGTGGTAAGCTCCGTACTATAAAAACGACAACAAATTTTGGCTGCCAAACGCCGCAAAGTGCTACCTACGGCAATGGGACGAATGCCACCATCCTTCTTGTTAAGGGCACATAAATTGGCCCCATACAAAATATCTGTGATGCCACTGTCCACATTGCCTGAGAGCATGAGGTTGACTAGAGCTGTTAGCTCCCTCAGAAGTGCATCACCAGCTTCCCCAGCGCTCGGACACAACAGATCCTTAAGGTGCTGTGGTGTCAGACCGTCAAGTCCACCAGCTGATCCAAAACGAAAGGAGTCAACAGCTGTGCGCACATCCTTGGCAGTAGTCTCAAGATTTTTTGTATCGTTGAATAAGTATAGAGCTGATAGTATTGAACGAGCTAATCTATAGCTATTCGAATTGAAAAAATATTTTTGTAAGGTGGATACGACGAGACATTAAAAATTCCCAAGAAATCCCAGCTTTACATGGACAGATTGCTTGCAAGCTTAGATTTAGGACGGCTTTTTGTTCGAATTTCAAACTTATCGACTAACGCTCGAAGGTAAACTTCAATCTTATAAACCGATAGAACGATCTGAGATTGCAGGCGGACTGATCGTTTGTGAGTCCCTTTTTCTGGACTTCAGCACAATACCTTAGCGCAATGTATTCATAAATCACCATGAAACTCCTAAAATTCTTTATTTGAAAGCTGGTGCTCCATTTCAATTTATACCCATTCCGAAATTTTGATGGCAAGTTTTTTATATACAGCTACAGGGTAGGCACATTGCGGTATAATGTACTACGTACTAGAGAAGACGCCTCAACTAAATTGATTGTAACACGAGTTAGAGTCTGCGCGCTCTAACTCACTTAGTCTGTCCCGAGCGCTTTCCGGAACGTCACACATTTGAGTATTTTGAGTGCGAAGTTTTTCTTTTAAATATGCCCATGTGTGCATTGAGATACTGTTCTAACAACTCTAGAAACATAAGTAAAAATTAAGGAGTGACCTTTCACCAGTAAGTACAATTAACATTGTCTTTAATGCATGCTTTATTTAATTATATTTTAAATTGTTACTTGTAACGACGCGTCACAGAGCGGCAACGACCATTTTTAGCAAAATGTCAAAGAGTAAAACATTTTGTGCGCACTATCGACGTATATTTTTTTTACTAAGATTTATTCGTTGCATCACTAATAATATTTTTAATAATGTTAATATTTTTTATTATTATTTGGATTTAAAGGTGTTATAAATATAGGTGAAGGTAAATAAATATTTTATTTGATTTGGTTTCTTTTAATTATCTCTATATATTTAATACGACAATTTGTCTGTCCGTCCGTCGCGTTTTTCAATTATAATTAATAATACATACATTTGCATGAAATATTAAAATATTCTTTTTTTTTTCTTTTTTTTTATATTTGTGGCGATACAAAGTTCGCCGTGATAACTAGTATAAATAAATGCCACTCGACGATATCAACATTGTATAATGCTACACCTAATAATAAAATTTCATTAATCATTTAGGTATAATATCTGTTCTGAGTTCGGCAGATTACTTATTCTATGTAAGCGTAACGCTATTAATAGAACTTTGAACAACCAATAGACGCTCGGGAAAACTGTCGCAAAAAGCAATGCAGCGCTGCGTTGTGGCTGCGTGCACGCTGCGTGTTTATTATTTTATTAGTTTGTCAAAGTTAATCAGACGATCAAATTATTGCTGCAGCGCTGCAGCGCCGTTTAGTTTTAACTTTTAACAAAACGGAGCACAGATTTTGTTCACGATGGCTTCTCTAGTACGTAGTACATTATACCTCAATGGGTAGGCAGAAGTATATCGTACACTCACTTTTCACTATAGTTTATGGCTGCTAAGCGGGTATATATAGGTACTTATTATGTTTTCCAAAACTAACTTTTGTGAAAGCAAAAGTGTAGGTAAGGATGACGATAAGATGTTGATGGTTTAGTTTTAGCGGAATAAGATTTAGTCAAAAAATAAAGGTTATGTTAGGTTATTGCACCCGGAAACGTCAAAAGATTTTACCCTTCGATGATATAAGCGTGATATGTGTGTATGCAACTAAAATGTTATTTAAGTACAATTCGCTAGGAATAAGCTGAACTTTGCATTTGTGTGTATGATCACGAAAAGTAGAGTAAAAATTCATTGGGTAGCTGTGTTTACAACACATGTGTGTGTAAAAGAGGTCACATATACGTTCACGTACACTGCACTCACACAATTGCAAAGCTCAGCTTATCCCTAGCGAACTGTATATTACTCTTAATTACTCACTCTTTATCAGTCACACATCTTCCATAGTACCAATGTCTGCCTTCAGAACATGTACCAACTAAGGTAATATGTTTCTTGATCCTTGAAATTTCACTCTTATTATCTAAAATAGTTCTTGATAGTTTTATATCACTGATATTATTATCAGTAGGTAACAAATACACGTGGTGGAGACTTAAAACTAGTGTGAAACAAATTGATTTAATAAAATTATCGGCCATGTTTGAGAAATTTTCCTGTTCACGATTGAGCAGCGCGAAAGCTCAAAACCAACTGTTGAACTTTGCGGGTCTATTATTTTGTTAAATCGGTGAGTCATCACATCACCCAGTGCAATTTATGCGTAAGTTTTGAAAATTTTGGAAATACATACACACAAAATCACAAATTTACAGACAGATAAACCACGCCTTTATCCGCGAAGAAGGTAACCTACAAGGTTATGCTCTGGGAAACAAAATCTTTCCGGTTTGACATTGGGTTCACCGGTGACGTAACTTTTTTTTTTATATTTAGGTCGACAAATTGACGCCCCCCGCCTGATGGTAAGCTGATGCGACGTCTGGCAATTTAGGGCGACTCTCACAGTACACAGGAATACTATAGAGAGTGGCCCTCAACTTGACGACCCAGTAATGTACCTCTTCACGCTTCGCTTAAAGAACCCAGGGTTATATGTTGGAGGAAACACGTGCGCAGGCAGGGCGTTCCAAGCCACCATCGTTCGGCAGAGAAACGAACGTTTAAAACGCTCGGTTCTCGCAAAGACGGTTTCCACGGTATGAGAGTGACATCTCTGCCCGGCACGCGTTTTTCGGGATCGGAAGGGTATGATCAGGTTGAAGAGCTCTTCAGAACACTCACCGTGGTAAATTTTATTCGATTTTATTTGATTGTATTGGATTTAATTAGATTTTATTAGACATGACATTTATTTGGCATGCTTAATTTAATTTTCGATTTTTTATTTTTTTTGTGTGATTATATTTATTTGATTTAATAGGGTTTATTAATTGTTATTATTTAATTGGTAGGTTTTTAAATTGTAATTGTACTGTGTCGTAATTTTATAACTTGCAATATCGCATTGGCTAGCTGTAAAGATATTGTAAAAGTGGTGTTAAATAAATAAATAAATAAAAAATACGGTAGAACGCGGCCAAGGAAGCAATTGTTCGGCGCTGGGCTAGCGGCTCACGGCTTCCCGTTACCTCCGGACAGTCTATAATGCGAACAGCGCGTCGCTGCATAGCGTCGAGTGCGTCCAGCAAATACTTCGCGGAGCCGTCCCAGAGGTGAGAGCAGTATTCAACGCAGGGTCTAATCTGCGTTTTGTACAGCAGACACCTCTGGTGCGGTGTAAAGAATCGCTTTACCTTGTTTAGTATTCCTAGTTTCCGCGAAGCTAGCCCTATACATCTCTCAATGTATTTTGTGTTATTAAGCTCTCGACGAACGTCTATGCCAAGGATGTCTAGATTGTACTTCATTGATAATATTGCATTCTGAAGAGGGCACCCTTCCTTGTGTATTTTTGGAAGGCCGTACAACAATGGACAACTAGGATTCATGTTTATCAAAGTTCTATGCAACGAAGAATTCTCAGGAAATAAATAAGTCGTGGATTTTATAGCAAGCTTTAGTTCTGCCTGGAACTTGGAGGTAGGGTTGAAGGTTATGTGCTGGAAATCATCAGATGAAATGATGTCATTAACCCTTGCTTTGTAGTCTGCCCTAGGGATCAAAACCACGGTGTTGCCCTTATCAGCTTTGCTCAAAACCACATCATTATCTCTGAGTTTGTTACGAATAGACTTTTGTACAGCCAATTCGGAGTTAAAAGTACAAGACAAACTAACAGAATCGATTTATTGTGCCACCAATGACTTTGTTTTAATGCAAAAACCTTTCTGATATTTATCTCAACAATAGTGTGGTGTCCCTTTTAAATAAAGGCTTAAAATATTCTATACCTAAATCAATTAACAAGAAAAAATCTTTGGAACCTTTGGCAGTGGATGCGGAAGTAGCAATTATCAGAAATAAGGGCAACATAATGTTAAAGTCATTGGTGGCACAAAAAATCGATTCTGTTAGTTTGTCTTGTACTTTTAACTCCGAATTGGCTGTATAAAAGTCGATTCGTAACAAACTCAGAGATAATGATGTGGTTTTGAGCAAAGCTGATAAGGGCAACACCGTGGTTTTGATCCCTAGGGCAGACTACATAGCAAGGGTTAATGACATCATTTCATCTGATGATTTCCAGCACATAACCTTCAAGGAAGGGTGCCCGATTAGACCTGTTGTCGCATACAGGGGTGCTCCGGCATACAAATTGTCAAAGTTTTTAAACACAATTATTAAAGAAACAAAAGATTTTAATCCAAAATTTTCACAAAAATATAGTACTGACCTCATAAATAAAATTAAAAATATAAAGTTACCGTCCAACGTTCAAATCTCGTATCCTTGGATGTGAAAAGTTTGTTCACGAACGTACCGTACAATGAAGTCTTAGACATTTTAAAACACAAATTAACAATCAAAAGGATTAATTTTAATAAAATAGAAGAAATTATTAACCTAACAAGATGATGTATGACGCATAATTATTTTCAGTTCAACAACAGTTTTTCCTGCAAAAACTGTTGTTGAACTGACAGACACATTAGTTGTTTGTTGGTTTGTATGTGTCACTTGGCGTTTCTATACAACTTATTAAAAAAGACAATGTCTTGTATCGGTGAATACCTATTTTTGAATTTCGTTAGTAAGATTTGCGGTTTCTACCCGCGTTAGTTATTGTGATAAATCCTACATCGCGCTAATAACATTTGCACACTCTTACTTATAAGCAGAAATGTTCTAGCTACAAATTTTGCTGTTCTCGTTGAGACAGTCTTGATAATGCCTCGTCTAGAGGCGAAACAATTGTCGACGTTTTGTTGTCTTTTTTAATCTCTGCGAAAAATAATGCTATTATAATTTTAATAAGTTTTTAACATCTTACTCACCATTACTTTGTCATGGATTTTCGCCAGGTAACGCCTGTTTCTATCCAGTAATTAAATTATCTATTTTAATCTTCTCCTCAAAATTTCGTCATTATGGACGTAACCATTTAGTTTCTAGACCCCTGGTTTGTTAATCTCATATTTTGATCGACAGGTGCACCAGTTACACTCTAGACCCCCCACAACATAAACCACTTGAAGTCGGTCACAAATAGATCAGGAAAATTATTTTAGTCAAGTCAGCGACAAACTAATTTCGATAGGATGTTATGCACTATAGGTTGCATGAAACCTTGGATAATTCACGGTAAGTGTTATACACCATAATTTTCTTTTAACAGACTAGTATGTTTGTCTGTGACACACTCACACATCCCAACCCACCTACGTCATTAGCAATCATTATTGTAGCCACAGAATTCCCGCCAATAAATTCGACAAGTATAAAACTAACGCACGAAAGCTTAGCAACTACCCACACAGATCAAAGTCCCCGCTTGCCACGTGCAGACGTTGGCATCCACACTTCTCGCAATCGCTACGCACTCCCGCAATCGCAGCGCTTGCTCCTCGCTGTGCTACGTCGCTTCGAGCGTCTACGCATCGGACCTACGGTCAGTGTAGCGCACAACCAACTTAGTGCGCTCCCGTGGTACGTTCTTTTCAGAACGCTATTACTGGAGTGACCTACTTGGAAGTGCGCAGTTGAATCGGTGGATACCTAACGGTGTCAACGAAGCCGATTGAGCTTGACCCGACGGCTCGCCCAAGCGTTCAAGCTTGGGTTAAGTCGGCAGACCAACCCTCAGTGCACTCGGGCGTCTCCGAGAGGGAAGGTAGGTTAGGTCTTACCGCTAGGGTACCTAACCATCCGTCGTCAATTCCTCCACGCCCCCTCACCCCCGTAGCCCCTGCTACGGCAGGGGACAACATCAACAGGATGGATAAGCAGGTCGTCAACGACCTACTCTCCAGCCTCGCCGTCCGCGATATGACCAATGGTCAATTGGTCAAGATCCTGCTTAGGGCAGTCGAGGCCCTTCAGGCCGCCCCCGCCTCTCCCGCTTCACCCGACTCCATAGATATGGAGGTATCCCTTCCCTCAGCATCGTCGTCGTCATCAACATGCTCCTCCTCCTCCTCGAAGAGATCCGTTTCAGAGTGCTCGGACTCTGACGAGGACTCTTCGAGCACCCTTGAGCCCGAGTGCTCATCCCCCCCATCCTTTCAGCTCGTTGAGAGCAAGAAAGCCAGGAAGCGGATTTGCAAAGTCCGCTCCCTCATCCCCCCAGTAGTCACCAACCGGCCACTAACTCCACTCATGGATTTAGTTATCAGCCGCCCACCCGCAACAACCAAGCCAGGCACTCGCTGCGCTCCGGTGCCCGCGGGCCCCAAAGTTCCTCCCCCGGTCTTCCTCCGCGAGAACGGGCATATGGGACGAAGTGTCCCGCCTTCTCAAAGATCAGAAGATCTCTTACACCAAGGCCACCAACACAGGGGGGCTATTAGGATAATTATCCCGACTATCGAGGATTTTAGGAAGCTCACCAAGAGCCTAGCAGTTAACAATTACCCCTATCACACCTTTGCGCTCGAGGAAGAGCGCAAAGTCAAAGCGGTGATACGCGGGGTCCCTCACGAATTAGGGAATGAGTCCATCCTTGAGGACCTTAAGTCCCAAGGCTTCCCAGCTGAGGCAGTTCACAAACTGTCCAGCCGCACAGGGAAAACTTTCCCTCTTGCATTTGTGGTCCTCAAGAACGAGGCCACAGCAAAGGACATTTTCCGCACCCCCCTTACGGTGTGCGGCCTGTCCGGCCTGAGAGTCGAACCCCCTCACAAACGCGGCATCCCGGGACAATGTCACCGGTGCCAATTATACGGCCACGCAGCAAGGAATTGCACAGCAGCTCCAAGGTGCGTTAAGTGCCTATCCCCCCACGCCACGAGCGAATGCCCAAGGCCCAAAGACCGGGTACCATCCTCCCCCCCGGCCTGCGTGCTTTGCGATGAATCCGGCCATACGGCCAACTACAGGGGTTGCCCACGTGCCCCCCGCCCCCACCCCCGTCCTGCGGTGAAGCAAAGGACCCAGACCTCCCAGAGGCCTGCGCCCCACGCTCGCCCTCCCCCCCCCCCCCCCCCCGCGCAGTCTGCGCAGGACTTCCCTGCCTTGAGGCAGAAAATCCTGCCACAGCCCAACCCACCTCCAGCCTGGGTGGCCCCCAAGCTTCCCAAGCCGAGCCCACAGCGCTCGACCCCCTCACCCCCTACGGTGAGCCAACAGGCCGCACACATCGCCAAGTTGATGGAGAACATCGACTTGGACGAAATCCCCATCCTTTATGGCAAACTGTGCCAAGCTCAGACCCCCTTTGATAGGATCAAGGCTCTCTCAGAGCACAGGTTATTAGTCAAAGCCCTTCAATCGTAGATGAGTCCCATAGGTAGGAGTAGGCCAAGGGGGATCCAGGTGATCTCCCTTAACATCATGTCCCTCAACAGTCAATACTCCGAGCTCAAGGAGTTCATGAAAAACCGATCCGACGACTTACTTCTGCTGCAGGAAACAGGCCTCAAACCTGGATCCCGTAGCAAATACACAATCCCCGGCTACGTCCTAATTAGGAACGATCGTCAGTTAGGAAGAGGTGGAGGCACTGCGATCTACTATAGACGCACCCTCCACTGCACACCCATCCCTACACCCATAGATCTCATAACAGTAGAAGCAACGGTATGTAAACTGGCTATGACAGGGCATCCAACCCTGACCATAGCCTCAGTATACATTCCTTCAGGGAAATCACCCAGATATCAGAGACTTTAGATCCCTTCTCTCGCTAGGGGACCACACCCTACTTTTTGGTGATTTCAACTCCAAACA
Organism: Nudaria mundana; assembly: GCA_963556515.1. Lineage (NCBI taxonomy): Eukaryota > Metazoa > Arthropoda > Insecta > Lepidoptera > Erebidae > Nudaria > Nudaria mundana. The sequence goes on from OY748296.1 coordinate 3,875,420, forward strand.
CACAGACTGGTCATGCCGCACTACCACAAATAGTGGTAGACGCCTGCGTGACATAGTCTCCGCCCTCGACTTGGTCGTAGCCAGCCCATCCGAATACACTCACTACCCACTCAACGCCGCACTCTCTCCCGATATCCTAGATTTCGCCCTAATGCACAACGTCTCCCTAGCTCTGGGGCAGATAGGTACACTTGACAACGTAGGTTCAGACCACCTCCCCGTGCTCTTAAAGCTAGGCTCAATTGATCCTCACACTCCTCCAACTAGGACATTCACAAACTGGGAAGCGGTAAGCTCCTCATTAGCATCAACTCTAGACGACCCGACTACTTTACAAGACTTCTCCCCCGACACGTTAGATAGCGGGAGTAAAATTGATTCCGCCGTTGAGTCTCTCACCCGTCTGGTTTCGTCTATGGTGAAAGATAACTCGCGTGTAGTGACCCTTCCCAGGAAGAGTACTCTGCCGCCAGATATCCGGAACCTGATTACGGCCAAGCGGACTGCGGCTCGACGGGCTGCTCAATTTCCCACTCCCCATATTAGGACAGAAGCCAACAGACTACAACGCTTACTTAGATCCCGTCTCCAAGAACACAAAAACGACCGCTGGACCGATCTTATGGAGGGAATATCCCCCTCCCATGTAGCTTACTACAAAGTAGCGAAAGCACTCCGTACAGACCCTACTCTCACTACCCCTCCTCTCTCGCGTCCCGACGACACGGTAGCCTTCGAGGACGGGGAGAAGGCTGAGTGCTTCGCAGACAGCATTGCGGATCAATGCTCCCCTTCCAAACTTCCATGTGACCCAGCTCACATCCAAACGGTTGATGAGGAGGTCGCCCGCAAGGACTCCCTCCCCATCACCGCTCCACCAACACCAGTCTCAATTGACGAACTCACCTCACACGTCAAAAGGCTCAAAGTTAGAAAGTCGCCGGGGTCCGACGGCATTTCTAATTCTGCGCTCAAGCACTTGCCCATCCAAGTGTTCATCATTCTGGTCAACATTTTTAACGCCTGTTTCGACATCTGTCACTTTCCATCTCCTTGGAAAGAGGCTATCGTAATAGGCATCCCCAAGCCCGGCAAACCACTACACATTCCGTCAAACCACAGACCCATAAGCCTCCTCAAGGCTATGGGCAAGCTTTTTGAACGGACACTGCTCTCCCGTATTCGAGAGTACCTGTCCGACAACGACACTATCATCCCACACCAATTCGGCTTCCGTACACAACACTGCTGCACACAACAAGTTCATCGCATAGTAGAATACACACTGAACGGATTTTATCCCCGTAGGAAAAAGACTGTTGCGGTCTTCTTCGACGTAGCCAAAGCCTTCGATAAGGTTTGGCATGCCGGGCTTGTCTACAAGCTGCACCACCTCGGACTGCCTGACCGATTGGTCAAACTCACCAAGTCCTTCCTCAGCAACCGCACATTCCGTTACCGGCATGAACACTATCATCCCCACACTACATCACAGCAGGAGTCCCCCAGGGTTCCCCTCTCTCGCCCCTCCTCTACACGCTATACACTAACGACATTCCACAACCCACATTAGGTACACAACTATCACTGTTCGCCGACGACACGGCCCTTTACGTTAATAGCTCCACAGTCCCAGCTGCCAAAAGGCTCCAACCCTCCATCAACGCTTTAGGCCTCTGGTTTAGGAAGTGGCGCATTGAAGTAAACGACAACAGCTCTGCAACCTGCTTCAATGCCAAACTTAGGAAACGCCCCCTTCCCCCTCCACCCTCGCTTCTAGGTTCAAGGATCCCGTGGAAACGGGAATCTAAGTACCTAGGAGTCACCCTCGAAGAACGCCTAACGTTCAAACCCCACATACGCCGAGTTACCACCAAGGCTAGGTTCTATTTAGGTAGGCTTACCCCCATGATCGGTAGAAAGAGCCGAATGTCCCTCCGCAACAAACGTACCCTCTACAAGGTATGCATACGCCCAGTCCTCACTTACGCCTCGCCAGTCTTTGCCCAAGCCAGAGCCTCAGTCCTTAATCAGCTTCAGATTATCCAAAATCAATTCTGCCGCAGAGCAGCTGATGCCTCCTGGTACGTCCGGAGCTCGGACCTACACAGAGACTTCAGCCTGCCCACTATCCAGGAATACCTGGTTGCTTCCTCAACCAGGTTTTTCAACAAAGCCTCATCCCATCCGAACCCACTCATACAGGACGCGGCCAACTACGAGCCACGCCCTATTCTACAGCACACCCCTCATGTTACTAGGAGACCGCGTCACGTTCTTCTTGATCCACCCAACCAACTAACCAGCGACCTGGTACGCCTTCGAGCCGCTCAGGAAACTGGTTCCCTCTCGACCCCATGCCCGAGCATCACAACAGCTCCGACCCCTCATGCTCACGACGAGGCCCAATAGGGGTCCCCGCCGTTAATTTTATTTGTTTGCTCATTAGCGTATGCTCAGCGACATCTGAGTGACGCTGCATCACCACTCCCCTGAGTGGTGAGCGCCTCATTTCACGACTTGGAAGCCTCCCCGGCTAAAGTCACAAGGCAGAGTTTAGTCAGTAAGAGTCTGACATACCCCTGCGGCCGGCCGTAGGGGATGCATGTAGCATTCTCTGCCTCCACCCCTCGCATCCGGGTGGTGCCCATTCCATCTTTCGGGCGTAAAAAAAAAAAAAAAAAAAAGCTTAGCAACTGTGAGTCGTATTCGAAACTTGAAGGAGTCAACACGTGTGTTCAGTAAAATGTCGCAACCAATGATCATTATGTTTTTTCTGTGTTTATTTTGCATGGCATGTGCTTGGCCTGCAACTAGAAGATCAGAATATAGTGGAGACAGTGAAATTGTGCTTACAACTGACCTAGCTCCGGTCAGTACTAGTTCAGAAGAAGTTTTAGTGAGAACTGTGAGAGATACTATGCGTAGTAGGGGTTGCCCCAGAGGGAGAATCTACTACAAAAGGAGATGTAGAAATTATAATAGGTAAATTTCATTTTTACTTTTATATCTTCACCTATTAGGATCCGAGCCAGTGACAGTTCGCTTTCCAAGTGAAATGTTCAACTGACTGGAATCTTTATGCCCAAGCACATCAAATTTAGTGATCATACTAGTATCATACGTCGTACTTAAAGTTTGCTGAGATTAAAACAAGGAAAAATGAGTGTAAACTACCTATTTTTTAATAATATTAATTTGACAAGAGGTTTAATCTTAATTTTTTTTTAAAACTCACTTGTACACTAATTCCACAAATATTTGTGGTAAATTTTTGTGGAATTAGTGTACAAGTCAGTGTACAATCGAAAGCATAAATTATATAGGTTTGATCTTGTGTTGATAGATTTGAACTGATCATAAATTTTTAACGCTATTTTCTATTTTTCAGTTACAAAAAATTAATTAAAGGAGACTACGACGAATAGAACATATTAATCACCTGGGAATTATTGCTCTAGAAAGAAGACGAAATCGCAAGAAAATTGTAAAGTCTAACTCATCTACACGTTATGGCTGTTGAACCTGAATAATTGTGTGACATCGATTATCTCATGTTTTCGAAGTTTTGAAATTTATCAACTATCTTCCATTTGTAGTTTTATTGTCAAAGAACACTAATAGCATTTAGAAATCACAAGATTTTATTCAAATTAGACCAAATTTTGGGGAAAATAGGAACCACAAGCTGCAACATAATTTTGTGTCTTGGTTTCGGAATTTAAAATTATTTATTTGAATGTATTTTTTATAACTCTCGGCATTGAACTATAATTTAGAGGTTCTGTCATTTACTTGGCTCGTATAATTTTGAGTTTCGATCACGAATGTATTATTTTTATTGTTACAATTAATTTCAAAGAATAATTGGGTTGATGAATTTTGTTTTGTAGCAAAACAAAATTCATCAACGTTTCTAGATACTTTGAATCTTTGTTATAGTTAAAACAGTATTGAAAAGTTTTGTGGTACGTCAAAATGACCTTTATTGGGTATTACTGTATTGAGTAGTAATATTGTGCTAAGCCAGAAGTTATGCATTTTTAAAATGGAGTTATAAGGTACCTACTCGTAACTGCCAGGTTAATTTTATTCTAGTCATGATACTGACTGTTTTAGTTTAAGTTTAGTAAGTTGTGTATTAAGTAATTTATTTTACTAATTTTTTTGACTGCCTCGGTGGCGTAGTGGTATGAATGTGCGACTGCCGTTCCTGAAGTCCCAGGTTCGATCCAAAAATGTTTGTTTCGGAGTTTGGGTATTTTCTATGTATGTTATGTATGTATTTAGAAATATATAAGTATGTTTATCAGTCGTCTAGATCCTATTGCACAAGCTTATATTAACTTAATTTGGGTTAGATGACGTCGTGTGAGAACGTCCAAAAATATTTATTTATTTATTTAAATATCTATTTACTTATGCGATATTGAAAATAATGTTTTAGTTAGTTACTAAGAAATGATCTACAGCATGATCTTTTCCTCATTAGGTTAATTAACTTTAAGCATTACTTTGTTGATCAAAGTTTATAATTAAGTATAGTTAACTGTCTGTGATATAATTTATTACTATTATTTTTTTTAGATTAGTTGTGTTTATTTCCTTCTAAAACTATTATTTATTCATTACTAACTGACTGACTAACTAGTGTACACGTGGCTGCTCCACACGTCTCGAATCATCGTTCATAGAGTTACTGGTAACTATTTTTCTGTTATCAGACTTTGATGAAACAAAGTAAATTTTGCTGCTAATTGGAGTCTATTTCTACTGTTAAGTTCCAAAAATATTTTGATCTGAAATATTGTCATTATTTTTTTTCGATAAATGTTAATCAAATTGTATTAATAAACACATGATTTGAAAGTTTTTTAGTTTTTATTTCTGCGATCTGTTCAACACTCTTTGGGTAGACAAAGGCAGTGGAGGGCGTAATTTATGGTATTTTTCGGTTATATTTACAATGTGAATTGTAACAACGGTATTATTGGGATTAATATTTGAGACGCATTCGAATCAGTAACCTTTCCAGGAAGAACTTTCTGTCAACTGACCATGACACCACTAACTAAGTAGTCGGAGTAACGTTCCTTCTGAAAAGCGAACAGTCCCTCACATCATAATAATTATTGGAAATAATATGTTGTTTCTGAAAAGATAGCAAACTTTATGAAAATATGCTAGCTATATATAACTGCGGGCTAGTGTATAATATAATAATTATATTGTTATATACGCTATCTGATTCCCTCAGCTTTGCCTGCGACAAATATAATTATGTATGTTAGAGCACGGTATCTCATGGCAGTGCATGTTTGATTATACTGAACCACGTAAGCTGCAGCTGTTTATGAAGGTATTTCCATCCGTGGATCAGGATACTCATGGCGTCAGTAAAACGATTACTTATAGTCACAAACTATTTTTATTTCTATCTAATATTTAATCAAATAAGAATTACAATATACATAATTATATACTAAAAATATTTACATTAAAAAATATCGTTTAAAAAATCCTCTGCGTCATTGCCAACTGGGAAGGTTCCCAGAAGGCTGGCTGTGTTGCCACGTTGGATGGCGATACTTATTCTTAGGACCAGAATTTTTTTTTAGATGTTAACAGTTTGGAGTCCTACCCAAGAATGCGTCCCCACTCGTCCGACTTGCTGCTTTTAAAAACGATTTTCCCCATTACACCTTGCAACTACAGAGACGATCCGAGTGTTTTAGGGTACCCACATTTTACATTATGTTCTCATTTAAAGTAATATTAAATAACAAATGGTTATTAATTATTTTTATAAGCAGTATTAATCATTGAAATGATGATTATCTAGTAAATTAAATAATACGTTGACTTAAATATCACTTGCGCTATCATGTATGACGATAAACTTTGTTTTTGCTATTAAATTTTGATAAGACATTCCTAACCTAATTCAAAAACGTAACTTCGATTAGATAAGTACCTACATAGAGAGACAAACATACCTACAGGAAAAAATCTCTAATTTATATTTCAGTACCTAGTCTTTTCAATCGACTTCCAAAAAAAGGAGGAGGTCCTCAATTCAACTGTATGTTTTTTTTATTTTTGTGTCGTTTGAAGTCGGTTGTTGTATCAATTTTGGACGTGTATTTTTTGTACAACCTACTTCCTTTTTGAGAATGTAACTACAGACATAGGTAGAATTTATACTGTTATATACAGGGTTATTTGTAATTAGCTAGCATCCTCCCAGGGGTAGGTAGCAGACATCATAAGTAACAACGTTTGTTTTACGACTTTTAATAAAAATGAATACATTACTTAAAAATGAGTTTTCAAGATTTTATTGTTATAACGCGACACTATTAAGTCTGTTTCATTCATAAACTGGAGGTCGACGCACGCACGTTCGCGAGCGCAGTAACATGTAACTATTTATTAATCTGTGCTTGCGCTACCAAATAATACCTACTAGTACTTAGGTACTTTCTTCGCCAGATTATTAATTGCTCGCGTGGTTTGTTGCGTTTACAAATTAACTAGGTATTTACACTAAGTCCACAATCCCTTCATACTTTACCAGGCTACATTACACTGGCTACATTAAAAAAACAAAAAGATGCCTAAGAAATGCTAAAGTTGAAACGTACCTACACTTATGTTTTAATGTCTAAACAAAAATAGGTAGATATGATATGATTCACTTTTGATTTTTCAATGTAGGCGTATTTAAAAAGTGGAATCAGCGTATTTACAATATTGAACTAATTGTTGATTTTTTTACAATATTTGACAAAGTATGTACATTAAATTATTACCTCTGAGGTTCAAGTCCCGCTCATGCCGATGAGCATTGCGCACATAACGTTCAAAATAGTCACTTTCAACACCAACACAAAGACCGCGCCTAAAAATGAACTGTTTATTATCTCTGGCTAACACTGCCCGATTAGTTTTAATTTTATTAAAGGCACTCATTATTTTAACTAATAACACGTCCCGGCTTTTGACGCACACCTGTGACGCGCACGCATCTAGCAAATGACTGGCGGCTCGCAAAAAGAAATAGGTCAAGGTCAAAGGCGCTAGCACCGCACCGCCCCGCGCCTCGCCTCCTACCCGTGCATTGCATGAATCGATGATACGAGTTTGTTTACGATGCGTGTAAACTGCGGCGTAGAGTTAAGAACTATTGGACGCAAAACTAAATTAATATTAATTTTTGTATGAAAGTAAAATTTAACGAATTATAAAAAGTCGTAGAACAAACGTTGCTACTTATGATGTTAGCAATCTACCCCTGCGAGGATGCTAGTTAATTACAAATAACCCTGTATAGTATGTACCTATAAAGCTATACTATATGTAGGTACTCTATAAAACGCTGTGAGGTCAAACCGGTCAAGTTTATGACAATATATATGGTAGAAATGTGCAAGTGTTTGTTGAATATACCGATATACCTACATTCCCTTTTCAAAAGCTGTAACAGGCTGTGCTGGCGTGGGGTGACGACATCGCGGCATGGCACGGCAAGGAAAAGGATTTAATTTAATTTATCCTTATTTTTGAATTCATAAGTTAATTATGATCATGCCGCGGGATTATCCTTACAAGGACATACCCGGGATTCTTGGCAATGGACTATAGGGCGGTTGTGGCCTTACTAGCCTACACACAAACACATGCTTTACCACAGTGCTACCTCTCAGGCTTCTCATACGTGGAGACTGAACACGTCGGGAGCTACCAATACCATATCCCGAACAACGCGTGCCGGGCAAAGATGTCACTCTCATTCCGTGGAAACCGTCTTCGCGAGAACCGAGCGTTTTAAACGTTCGTTTTGTCGACCTAAATATAAAAAAAAATACAACACGGCACAGTTAAGTCCTAAAGTCCTTAATTTTTGTCGAAATCATCGGCGTGTAAACACGTTTCTCACTGAAAATAGGTAGACTGAGAATAGGTAGGACATAGGTATCTATATATTTAATACGACAATTGGTCTGTCTGTCCGTCCGTCGCATTTTTCAATTATAATTAATAACACATACATTTGCATGAAATATTAAAATATTCTTTTTTTAAGGCTTTAAGGATACAAAGTTCGCCGTGATAACTAGTTTATTATATTAGTGGTGTTTATAGATTCCAATTACTTATAAGAAAAAATGAATACCTAAGTAGGTATATCATTATTATAGTTGTACTTATTTCATACGCCTCATTTTTTTTTGTTTCTATCTGAATATTATTTTGACTTCAATCTAAGAGTAGGCAGAGATTTATATAAGTACCTATATCAATTCAGTCATGAATTCACGGTTAATAAAAGTAACCGTACGGAAAACCAATTCAATCCGATCGAAAACTAACCGCAACTTACTGAGGGCTTGAACACTGAACGCCTACATACCAGACGCGCAGACAAGTACCTACACGCAGGCTAAAACTGACAGTCCAAATTTCAAGCATGTATCAGTTCACGCCGTGGGGTTTTCCCAACAACACCACAGAATAGGGAATAGTACTTAGATACACACGCTCAATATTCGGTGTACACACCGGCCTGTCAGGTAACACTGTGGTGAAGCATACTACTATACCACAGACAGACTACTATATTATAATCTGCAACTCTGCGCCAGCCATCTTTATCCCCGAAGAGATAGTCATAAGCGCTTATTACACCAACATTTCGCCAGTCACTTCGTTAACCAGCCCCCCCATAATAGGTGGCAAGTCTATAGCCGTTTTCGTGGACTGGGCATGTTTTCCCGAGCCTCGGCCTGGAGACCTTGGTAGAGGACTCTTAGCCCCTGATACTATTATTTTGATATCCCATAGTATCCTAGTTCTAAAATAAAAAATAAACCCTCTAATGTGTCATGTGGTGCTCAGGGTCTCCCCAATGGTATGGTCCCGTGCCCTAGAACTAGGGAGGCTGCACATTGATCTGCAACCCGTAAGAGTTGCAGATCAATCTCCACTAGTGCAGTGCTCCCTATGCCTAGGGTATGGACACAGCAGGAAGTACTGTAAGAGTACGGAGCCCACGTGCAGCCACTGCGGTGGTCTTCTCATGAAGGCCAAGTGCCCAGAGCTGCAGGTGGGAACACAGCCTTCCTGTTGTAACTGCCGTCGGGAGGGGCTGAGCGACACACGGCACAGCGCAATGTTTAGTTCATGCCCAGTAAGAATGAGATGGGATGACATAGCACGGGCAACCACCCAGTACTGCTAAGGGCACCCCGGGCATTGCTTCCCCATACAGAGTCGCACAGGCAAACCTAATGAAGAAACAGGTGGCAACCCAAGACTTCCTACTCGAGGCCTCTAGGCGTAAGGTATCCGTGGCACTCGTACAGGAGCCTTACGTGGGCAATGGGAAGAGGATGAGGGGATACCAGGGCGTCAGGGTCTTCCAGAACGCTGGACAAGGAGATGGGACTGCAAAGGCGGCCATCGTCGTGTTTGACTCGACGTTGGACGTCGTTCAGTACCCGCAACTCACTACCGACAATGTGGCGGTAGTGGGGATCCGGACCAGCGCCTGGATGATCACGCTGGTATCCTTCTACTTCGAACCATCCGAACCCATCGAGCCCTACCTGGAGACCTTGGATAGAGTCGTCCGTACGTTGGGACCACGGTCTGTTATCTTCGGAGGGGATGCCAATGCGAAGAGTGCCTGGTGGGGTGGCACGACAGAATGTCCCAGGGGGGTCACACTGAGTGGTGCTCTAAATGAATGGGCCCTCCAGGTTCTGAATAGCGGAGACACTCCAACTTTCGACACTGTTAGAGGTGTAACGAGATATCGCAGCCACGTGGACGTCACGGTATGTTCTAGTGACATGCTTCCGCGAGTCGACGGCTGGCGGGTTGACGAGACCCTAGCACCCAGCTCGGACCACAGCGGCATAGTGTTCAACATCAATCTGGTAAAATCTTCCGGTACCTCCGTTAAGAGGACAACTCGCAGGTATCACACAAAAAAGGCGGATTGGGAGAAATTTGGCACACAGATGGTCGGTGCGCTCCATGACCAACAAATTGGTCTCCAAAATATTGCGAATACGCAGGAATTGGAGACCGTCATTGGAGCGTACACCAGCATCATCAGTGATACCTGCGAGGACAGTATCCCTCGCATTAAGAACAGAGATGTTGTCACTATGCCGTGGTGGTCGGAGAGGCTTGCCGAGTTGAGAAGGGCCGTCAACACCAAAAGGCGTCGGATCCGGAATGCATGCCCGGTCCGGAGAGAGAGGGTGGTTCTGCGATATCTAGAGGAAAAGGAGATGTATGAAAGCGAAGTAAAAAAGGCACAGGTCGAAAGTTGGAAGGCCTTCTGCGGAAAGCAGGACAGGGAGGGGGTATGGGAAGGGATTTACAGAGTGTTAGGAAGGGCCACAGTAAGGGAAGAAGATCAGCCTCTAGTTCATAATGGAACCCACCTGGATTCTTGGGGTTCAGCCAACCTCCTCGCTCAAACCTTCTATCCGGAAGATAGAGTTGAGGAGGATAACGAGGGGCATCGTGCCATTAGAAAAAAGGCAGCAGAGATGGATGACGACGACGATGGTCATCATGGAGATGACCCACCTTTTACTCTCGAGGACTTGCACGATGCCCTTCATAGGTTCAACCCCAAGAAAGCACCGGGGGCGGATGGATTTACATCCGACATCTGCAACCACGCTGTCAGGGCCGACCCCTTATACTTCCTCGAGCTGCTTAATCAGTGCCGCCGGCACGGCTACTTTCCCAAGATATGGAAGGAAGCCGTGGTGGTGGTGGTGAAGAAGCCAGGCAAGGACTCGTACACAGTTCCCAAGTCGTACAGACCAATTGGCCTGTTACCGGTCTTGGGAAAGGTGTACGAGAGGATGCTGGTCACCCGACTCAAGTTTCATCTTTTACCAAGGATGAATCCCCGCCAGTACGGCTTTATGCCCCAGAAGAGCACCGAAGACGCCCTCTACGACCTCATGGGGCACATAGTGACTAAACTCGACGAAAAGAGAATAGTCACTATGGTGTCCTTGGACATAGAGGCGCCTTCGACAGCGCCTGGTGGTCATAAAAGTACGACTGGCGGAGGAAGGATGTCCGACAAACTTGAGACGGGTGGTCAGCAGCTACCTTAGCGAAAGGAAGGTAAGGGTAAGGTACGCGGGCGAGGAGTGCAGCCGCTCTACGGACAAAGGGTGCGTCCAAGGTTCGATCGGAGGTCCCTTACTGTGGAACTTACTTTTGAATCCGCTTTTGAATGGACTGGAACGAAAGGGGATGTATGTTCAGGCGTTCGCGGACGATGTGGTGTTGGTGTTCGATGGTGACTCGGCACTAGATATAGAAACGCAAGCTAATGCCTCCCTGGCCTATGTGCAGGAGTGGGGTATCGAGAATAAGCTTAAATTTGCGCCGCATAAGACGTGCGCAATGCTTGTAACCAGGCGATTGAAATATGATACCCCACGCCTGCACATGGGTGGGGTGGACATTTGTCTCTCCGAGGAGATCAAGATCTTAGGGTTAACTATCGACCACAAACTCACCTTCAACACACACATTAAGAACATTTGCAGAAAAGCGATCGGCATCTACCACAAGCTCGTGCGGATGGCCCGGATCAGTTGAAGGTTGCACCCCGAGGTGATCCGGACGATCTACGTAGCTGCCGTGGAGCCGACGATATTGTACGCAGCCAGTGCTTGGCACACAACGGCGAACAAGCTTGGCGTCCGAAAGCAGCTGAACGCGGTACAGCGCGGTTTCGCCCAGAAATTGTGTAAGGCCCACCGGACGGTCTCCCTGAACTCGGCACTGGTCCTGTCTGGCCTGCTCCCTCTGGACCTCAGAATTCGTGAGGTGGACCAGTTAGGGCTTGGGGACTGGGAGACTGAACGGATGGCCCGAGCAATCGAGGGTCCTCAGCCCGCTGTGCACACCGCTTTGGAGTTTACGGACCTGGTAGACGAGGATCAAGTTAACAATTTCACCCATTTGGAGGTACGAATATTTACGGACGGGAGCAAGATTGAGGGCCGGGTCGGTGCAGCGCTATCGTTTTGGAATAGCGCGGCCGAAACCAAGGCCCTCAAACTTGCTCTCGCGCCGCATTGCACCGTCTACCAGGCCGAGCTCCTGGCGCTGTGCAGAGCGGCCAGTGAGATTCTCAGGCGTGGCGCTACCACGTTCGGCATCTTCTCCGATAGCAGAGCCGCACTCCTGACGGTAATTAACCGTCATGCCCTCCATCCCCTGGCGGTGGAAGCCAGAACCGCCATTCGGCAAGGCATGGCCCAGGGTAAGGAAATTTCTTTATTCTGGGTCAAGGCCCACGCAGGGTTGGAGGGCAATGAGCGAGCCGACGAACTCGCCAAGGAGGCGGCTCTGAAATTGAAGAAGGCACCGGACTACGGTTTGTACTCGGTTTCATTCGTGAAGCGTATTCTGCGTCAGCGGACGCTACACGAGTGGAATGAGAGGTACAAAGAAGGTACGACCGCCTCCGTCACCAAGCTTTTCCTCCCTTGTGCAGTGGAGGCGTACAGTATCGTCCGCAAGATGCCGGTCGCTGGCACCACGATACAACTGCTTACGGGCCACGGTGGGTTCGCAGAATACCTGCACCGTTTCAGGTGTAAGGCGAGCCCATCGTGTGCCTGCGACCCGGACGTACACGAAACTATCATGCATCTACTGCTCGAATGCCCAGTCCACCTGTCAGACCGATTTAACTTTGAACAGGAAAACAATGTAGTTCTTAGTCAGGATAACCTGCACATAATAATAAAACAATGCAGAGACGCTTCACAAATACTCTGAAAAAATAATAAAAATTGTGCACACAAGAAATGGTGGAAATACAGTCATATAAGACAATATTTTATACAATATTAGTTGTTATATACAAATAAATAGTAAAAAGTAATGCTCAAAACAAGGAATATGAATAAATATAAGAATAAGAACAAAAATAGAAATAAGTAGGTCACCCTGTACTAGCTCTTAAACAAAAATAAGGAATAATGTTAAAAACACACATAACTAAAATGTTAGAAGATTAAGGAAAAGTTAAATGTAGTTACAGCAATAAAAGAATATATTATATAAGACTGTTAGCTTAAACATAAATAGATAATAAGATTGTTACAAGAACACTGTTAGAATATTAAGATGTTTAAAACTTAAGATAATACCTATATGTTAAATAGAAATAAGAAAAATGTAAAAATTCAAAATTCTTAATAAATATAAAAAAGCGCTGACGTACCCTCAAAATCCCCAACACTAAAGAATGAAAGGTTGTATGAAAGTGCGCGAGGCATAAAAGAAGAAATGGAATGGTACAAGAGAATAGGAATGAAAGATGATTAAATAATACAAAACGACGTATTTGCGGGTGGCGCCACGGGGGGTGCGGCGCCGTGCGCTGGTTAATCACCGTTTTCCAGTGCATGGTGACCGCGCACCTCGTGGCGTGGCCGGCAAATACGGGGCCCTGAGAGGGCTATCGCTTAAATAGGTAGACTAGAATATAACGTTGCAGAATAGGCTCTGCCATTGGTAGAGGAGCGCTCACAAAAAAAAAAAGATAGGTATGCTTTATCTCCTCCCTACCTATCGATCAGCTATTCGTATTATCAGACATACTCGTACTTACAAATTATATAATCACCCCTCTGTAGGCAGAGGGGTATTGAAATTGGACACTCATATCGTGCCAGTAGTTTTATAATATAATTAAGCCACGAAACATAATTGGATATCAAACGAACTATTGTGAAGTTCGATGACAATTATATGAGCGGTTTAATTCTATGCGATTTACAATTTGTGTAAATCGCTAAGAATTAAGCCGCGAATCATAATTGGATATCAAACGAATTATAGTGAAGTTTGATTACAATTTTGTGAGTGGCTTAATTCAATGCGATTTACAATTTGTGTAAATCGCTAAGAACCGCGAAACATAATAGTGATCACATTTCATCGAATTCGGTCTAAATTATAGCGTGATGCAGAACGAAATGAAAACATACAATTTTATCTCCTGTTTATATATTTATTTACATATATGTACATTTTACTGACTAGATGAGATAAAGCTGTTGCCACACAAGCAATACAGCATGGAACACAATTAGATAGTTTATATTGAGCCAAAAATACACATATAAGTAAAAATCTATGGTAACTTTATTGCTAAACAAAGATATTTAGACTTTAGACTGACGATTTGTTCCTACAAATCATACGTTCCAGTGGAGAACGCAAGCCGTGGATATCAGGTTTTAGTTTTAAATAAATTCGTTATTAGGTACAATATAAATACTCCAATATAGAAAGAGATCACGTATTTGTATTTCAATCGTATGAGGTTTAGAAACTAGTGTCATAAAGTTTGACTGAGCATTTGCAGCGTCGATGCTTCCTTCTTGCCCAGAATTGAAATTCTGGGAAAGTACTTAATTAAATACATTAAAACTTTGGATCGATTGCAGGTGAATTCTTCACATCAACAGAGGTGATGTCTAGAAGATGTTTCGTTTACGATGTCCTCTGTAGAGCACGGTTGCCATTCTGTCCCTTTGTTTGTACTCAGGAAACAGTCGTACCTGTAAAAATACCGTACTATTAATTGTTATGTACTATTCCCTATTCTGTGTAAGTAGCCTTATGTTAATTTTGAAAGCCTATTAATTTCATTGCAATCCAATATCATTGCAAGCCTATTTGCCGGAGTCTTGGCAGTCGACAGAAATGGAAGTTGTTACAACTGTATTTAACATAGTAAAATACGATTATGATCTCTCCCACATTACAGAGATAATTTTTAAAGAATTACTATTCATTGTTTTAAAATCACATTTATCTTTAGATCTGTTCGATATATCAAAAAATGTTTTTACTTACAGCAATTTAAACAACCATGCCAGGATAAAAACGCAACTACCAGCCACAAGTAACGTGTACGTTACATTCATTATCTTTTTAATATCTGTGTGTACAACACTTTTGTTAGTAGTATTTGTAGATGTTGCAGTCTCAATAGTATCAGTTTTAATCGATTCCGTTTTGTGCGATTCCTCTGCGACATTGCTTTCTTGAGTTCTTGTCTCTAAAAGAGTATTATCTGTAGTGGTATCATTTATATCAGTCTCAAATGAATCCTCTTTGGTATTGCTTTCTTGAGTAGTTGTTTCTAAGATACTATACGCTGTAGTTAAATCGTTTGCGTTAGTATTGATTTTCTCTTCATTTTGAACATTTTTTTCCGTTGTTAATCCATCTTCAGATGAATAATCATCATCATAGTCATCATACTCATTGTTTTGTAGTCGTTTATATCTGCAACAATAATATTAAATAAAAACCATTGTCTCTGCAGAGTAGGCAGCGAAATATAGTACGCCAATTTTTACTTGTAACTTTGTTGGTTCTACGTAACAAGGGGTAACTAGTTATCCCAGCGAACTTTGCATCGCCTCAAATATAAAAAAAATTTTTTTTTAATATTTCATGAAAATGTATGAAATATTAAAATATTACTAATATATAATATTATTAATAATACTAATAATACTAATATTATTAATATTAATAATAATAATATATATATATATATATATATATATATATATATATATATATATATATATATATATTGTATATATATATTTATTTATTATTATTATTATTAATTATAATTGAAACCACTGTCTCCGGTGGCAAAGAGGCATGAGTAAACTACAGCCGTCGCTGAGGTCCTGGGTTCGATTACCGGGTCAAATCTATTATTTGTGTAATCCACAAATGTTTGTTTCGTAGTTAGGGTGTTTTTATGTATAATATGTAAGTTTTAGTAATAAATAAGTATGTCTATCAGTTGTCTAGCCAGATCCCATAGCACAAGCTTATAGCTTAGTTTGGGTTAGATGACGTTGTGTAACATCATTCAAAAATATTTAATATTCCTGCTGCTGGTAACGTTAAAATATTAAACGGACGACGTTGAAACTATCCATAAATATAGCTTATACTTACGTCAGACATTACATTACGACATTATATTACGTAAAATGTTAAATAAATTTTGTCAAATATTTTAAGAGTTGAAGATAGGTACGCCTAAAACACTAACCAAATTTGATGAATTTTAGTTCAATCATAGGTGAAACGTAGGAAAAGACAAAAGCCTGCTAGCCGTAATAATCTTGATTAAACGAAGTCGCACGCAGAAGCTAGCCAACTATACTTTCTGTTTTAATATCTATCAAAATAATCAAAATGAGTACAGAAGTGATACAAATACGTCATTGAATATTAAATGACTTCACTCTACAACCGGTTGTAGGTCATGGTTGCTGGGAATCCCCAATACAGTACCACTTGACGCTAACATTCGTCAAACAAGTTTCATCAAGTTCATTCCTAATAAAGCTGATATTATTGAACGAGCTAACCTACTTATAGCTATTCGAATTGAAAAAATATTTTTGAAAGGTTGTAGGATACGACGAGACATTAAAAATTTCCAAGAAATCCCAGCCTTACATGGACAGATTGCTTGCAAGCTTAGATTAGGACGGCTTTTTGTTCGACTTTCAAACTTATCGACTAACGTTCGAAGAAAAACTTCAATCTTATCGACCGATAGAACGATCTGTGATTGCAGGCGGGCTGATCGTTTGTGAGTCCCTTTTTCTGGTCTTCAACACAGTATCTTAGCGCAATGTATTCATAAATCACCATGAAACTCTTAAAACCTAAGTACCTCCTAATACATCCATTCTCAATTCGACTGCATGTTTTTATGATTGTTACCTTGTTACCTCATGATGTGGACCGATTGAAAAATTCTTTGTTTATTTGAAAGCTGGTGCTCCATTTCAATTTATACCCATTCCGACAATTTTGAGGTCAAGTTTTTATATACAGCTACAGGGTAGGCAGAAGTATAACGTGCTAAGCGGGTATTTATAGGTATTATGTTTTCCAAAACTAACTTTTGTGAAAGCAAAAGTGTAGGTAAGGATGACGATAAGATGTTGATGGTTTAGTTTTAGCGGAATAAGATTTAGTCAAAAAATAAAGGTTATGTTAGGTTATTGCACCCGGAAACGTCAAAAGATTTTACCCTTCGGAGATATAAGCATGATATGTATGTATGCAACTAAAATGTTATTTAAGTACAATTCGCTAGGAATAAGCTGAGCTTTGCATTTGTGTGTATGATCACTAAAAGTAGAGTAAAAATTCATTGGGTAGCTGTGTTTACAACAAATGTGTGTGTAAAAGACGTCACTTATACGTTCACGTACACTGCACTCACACAATTGTAAGGCTCAGCTTATCCCTCGTGAACTGTATATTACTCTTAATTACTCACTCTTTATCAGTCACACATCTTCCATAGTACCAATGTCTGCCTCCAGAACATGTACCAACTAAGGTAATATGTTTCTTGATCCTTGAATTTTCACTCTTATTATCTAAAATAGTTCTTGATAGTTTTATATCACTGATATTATTATCAATAGGTAACAAATACACGTGGTGGAGACTTAAAACTAGTGTGAAACAAATTGATTTAATAAAATTATCGGCCATGTTTGAGAAATTTTCCTGTTCACGACTAAGCAGCGCGAAAGCTTGAAACCAACTGTTGAACTTTGCGGGTCTATTATTTTGTTATATCGGTGTGTCATCACATCAGCCAGTGCAATATACGCGTAAGTTTTGAAAATTTTGGAAAAACATACACACAAAATCACAAATTTACAGACAGATAAACAACACCTTTATTCCCGAAGAAGGTAACCGATATTATGCTCTGGGAAACAAAATCTTTCCGGTTTGACATTGGGTTCACCGGTGACGTAACTTGGTAACTATAGCCTAATTTTTGACCCTGGTCTAAAATAACCACCACTTCAAGTAATAAATTACATGAAACTACGGTCTTATTCCCGAATAGGTGGACAGAGATGGAGATTGCGCCTGGATTTCGCCAAAATTTTCAGTCTCACGTCATAGGAGGCACGCCTATTGCTACAAAATTACTGAGCAAATATTACACAGATGTTGCGTGCTGAAATTATTAAAGTAATGTATGTAATGTTGCGTAATACTAATACGACTCTGGTTTAAAAAAATAACATACAATGAAATGACGTTTTTCTCACTGAAGGAAGTGTGTATTACGCCTTTATTTCGTTACTCACTGTACTTTCCCACACAATAGGGGACGATTTTGTAAAATTGTAAAAATAAATTATTAGAAAAAAAATAGGTAATAGTAAGTTTGAGTCCGAAACCATTTTCTTAGTTAAATTAAATAAATCTAACTACTTTGCAATATTCCGCCACATGCAAATTACCCAACTCTCGTATTTATTCATGCACAAGTCCGCCCTCCAAACCCACTTAGGCCGAAAGAATAGAGAAATAATTTTGAAAATAGACCGAATTCGGTCGCCGTGCGCCGAGCCATCGACATCTCCTGATGATGCCCCTGGTTGGGGGCGAAACACGTGTCGAGGTTTTTATTATTTTTTGCACGATAACACAACTCTCATATTTATTCTATTTTCAAAATTATTTCTCTATTCTTTCTGCCTAAGTGGGTTTGGAGGGCGGACTTGTGCATGAATAAATACGAGAGTTGGGTAATTTGCATGTGGCGGAATATTGCAAAGTAGTTAGATTTATTTAATTTAACTATGGACTTCCGAAAAGTAACGCCTGATAGTATTAACATTTTCTTAGTGTTATTGCTTTTTAGGGTTCCGTACCTAAAGGGTAAAACGGAAACCTTATTTCTGAGACTTCGCTGTCCGTCCGTCTGTCTTGAGCTGTATCTTATGACCCGTGATAGTTAGAAACTTGAAATTTTCGCAGATGATGTATTTCTGTGGCTTCTATTACAACAAATACTAAAAAACATAATACTTATAATAAATAACATGCGTTTATTTGCAGTTTGGGCACACTCGCACTTGGCCGTTTTTTTTCAATAATTTTATTAATTAATTGTTAAGTTATTCTAAGATATCCAACATCCCCAGAGCCCAAATCATCCTTACAAGCACGAGGTGCACCTGCTGTGCAACAGACCGGTGGCCGGCGAGTGACCGAGAAAGGCAATAGATATGACATACTCACGCCTATATCCCCGAAGGGGTTGGCAGAGGCGCATTACACACCCACTTTTTGCCAGTAAATTGTTAGTCCCGCGTAATAGGGGGCAAGACTATTACCGTTAGAATATCCATCCTACCAAATTCAATATGTAATCACAATCCATATTTTGCTATCCGGAATTGACAGATTTGACAGAATTTGATGGAATTATCAATTCCTTAGGATCGAGATTATAAATAATAATAAATAGTTGAATACAATTAATTAATTTAAGACCTTAAGAACATCTACTGAGTAAAAAATACAATTGAAATTAACTAAATATGTACTTACATACATAATAAATATTTTTAGACATTCTTACACGACGTTATCTAGCCCAAATAAGGCTAATATACGCTTGTGCTATGAGATCTAGACGACTGATAAACATACTTGTATATTTCTTAATAATATTATACATAGAAAATACCCAAACTCCGAAACAAACATTTGTGGATCGCACCCGATATTCGACTCGGAATCCAACCTGGGGACCTCACGGACGGCAGTCGTATACTCATACCACTGCGCCACGGAAGCAGTCAATTACATATTGAAAATTTATGTAGATAGTCAACCTGGAAATCAAACCAAAATTTTAACAGCCAGGAGAGATGTTGCATTCCACTGGATAGAATCTTTGCAGTTCGAGCTATGAAATGACACTAGACTCGCCCTCATTAGGTGGAACGAACTAAGTGACTCGCGATAAGTATGTGGACGTAACACACACCCCTGTCCAGCCCTCTCGAGTAAATAACATCGTGATCTAATAAGGTGTGTTATTTTTGTAAACTCTAGTTTACACAATATTACATGTGCCTACAAGTAATTTCAGCTCGCAACATTTGTGTAATGATTGCTTAATAATTTTGTTGTGCAATAACTATAGGTTTTATTACAATTGCATCATTTATTTTATCAAAATCGTCTAAGTGTTAACAATATTTACAAAGATTATTAGAATTATTCCTTCACGTTCTAATATAGAAAGTGAGTATAATATTTAGTCTAGAGTGTGCAGAATCTATGGAAGGAAGTGTTTTTAGAGGAATTTTAGTTTGTAAGTATAATGTTTTTCTTTTTAATAATATATATTTTGATGATTA
Source organism: Nudaria mundana (assembly GCA_963556515.1). Taxonomy (NCBI): domain Eukaryota; kingdom Metazoa; phylum Arthropoda; class Insecta; order Lepidoptera; family Erebidae; genus Nudaria; species Nudaria mundana. Next base: position 3,895,726 of record OY748296.1, read on the forward strand.
CTTAGCCTGGTGATGTAGGAATCGTCACCACAGACCTCATCACCACAATTTGTCCCCCTTATGACACACATTTACGTCACAAATTCATAGTTTGTGGGCAACGTATTTTCCTTGTCACAACTTTGCGAGGATATAAAAAGAGGCTGCAATTACTCAACGAATATTAGTTCACCTATAGCCGTTGCAGTGTAAAGTCTTTCTAACAGCTGCAATTTAGGCCAATACTTAAAGTTTTCACAGTAAATTAAAAGTTTGTGGAAAAACCGATTAATAAAGAGTTGAAGTAATTGACATTTTCAATATTTGTGCAAAAATGTCTCCTACCACGTTATTTGTGATGTTTTTGTGCGTGTTTGTTAGCTTGGCTGTGTCTTTACCTATCGCAAAGGATTTAGAAACCAGTGGAATTGGAGTGCATAGTCAGATTCTCAGTATTGAACCAGTTCAAATTGAAGATCTTGGAAAAGTTTTGATTAGAAGTCGAAGAAGTAGCATTAAGTACGGAAAATGCTCCAGAGGACGGGTCATGTTTCGAAGAAGATGTATTACATACAAAAGGTAAATATATTATATACTTTTCAGTTTTTATATTTACATACATGCATATTGGTATTATGCATCTGGACGGAGAAGACAAATAATATGCTAGAAAAAAAATTTCAAAAGATACTGCAACAGCTTCCGACCAAGATAAAATGCTGGCAACTATGACCATTCTCGTTAACGGCGATAGGTTCACTCCTATTACATAGCTCTTGCTCGCTATTCGTGGGTTCATTTGAGTGCCTTTAGCTTGCCTTTCGGGGCAATAGATGTGATATTTTCAGTATTCTGTGGTTTTAATTTCATTTAGTTTTTTAATAACCAGATTTGTATTGATCTCAACAGGGTATTCAACCTCCCGTACTTATAAAGGAAATGTTCGTGTACCATACTAAGTTAGTATTTTGTTGTTTGCAGATACCGAGCTATTATTGAAGGGGATTACGATAATGAATAAAGAATTGTTACACGGACATCTAGATTCTATCTAGAGTGCTGCTGATCACCATATCTTGGACACACGTATGTCTCTTCATCTTCTAAAGAGCAGAAGACTGAACGAAGACTTTTGTACATGTACTTTAAGAAACCGACTCAGTGTTATGATAAGGAGGTTATTTTGAGTCTGTAGATCTTAAAGTCGGGTTGTGTCATCAATCAAACAACAAGCCGAGGAAAACCAGAAGCTACGAAATTACGTGATAGTGAAATGAAGTTCCTAAAAGTGATTTTTTTATCCGACTTATGACCATTGCCGGCGTCCCGGGTATGCCCTTGTAAGGGCGATTAGCATAAATAGTTTTAATAAGGCTACCAAAAGCAACATGACATTGAAGATCTCATATACATTTTTAAATACAAATACCTTGTGAATGTACACAAGTATCGACAATGATAGAGGAACATATTGTTTTCTACTTTCATTTAAAAGTATTAAATTTACTTTAATTGCATTTATTTTTGTACAATAATTTACTTAATTTATTGATTAACTTTCATACCTAATGTTACGGGTACTTTTGCATTTAAAATATATTTTTTATGAAAATAATGCTCAGAGTAAAATAAAGTTAAACCTGAAAATACTGTAATAAAAGAAGCGTACGATTATATATGTTTATTATTTATTAATAAAAGTAATTTTGTAAACCCGATTTGTATAATATTATACTTCTCATCCTTTCCTTTCACCAGCATATTGTCGATTCAAGTCAAGAGGCAAATAACTTAAATCAGGAGAGCATGAAAGACCTACTTACAAAGATTTTAAAAGCCCTTAGTCAATCTTACTTTCAAGTAAAGCACCGGCCGATCACCGCTCTAGCAAATATGCCTAAGAGCTCCTATCAAAAGTACTTTTGACAAGTGGTAGTAGAATATGTATCTGCTTAGGAGGAAGACAGGCCTGAGGCTTGATTATTATGTATGCATTGTTGTATTTCGATGAGGTTGCTTTGTTAATTATAAAGTAAAGTAAATAGTAAAGTAAGGTAGAATCGAGACAGGTGAAAGTAATTAAAAACTTATAAAATGTTAATTACGACAGGCAGACATGGGTACATCACACCTGTATCCCGAAGGGTACCACGTAATAGGGGCAAACCACTTAATAGCTCTACCATTAGATTAGGCCCAAGCAGTCATTACATTATAGCCAGGGGCTTGTAGTCTTGTGGTAAGCGACAATGTTAACACAGTGCAAAGGTTAAGCAACATCGAGTCAGGCCGGTCTTTGGATATGTGACCATTTCTTAAGACATTGAGACCCCTCCGTGCCTCGGAGAGTACGCTAAGCCGTCGGTCCCGGTTGTCATACAAACATCTATGGCAGTCGTTAGTGGTAGTTGGAGCTATAAATCAAAAATCAGACCGGTTTAACTACAGAACTTCGATATCGCTCATGGCTTGTGGAGTTTAGATGGCAGTCGCTTCACGGAATATATCGAAGTTCAACCGAATCGCAGTTAGACTGGAAAGCTGACCCTAACCGCGTTGGGAAAAAGGCTCGGTGTATGATAATATGTAGGTAAGTAGGAAATCGGGAATTGTGTTACTAACAAGATTCTACTACAGACAGACATGGAAACGGGTGAAAGTAAATAAAAAACTTGTAAAAAGTAAATAAAAGATTGCAAAATTGCAAAGTTCTATAGTTAGGTAGGTAATGGAAATAGATAATATGTCTAAGACAGTTATAGAAAAGAGTGGCCGTGTGTTTTATTGCCAGGTTCTTTCTCTCAGTTCTACCTATTGCTTTACGAATCTGGCAGTACTTGTAAATATAGAAGCCATAATATTTTTATTTTAAGTACTTACTGACGTTTGTTAAAGCCATTTAATGACCTATAATAATAAATAAACTAGGTATGCAATGCATTCTGCTGTTGCAATAATTAAGCTGAGATTGTCGATCCGGGTCGAACTCCTAAACGACTGGACCGATCTTTATGAATTCAGATATATGCACTCACGGTGATGGTCACGTTCGATCACAAACGAAATACACAAGTCGTCTAAGAAAGAGCGTCTAAGAGAGCGTAAACTCCGCTCAATAACTTCATTTCATGTCATTTCACAGACACAAATCTCGTCTTAATCCCCGAAGCGAAGATCCCGAAGACAGAGGTCCTCACTTCGCCCACAGTTCTCCAATTTTTTAACCGCCGCGTAAGCAGTGCGAGCCTATTACCTAATTTTACAATATGAATCACAAAAACTATAGCCTTGGGCTGGACTCGAACCAGTGACTGATCCTTTTCCAGGAGGAACGTGTGTTAGAGTAACGAGTGGTGTCGTGGTTAGTTGGTAAAACGTTACTCCTACCTCTACTGCGTGGTTTCAAAGGCCTTTAGTTACAACGCGTTGTAACTTAAAACCGGATCTTACGGTAAAATACATATTTCCACAATCAATCCAAAAACCCAGCGTCGACCTTAGTCGAATGACGAACGACGTATGCCAGGGCACTACTTGACTTTATAAACCAAACTTAAATGAATTAAGTACCCTTGTTACTCTATCTATTGGTGAAAACTACATGGTAAGTGAAAAAAAAAACAAATGTTATGTAAGGAACCTCCTAACACAAGAATATTTTGCTTAAAAGGAGCTTTTAGAATATAAAAATTTTAAACTTAATTCACACAATAATCTTATTCTTATTCCTATATCTAGGTAGTTTTTCCAGATCTTGGCAAAGAGAAATAGGCGGGATTAAATTTGTTTTGATGCCACGTACCTAATTAATGTAAGTACCTACATAAATACCTATGTAAAGATGAAATACTAATACGAGTATCATTTCGGCAAACAGAACTTGATACCATAAATATCATTATATTATTTATAAAATACTTTTGTATCATTTCTGTTTGTTAGTATTACGTAAAACGGGGTAAATCCTATTGCCGTTACCGGGTACAGGGTACCGGTTTATTGCGGTAAGAGCGATCATGGAGGAGTCACTGGAGAGGCCACACGGCGACCTCACCTACAATACCCACGTGGTTAATACCAAATTGTTATGAATGAATCCCACACACACATGAACATAATATAAGTATAGGAAGGACATGGTTGAGTTTTCCTACTACAAGATTCATTTAACATTGAGCAGTCATAGTGACAAGACATTGAAAATGTTAATCTCATACATTACTGTATGTTCGTTCATTCTTATAAGTTTATTATGTACTGCTTTACCTTTTAAATACAGTGAAATTGTACGAATCGGACGCGAAACTCACAGTGAACATTTTCGTAAACAGTCACTTCTATTTTTGAATAATGTGGATGAAAGTGAATTTTTGCAAGAACATAATAATATGTTAATTCGATTGAAGAGACAGGTGATTAAGAACGGGCGATGTTCACGCGGTCGTGTTTGGTGTCTTGGTGCATGTAGGACCATAAAAAAGTAAGTACCTAAGTACCTACTAGTATAGTTGTGGATTGTACCTACTTGTACCTACTTGTATGGTCGCAAAGTTGTGGACAAACGTTATGTCCACAACTTTGAGAGCGCGGAAGAGTTTAACAACGATAAATTTTGATTTAATTGCACTCGGACCTGGCAACACATATTGAACAAAAACACTACGTAGTATACTTTTCTACTAGTTTTACTCTTTAACCGACTTCCAAAAAAGAGGAGGTTCTCAATTCGACTGTATGTATATTTTTACCTCATATCTTCGGACTAAGAACCGATTTTTAATTTTTTTTTATTTTAAGCTACTATTTCCGAAGCGGTGCCATTTCAATTTGGTCGCATTCCGACAACTATTTGGTCCCATTTCGGTTGTTTGAAGTCGGTTGCTGTGTTTCGGTTGTTTGACGTGTATTTTTTACCCTGACGGCATCATCAGCAATTTCCTACCGCGATGAAGCAAAACAAATACTAAACCTAATGGAACTTGCTAAACGTCTTCATTTTGGATACTAAAGAATCGACCTTCACGACAAATAGCATAATTACCTTGACTCGCGACATCATTGGATTCTGTCGTTTTTTAAACTTAAGTTAGTCAAAATTATTATATATAATTGGTTCCGTAGTTCAAGTTTGGAAACCCTTATAATTTCGTCATTTCTGTCCGTCCGTCTGTCCTCGTCTTTCCTTCTGAACGGAGAGTGATAGAAACATGAAACTTTGCTTGGATATGTGTATTTACTACGTTGAAAAAATGCTAAAAGAAAATTATTTTTTTGGGGTAGTACTCGTAACCAGAATTTATGCCTACCTCGACTTCTCACTCTCACTCTCTCTTCTTACCACGTTAGGTACTTTCCTCTCTTCTCATAACATGTCTATACCATTATAGACGTTCGCTTCTCACTTTTTCATTGGTATGCGTCTTCGACTTGATGTAAATACCAAATTAATTAATCAATATTATATAAAAATCTGCATAATGGTCTCGTCTGGTGTCTGGTCTGGCGAATGGTGTAGGTATGGACAAAATTTGAATAAAAAAATAAACTACTCGTATTTGACCAGATCCTCCTGAGGTCGGTTAATAAATCTGGGTGACAATACCGTTTATATTAACGAACCATCACATTTTTGCCAAGCAAGTTAGAAAACGGTATCCTTTAAGATGATTTATTAGCATGCTCTCTTATACTATAATAGAATGCTACATATGTTCGATTTTTACTGACCGAATTATAAAAACAATGTTTGCCTGAACTGCAAAATTTTGTAATAAATCATCGGCCTTAGATGTTGGAGTTAATAAATGAATAAATAAATAGGTTCATATTTTTGGACTTTCTCGCTCAACGTCAGCCAGCCTGAATTAAGCTACCTAATTATATTATAAGCTTGTGATTTGGTGTCTAGACGACTCGTAACATGCTTATATATTTCTATATTACATAATATGCTAATGTAAAAAAACAGTTATATAATGTGTGAAAATATTCAATAAGGTCCCTGAATATATTATAACACTGCCAACAAATAAATGTATTGCAGCTCTAAAGGAGTGGCTAGATGAAAAGGTGTTTTATTCCATTAATGATTGCCTGAATGGCTAAATGTTTGTAACCTGTGTTTTACTGAATTGAATTAGTTTAGATATAAAATCAAATGATTAACTAGTGGATATTCAATTATTAATTACTAGTGGTCGCCCGCGACTTCGTCCGCGTGACTATTGTTCCCGTCGCCGTATCTTTATAAATTGCAGCCTAATGTGTTATTCTGATGTATAAGCTATATTATTGTAAAGTTTCATCTAAATCCGTTCAGTAGTTTTTACGTGAAAGAGTAACAAACATCCATACTTACAAACTTTCGCATTTATAATATTAGTAGGATAGGATTATTAAGATCATGTACAATTTGCATGCTATCAGAATATGGCTAAGTGGGCTTGCTCTGTTAACATAACTATGTACTTACCTATTGCATTTATTGCAAATAAATATTATGAATTATAATTACACTTACATAGAAAACATCCAAACTCCGAAACAAATATTTGTGGATCACACAGATATTATATACGACCTGGAATCGAACGCACGTCTCATACTCATACCACTGGTCCACCGAAGCAGGTGTTGACCGTATAAGTTTAGGACCACATTACAGAATGGTATTTTACCCTTTATTGCATACTAGTACGGTGTCTTGCGCGGTACTTCGCGCCGCACTACGCCATAGGTTTTGGCCTATAACTTTTGACCCCTTAGGGCTAGTTCAAATTTTCGCTTGCCTCCAAATCGAGGGCTATCCATAGAGGGGTCAACCATCATTGGAGCATAAGCAGTTCTCGAGAGCTAATGGGGACATTCCCCCTTTTCTGTATATAGATATGGTAACTGATAATAGCAATAATTTAGCAATAAGTTTATCTCCTTACATGAACCTGCTAACAAACGGACGAGGTTCTTGCGAATACACTCAGACCCAAACGGCAATAGGCTTGCCATCTATTTCACGAGGTTAACGAAGATTAAACATGAATGCCTCTGTCTACCCCTTCAGGTATAAAGACGGAATTTGTGTCTGTTTGTCTATTACGTGGAACCAACAACACTAGTCGCAAAATGTGGGTTATCCCCTCGGCAATGTATGACAACCTGAACCACATTTAAAACACACAGGTATCAAGCATTTATCTAGTTTTATTATGACAAGGTTTTGCACAAAAATGTGGAATTTGTGTGTACAAAGTGGTATATTCCTGTTATTCGCCCACTTTTCAGCAACAAATTAGCTGGTGTTACGTAATATGTAGCGAACCTATTGCCGCTAGTCGGGCAGTTTTTTGTATGACAAAGCCTCGTCTCGTTGATGGGCAGGTGTATCACTTTCTGGTGAGGTTGAATTGTGCCTCTAAGATCTTGGTGAGTTCTGTAGGCCTACCCCGGTTCTAACGAAACTCCGATTTCGGTTGAAGTTTGTATAAAGTCATATGTTTCACGTTGTAATTTCTTTATTAAAAGTTTCGTTCGTAATCGCTTGTAGGTGTCCTGTATTTCCTTATACAACGAGTTTAGTGATACCTTTTTGTTTTGTTTCAGATGCGAGCAACTAATGAACGGTGAAGATTATGATGACAACCGATGAAATATAACTTGATAAAACAATTAGGGAAACATTCGCGGCAACGTGAGGAGCATAGCCTGGCTACAGCATAATATCTGACGATTGTATTGATAATTGTAATACCACAGACTAAAGAATACTAGACGGGGTATCTCAATCTGCACTCGGCATATACCCCATCCTAAAGCTATAGGACTACTATTCTATGCTACATCCATTTCTCTAGTGACTGTTATTTACGTTTACCTTACAGATGTTAGTAGTGTTTTACACAGCGTTTTACCTGTACATCCTATTAAGTACATTGGGTACCCATTAGGTTACATTGACATGATGATTAATTTACGGTGCTATTTTTTAATGTTCTCAAGAATATAAATTGTTAAATTGTGTGCTACATACCTTTATTTAACTACACCTCTATTGACAATAGAAAACAGAATTGTGCTTCTTAAAACTTAGTAGTAATTCATCTGAAACTTTATGAACGAACTAACGCCAAAATGGCTATGAAATCATGCCGCTAGTTTAAGTTAAATTACTGTTCGATTAGTTAGATATAAATTTTGTAAGTCTCTGATAAAATAATAATAAAAAAAGAATAATAAATATTTCGCCTTATAACAATTGAGTTGGTAACTTATTTTCCTTCTTATACGTAAGTATAAAATTTAATTGCCTGTTAGTAATTTTAACAGCTTATCACTAAATGCATATCAAAGTATAAGCACAGATTAGGGAATAGTACTTACATACAGAACTTGCACTCCGACGTTAATTAAAGCACATTATTTTGTTTACAGAGAACCTCATTCGAACGTTAGGGTTGTCCAGTAAATTAAAATATATACCAGCATAATTTGATCAATAATTATGACGTTAATGCCTGGAGCGACATAGGCCCTGGTACAAGTTCGTTACGTTAATTAAGTATATAAAAACTGTCTGTCTGTTCGTTCAGGCTAATCTTTGATCTTACGGGACTTTCACAGAGAAACCTAGCTAATGTTTTACGTTTAAATCACCATCGAATACTGAAACGTCACTCAACTAATTAGATGCTCAAAAGTGCCGTTTAAGTGTGAAAAAAAATAGTTTAATGCTGCTCAAGCAGTTCAGTATTGGGTCGTTAGACCACTCCCGGGAATGTCTTCCCATAGTAATCACAAACTAGAAAACTAAGTATTCCACGCGGGTGAAGACGTGGACAGACAGACAGACACATATTACGCCCCGGAGGGTTAGGCAGAGATGCATTATACACCCACAATTTGCCAGTATTTTTGGTCCCACGTAATAGGGGGCAATCTCTCTCACAGAAGTGATTATCATAAATATCATATTTTGTAAAAAAATCTCAGAATGACACAAGGGAAACAAAACAGTGTATGTTGTACACACAATATCTCCGTTGTAAGTGCAAAAACGAAATCCACAATGGTATCCACATTATGTATGGATTTCATTTTTAGGGTTCCGTACCCAAAGCGTAAAACGGGAACCCAACTGAGACTTCGCTGTCTGTCTTGGGCTGTATCTTATGAACCGTGATAGTTTGTAAGTTGAAATTTTAACAAATGATGTATTTCTGTTGTCTCTATAACAACAAATACTAAAAAACAGAATATATTAAATATTTAAAGGGGCTCCCATACAAACAACGTGATTTTTTTGTCGTTTTCGTACGGATCCCTTTGTGAGTGAGTCCGACTCGCACTTGGCTGGTTTATGTGTCATTGCAGTTATTACACCAACATTGTGATTATTGCATCATGTTATTAAATGTTTGACTATAAACATTAATATTTCACATACAAACCAAGTTTTTGCCAATACCAATGGGCGTTTTCACATGACGATATCGCCACGATATCGTGAGTCGTTATCGTGCAATGTGAAAACGATCATTGCTGGTTCTACGGCATTCGTATCAAATGCAGGTACAATTGAATTTGGCCTCAGATCTTGGTGAATTTCTAATCTCAGGGACTGGTTTGATAATTATGTTTGTATTAAATAGTCAATTTCTCAAATCATGCTACGACCAGTGCGAGAGGAGCAGCTATGAAAAAAGTTACAAAAACAGGAAAAACAATACGATAACTCTACCAAGCACGACACGAAGAACAAGGTAGTGTTTAAGAATTCTATGCGAATGAATTCGCGGGACCGTTAGCATTCAATCTTTAGTCCTTCGGTGATCTGGGGATTTCCTACTCAGGGCGTACCCAGGGCGTCGGCAATGGACGCTCAGACGTCGTTTACTAAAAAATATCCTATTAATAATAGGCGAAAGAGGATAGAGGATTGTTAATCTTTCATTCAAAATCTACTGAACAGATTAACTTAAATTAAAATGTACATTAATGTATGCTCACAATATAAATTTTAGAACAACACTGGGTTCACCTTATAAACGTAAGACAAACAGGTCTTTTACGCGATTATTGAGATATATATGTTCATAAATCTTTATTAACCAACGTAAAAAAAATGCAGGTTTACCTACTTTTATCACACACACACACATATCACGCCTATATCCCTGAAGGGGTAGGCAGAGGCGCATTACACACCCACAATTTGCCATAATTTTTAGTCCCACGTAATAGGGGACAAGCCTTTTGCCGCCACCGGGCACTTTAGAAAGTGAGCTATGTCCAAAATGGCCGAATTAATTTAATAAAATAAACACTACTTTTATCGTCGCAATTTTAAACCTTTTCGCGGTGAGCATCAGTTGATTTAATATAATTACAATAAAATTAATATTCATGAATGTGAGCGATAATTAGCGTAGCAAAGTAATAAAACACAAAATAAATAATTTTGCCATCTTGTATAACTCTTTGCCTGTTTGTGTACGCGTCCAAACTTACTGAACGAATTTTCGTTCAGTACCAGTTCCTAACGTTAATTTGCTCGAAATATGTTTTCGTATTCCCCATACATTTCACACCAGCGCCCCTAGAGGTAACGTCCGTATTCTAGTACTGTCTAATCACAACCCTCGTCACAATCTTAACCCGAGGGTTAAGATTGTGACGAGGTTACGATTGTTACGATTGTGCATGCCTGGTGACCAAAAGTTACACGATGCCTTGTAGGGTCTCACGGACCCGGACTATTAGCCCCCTATAAACATGTAGTAGTGTATAGTGTATTAAATTAATTGATAAGCTAGCAGTATAATATGCTACAGTATGTAATAAAAATAACCCAGAATCAATATGTTTTGTTATAAATTCTTATAATTAAACGTAAGCAGCGATTTTAACAAAAGCGTAAGCTTTTTTTTTTTATATTGGGTTAGCCAAATTGACGCCGCCCGCCTGGTGGTAAGTCGTGACGACGTCTAGCGATTGTGGGCCACTCTCACAGCATACAATACTATAGAGAGTGGCCCTCAACTTGACGACCTACTGATGTGCCTCTTCACGCTCCGCTTAAAGAACCCAGGATTATATGTGGGAGGAAACACGTGCACAGGCAAGGCGTTCCAGGCCACTATCGTTCGGCAGAGAAACGAACGTTTAAAACGCTCGGTTCTCGCGAACATTCTATGCACTGTGTGGGAGTGGCATCTCTGCCCGGCACGCGTTGTTCGGGATCGGAAGGATGAGGGTGGGATCAGATTGAAGAGCTCTTCAGAACACTCGCCGTGGTAAATACGGTAGAATGCGGCCAAGGAAGCTATTGTTCGGCGCTGAGCTAGCGGCTCAAGACTTCCCGTTACCTCCGGACAACCTATAATACGGATAGCCCGTCGCTGCATAGCGTCGAGAGCGTCCAGCAGATACTTCGCGGAGCCGTCCCAGAGGTGAGAGCCGTATTCGACGCAGGGTCTAATCTGCGTCTTGTACAGCAGACACCTCTGGTCCGGTGTAAAGAATCTCTTTACCTTATTCAGTATTCCTAGTTTCCGCGAAGCTAGCCCTATACATCTTTCGATGTAGTTTTTATTATTGAGCTCTCGACGAACGTCTATGCAAGGATGTCAAGGTTGTCCTTCATTGGTAATAATGCATTCTGAAGAGAGGGTAGGGGAAGGAAAGGGGATTTCTTCGCT